>JBBDGP010001569.1:600000-1002215 GCA_037952835.1 Lithobates septentrionalis
TTTAATGTTATTAAAAATTACCTTTCCTTTTCAATCTGCAGCCGCTGTAATTTTCTGAGAATGCAATGCAGTATGGATACCTGGAGGTGTTCTGTACACAGAATGGGTACTGTACGCCCCCCAGAAACATAATTTCCTGCTTGTGTGATTGGCTCGCCAATTTTTCCAGAAGTCTACACTAAGATACAAGTCAGATTTCAGACATCCCCTGCAACAAAAATTTCATTTTTGGTGAGATACTCCCAATAGGAAATCACGTCTAAAGGGATGCAGGCCCAGCAAGTGCACAGCTGATTGATAATTATTGAAACCACTCCCATTAGTATCACTTTCACCATGGGCACAGACAAACCACACAGGGATTTCTTCAGAACAACAAAAGGCAGGCATCTGCAACCAATTTGTTATAATCCTTGCAATGTACATAGATCAGCCAGAGGGGAATATTTTATTCTCAACAAAAGTGGAGTTACGCTTTAAAGAGGTTGTAAACCTCCATGGGGAAGTTGTACCTATAGGTAAGCCTAGAATAAGGCTTACCTATAGGTACTGTAAATATCTCCTAAATGTGTGCCATTCAGGAGATAATTACTGTTTACTATGCTGATGACGTCATCAGTGCATGCGCTCCTTCAGGCGAGAGTGCCGTGACCGGCGCTCCCACGCGCATGTGCAGAAGTGACATCACAGAGCCAGAGTCCGCGGCCCCAGAAGGAAGGAGGGTGAAGATGGATGCGGCCTGTAACAGGGACGAAGCTGGCTTCCTTTGCAGTTAAGTGTCACATAATCTACTAGTATGCTATGCATACCAGCACATTATGCTTTTACTTTGCAGGGAAGAAAAAAGGAAGAAAAACCACCAGGGTTTACTTCCTCTTTAAGCTTTGACAATAAAACCTGGAAGCTGATTGGTTTCTATGCAGAGCTGCACCAGATTTTGCACTCTCCAGTTTTAGTAAATCAACCCCTGTGTGTGTAAACTGCCATTTGTTTACCAGAAGCAAAGTGGTCAGGGACTTGGGATACTGATTCCTGTTATCATCCGTGGTCATCCTATCCTTTCTACGTACTGTATATTAAAAGCTGATCTGCTGCTAGTGTTTCCTGTGAGCTCTCAGTGCAAAGTGTAAAGTCCAGATATTAGTGATCTGCCCTGACCAGCTTCTCAAAGGGCAAGACAGTTTTGATCTTTCACTGCTGATTAATTATGCCATCAGGAAAGCACATGTGCCTCCTTTAAGATCCAACATCCACATTCCTCTACTGCCCATAAGGCCCTCTGTCATACTTTTCTTACTCTTCTCTTGCACATACTGCCCACAGTCATACCCTCCAAAATCCTCTCAGACCCTCTGGCACTCCTCCCCTACACATAATGCCCATGCAGATACTACCTGCTGTCATACCATCTGCACTGCAATCCTGCACATACTGCTTGCTTTCAAACTCTTGAACACTCATCTCCAGCAGATACTGCCCACTGTCATGCCCTACACAGCTCTCTACAGCAGATACTGCCTGCTGGTATACCCTCCATAATCAATCTACTCTTCTCCTGCACATACTGCCTACTGTCATACCCTCCAAAATCCCCTCCACTCTCAGACCCTCTGGCACTCCTCTCTTGCACATACTGCTAATTGCCATACTCTTCAAAATCTTCTCCCATAGATAACAACCTTCTGTCATACCCTCTGCACTCTTCTCCTGCACATACTGCCTGCTGCCAAACTCTGCCAGCAGATACTACCCACTGTCAAACCCTACACACTTCTCTCCAATAGAAACTACCTACTGTCATACCCGGTGCACTCCTCTCCAGCAGATACTGCCTGCTATTATGCCCTAGACACTTCTCTCCAGCAGATACTGCCTGCTATTATGCCCTAGACACTTCTCTCCAGCAGATACTGCCTGCTATTATGCCCTAGACACTTCTCTCCTACACATAATGGCCACTGTCAAACTCTCTAACACGCCACTGTACCAGAAACTGCCTGCTGTCATACCCTCTGCACTGCTCTCTTACACATACTGATCACTGTAAAACTTTTCAACACTCCTCTCCAGTAGACACTACCCCTATGTTCTACCCTCTGCACTTCTTTCCAGCAGATACTGCCCCTCTGTCATACCCTCCACACTCCTCTCCTGCACATACTGCCCACTGTCATACCCTTTGCACTCCTCTCCTGCACATACTGCCCACTGTCATACCCTTTGCACTCCTCTCCTGCACCTAGAAAACTTTAATTTTCTGCTTTACTATAAAAATGTAGATATTGTTTATATTTCTTGACACATCTATATAGAAAACACTCTTGAACATTGTAATATCTCCAACCTTGCCTGTTTCAGAATGGGCAAAATTTAGCCTTTTTTACTTTAAAATATATCTTTAAATCCAACCTAATGCACTAGTTTGGAAAAAATCATGACATTCTCTAGACTGAGACAACATATAAGAACTATAATGGCGATAATAGCCAGATAAAAATATTTAGTTCAGCTTGATAGGACAAGGCTCATTTTGCATATAGATGTCAGCAGACCCTTGACCAATCAGATTTTCTCTAACAAACATCTGTTGATACCATTTGGCATTCATTTCTAGGTATTTACTTTAGACTTAATATAGACAAATGAAAGATGAATGCTGATGGTTATCTCGACGAGCCACTGCACTTTGCTGTTTATGCATTAATGTATTTCACCTACAGGAAGCTTTGAAAAACTAATTTCATGGTCGCTGTTTTACTATATATGCTTAAGGTGAGAAATTACACATTTTGTACTATTTGAAGTAAATCTGTCATGAGAGAAATGTGAGGTCTGCCAATGCTGAAAATGCTAGGAAGTCTTTGGCTTCAGTGATCGGAAAGCTCCCAATCGCAAGAAGCGGTCAAGAGCTTTCCAGTTGTCACCGGTAACCATGGTGGGAGCAAGCAGGGCATGCGCTCTCGGCACAGCTGTGTCTGCTAATTGTTACGCAAATATGTGGCCGCTTGGCGCCAAGGCCCATCCGCCGAGAGGCCGCATATTTGCGTACAGTCTGCGCCCAAGGGTTAGCAAGAAGTATTTCATTCTCTGTACACAGCAAGTGCAAATGGAGAAAGACTTCTCTATCAGTGACAGCTGCTAAGAAAAATACCATGTGATCAACATCATTATCATATCATGGTGATACCATGATCAGGGGATATGCTGATTAGACCCCAATCACTGGTCTACTCTTATAACAATCCATGCATGGGAACTTTAATCAACAGATTACAGGTACAAATGGATTAAAGCCCAATTGAAGTTTCTGCCCAATCAATATCAAAAGAATCTGTATGCAGCAGTGGTCCAACACGCCCCCTGCTGTGCCATTCAAACAGCTCTCCAATCAGCAACACCTACTTAGAAGTGCAAGCGTTGCTGATTGGAGAGCTGTAGGTTTGACATGGCAGGGGGCGTGTGTTGGACTGCTGCAGAGCGTATACACTGCTCTTGCACGGGGCATGTTTTTTGCAAGGGTGAGTGGCAAGTTATAAAAAGCAAAAAAAAAAAAAAAATCAAAAGGTTGTAAATAAACATGTTACTTTTTTGTTGCATACAGATTCCAGGAACTGACAGAGGCTTGGGAGCCGCTGTCAATCACTGCTATGGAGGAGGAGAGGTGTGGCTCTGTGTCCCTCTTGCACTACCTATATAAGTGGCACTGTAAACGGCTGCGAATAACACTGTAGTTCCCAATGGCAGCATGCATGTAGAGGAGACTTCTGTGGGACTCCGTAGGTCCTGGCAGGCACAGGGGGCACCGACGTAACAAGAGTCTGGCAGCGTGGCTGGAGGGGAGTTTGAGAAATAAACTTGTGGGCAGTGCGGAGCGGGCGCATCCTTGCCAAATCCTCCAAGCTGTAAGCCCACGGGGGTTCTTGGGCTACGCCAGACAGTGTGGGTGGAGTCACTCGCCCTGTGAAACCACGTAACTATACGTTGGCTCGCAGGGACCGGATAGCAGGCGCGCACGTGCCGCTGAAGGCACAGCGGGGTGCCGATGCTCGTGGCCGACGGTCGCAATGAGCTGGAGACAGGAGTGACAGATCGTGTGTTCCTATTAGCTAGGAACCACGATCCGTCACTTTCTCTAGTTAGTCCCCTCCCCCTTCAGTTAGAATATTCTTCCAGGGAACACAGTTAACCCCTTCACCGCCCCCAGTGTTAACTCCTTCACTGCCGGTGCCATTTTTACAGTAATCAATGCATTTTTAATCGCACTGATCGCTGTATTAATGCCAGTGGTTCCAAAAATGTGTCAAAATTGTCCGATTTGTGCGCCATAATGTCGCAGTCACGCTAAAAATCGCAGATCGCCACCATACTAGTAAAAAAATAAATAATAATAAAAATGCTATAAATCTATCCCCTATTTTGTAGACATTTTACCAAAAATATGTAGAAGAATGTATAACGGCCTAAACTGAGGAAAAAAAATGTTCTTTTTATATATTTTTAGGGGATATTTATTATAGCAAAAAGTTAAAAAAAAATGCGTTTTTTCAAAATTTGTCAAAATTATGCTCTATTTGTGGGGAAAAAAAGACCTCAATTTTGTTTAGGTACAACGTCGCACGACCGCGCAATTGTCAATTAAAGCGATGCAGTGCCGAATCGCAAAAAGTGCTCTGGTCAGGAAGAGGGTAAATTCTTCCGCAGCCGAAGTGGTTAAGGCAGTTCCCCAACTTAGAGATGAGCCTTCACTGTGTGCAGCATTTAAAGTACAGAGTTCCTCTGAAAAGCTACTTGTCCCATATCACTACACACTGTAACTTGTATGTTTGCAGTGGGAGGGACGTGCTGAGCCTCCTCAGCCCACTCCACCAGTCTAGCATACCTCTGTTACCTCACTCCCACTACCAGCATGGGGTCCCGCCGTGCGCATAGCGTGGACTTCATGCATGCCCTTTTTAACTCTTCCACTTCACATACCTCATGACCAGGCCACCGATCTCTGTAACGCAGGTTCAGATCCGATTGCTATGGGATACCAACCATTAGGGAGGGAGCAGAACATCGACCCCCTCGCTACCTAAGGACCTGTCACCTCACCAGGTACCGCACCTAACGACTGGTTGCTTTGTGTCTTGAACCTGCGCTTGGTTACCCTTAGTAATGTCTTTAGTCTTCCTAGCCTTGCTGAGTTAACCCCTTGTAGCGGTGTTACTTCATATACTTTTGTGCTTTACTGACCCAAAGTAGTGTAGTGTGTCTACCATAGGACATGCATGCACACTTTTAGTGACTTCAGACCAGGAAACAGTTAACAAAGTTTAGGCTGCATTCACACCTGAGCGTTTTCCACTCGTAAAACGTCCTGAAAAAACGCCTGAATAAATGCCCAACAAGCAAAATCCCATTTATTTCAATGGCACCAGTTCAAATATGAGTGTTTTGTCACCTGAAGCAAAATGCCTGAAAAACGCCTTAAGCTTAAAAAAGAACATGAGCTTCTTTGGGGCAGATTACAGGTGTTTTTCTGCTTTTTACATTGGTGACCTGTACAAAATCACGTGACTTTGAAACGCTCAGGTCTTAATGCAGCCTAACTGAAAGTTCTGCAGCATAACAGGTTAAGTGCAAACAGGGTTCAATGCATCCATCCCTAACTAGCTACTCTAGTCTGACTGCCCAAGCATACCTTGCAAAGGTGAGAGTCTATTACTTGGTACAGGTCCATGCTGTGGCAGGAGAGCCACATGGAGCTTGGTACAGGTCCATGCTGTGGCAGGAGAGCCACAGTTCCCATGTGGTTGGAGCTGGAAGAAAGCCCTTTCTGTAAAGCATCTGAAGATTACATCTTTATTGCTTGTCTCTTTCTTCTTCCCATGCAGACTCCCTCTTTGAGCAGAGCCCGCCCCCCTTTTATAACAGCACAGGGAGAGGGGCCAAGTACGCAAAGAGCAGGAACAGCAGAACTAGCATTACCCTTCCCTAACCTGGGCAGACTAGCTAGTTTACTAACATGGTACAGTGAGGGAAAAAAAGTATTTGATCCCCTGCTGATTTTGTATGTTTGCCCACTGACAAAAAAATGATCAGTCTATAATTTTAATGGTAGGTTTATTTTAACAGTGAGAGACAGAACAACAAAAATATCCAGAAAACCGCATTTCAAAAAAAGTTATAAATTGGTTATCTTTTTAATGAGTGAAATAATTATTTGCCCTTCGCAAAACATTTCTTGGTACTTGGTGGCAAAACCCTTGTTGGCAATCACAGAGGCCAGACGTTTCTTTTAGTTCGCCACCAGGTTTGCACACATCTCAGGAGGGATTATGTACCACTGCAGCTTGCAGATCCTCTCCAAGTCATTAAGGTTTCCAGGCTGATGTTTGGTAACTCAAACCTTCAGCTCCCTCCACATATTTTCTATGGGATTAAGGTCTGGAGGCTGGCTAGGCCACTCCCGGACCTTAATGTGCTTCTTCTTGAACCACTCCTTTGTTGCCTTGGTCGTGTGTTTTGGGTCATTGTCATGCTAGAAGACCCACCCATTTTCAATGCCCTGGCTGAGGGACGGAGGTTCTCACCCAAGATTTGACGGTACATGGCCCTGTCTATCGTCCCTTTGATGCAGTGAAGTTGTCATGTCCCCTTAGCAGAAAAACACCACCAAAGCATAATGTTTCCACCTCCATGTTTGACGGTGGGGATGGTGTTCTTGGGGTCATAGGCAGCATTCCTCCTCTTTGAGTTGATGCCAAAGAGCTTGATTTTGGTCTCATCTGACCACAACACTTTCACCCACTTCTACTCTGAATCATTCAGATGTTTATTAGCAAGCTTCAGACGGGCCTGTACATGTGCTTTCTTGAGCAGGGGGACCTTGCGGGCACTGCAGGATTTCAGTCCTTCACAGCGTAGTGTGTTACCAATTGTTTTCTTGGTGACTATGGTCTCAGCGGACTTGAGATCATTGACAAGATTCTCCCGTGTAGTTCTGGGTGATTCCTCATCGTTCTCATAATCATTGAAACTCCACGAGGTGAGATCTTGCATGGAGCCCCAGACCGAGGGAGATTGACAGTTATTTTGTGCTTTTTCTATTTGCGAATAATCGCACCAACTGTTGTGACCCTCTCACCAAGCTGCTTGGCAATAATCTTGTAGCCCATTCCAGCCTCGTGTAGGTCTACAATCCTGTCCCTAACATCCTTGGACAGCTCTTTGGTCTTGGCCATGGTGGAGAGATTGGAATCTGATTGATTGATTGCTTGCTTCTGTGGACAGGTTTCTTTTATACAGGCAACAAGCTGAGATTAGGAGCACTCCCTTTAGGGGAGTGCTCCTAATCTCAGCTCGTTATTTGTGTAGAAGACACCTGGGAGCTAGAAATCTTGCTGATTGATAGGGGATCAAATACTTATTTCATTTATTAAAATGCAAAATCAATTTATAACTTTTTTGAAATGCGTTTTTCTGGATATATTTGTTGTTATACTGTCTCTCACTGTTAAAATAAACCGAGCATTAAAATTATAGACTGATCATTTCTTTGTCAGTGGGCAAATGTACAAAATCAGTAGGGGGTCAAATACTTTTTTCCCTCACTGTACATTCCCTTCAACGGCAGCTGCCTACAGCCTGTCTAAAAGCTCAAAGGAGAAAAATAAAATATAAAAACAGTGAGTGCATGTATGTTCTGTTATTAGCATCTCATTTATCAAAAATAAATTGACTGTAATATCACTTTAAGGTTAGTGACTCAACGTTTCAAAGTGAGAGTGATTACAATGACTACCAGGCAACAAATCAGCAATGGCAACTACCATATTTCTCTGATAGGTTGCAAGGGCATAACTGAAGTTTTCTACCATACAAGTAAAAGGGAACCTATTTTAAAGGGAAACAAAAAAAATGTCATGGGAATATCTCATTGTTACACTAAAGTTAGGTGCTGCAAACTGACTTTCACAAGTGGATATTTTTCTGTTTTCAAATAATCGTGACATGGAGTTACAGTCAATCCAGCCTTTTTATGCTGGGGTTCAACTGTACTGTCCTCCATTATCCTGCAGTGAAATTCACAGTTTTTTTTAAATAGATGTGTAGTTGGGGTGTTATCATCATGGGTTTCCTGTTGTATTTTTGTACCATTTCAAAATAAAAGTGTTATTTTTCTGTTTTCGCCAAAGTTTATTTCTTGTTTTTATGTTATTGCACTTTAGTTTTAACTACAGAAGATTTTGCTTTGGTGTAGGCCTCATTCTTCTCTCATAGAATGAATTGGTTATTCAGAGTTTGATGAAATGCCTATAAAGTATGAAATAATTTCTAAGTATAATTTAATAAAAAACTAATAAAATACAATGTTGAGCTTTGTTGTGTTTCCATTTAATTGTCTAAAGGTTGCACAGGATTTGACACTTGAGACAAGCACTGTCTAGATAAGGTAAACACTGATGTATGCACTGCACTAAACTTATTTATGTAATCTTCACTTAACACAGAACTTCAGTTAAAAAATAATAAATAAATAACTCAGCTAAAAGAAAAAAGAATGTTATTCCTATACTACTTCTCCACCCCTAGATGCCACCCAGTCCTAAGGGTTGAATGATGGCCAATGTCATTCAACTCACTTCCTCTGAGCCCAGACTTTCATGGACCCACCACCTAGCATACATAATCATGTAACCTGGGCTCACATTACTTTAGGATTGTGCAGCGCTCTCACACCTTACAACTCAGTCCAGGTAGAAAGACTGTAAAGAGGAATGAACAGTTACATTACTGGACATGCCTGAAGACGTTTGGAAAAAAAAGAATGCAGATCCACCCACAACAATAAATAGGACCATGGAGCTCATGAGCAGCAAACGAAGGTTCTTGTCCTGACTGTTTTAAAAGAGTAAGCACTGGGCAGGATCAGGCCGTGAAGATCACAGGATTTACCAAAGGAAATTCCTCTAAAAAAGAAGTTGTCCTTTAACCTCCCTGGCGGTATGATTATGTCAGAGTTTTGACAATGTTTTGCATGAAAATTTGGCGTTTTATATTGTAGGCCTGTAATTCTTAGGAATAACACACTTAAATCTGTCCAAACAAGAGTCTAGTAGACATCCCGGGTATGATAAAGTTTGAAACACGAAATCATAAAATTATAATATAATAACTATAAATAATTATAACAAATAATAATATAATAATAATAAAAAATTATTCAATAATGTAATCAAATCTAAAACACTGAAATTTGCTCAGTTGCAGAATTGTCACTGTCATTACTTTCAGTATTTGATGACGAATTTCCCCACAAATCACTATCGCTCAATTCTGCAAGTGATTCTAATTTATTATCGCTGTTTTCTAGTTGGTCTAAAACAGATATAAAGGGACACTTTTTGGTTGCTATGGACAATCTCCAGTTTCTAGGCAGAAAGAACAGCATTTATAATATAAAACTGCATGCAGGGCACTGGACAAACCACTAGGGACAAAAGGGATGTGAAATAATGTGATACAGTAATGTAATCTATAAGATTACAGTGTACTGTATGTATATTGTGTTTTTTAACTTTTTGAATATGGCGCCGTGCTCCATCCCCGTGCGTCGCAACGCTCGCAGGGAACGGAGCCCGGCACAGTGATAGATCCGGTGGAGGACACAGCTCGCACACACAGTGGGGAGACATCGCAGGATCCTGGGGACAAGGTAAGTAACTTTGCCTGGATCCTGCGTTGCGATCCCGAATGTGGCTCGAGGTTACCGCTTTTTCGTACTGAAAATTCACCCCGAGCCACACTCGGGAATACGGCTAAAGAGGTTAAGGAACAAGTTGTAATTAAAATTACAAAAACAAATGTCTAAAGCCGCGTACACACGAGCGGACTTTTCGACCGGACTGGTCCGACGGACTTTCGACGGACTTCCAACGGACTTTCTGAATGAACGGACTTGCCTACACACAGTCACACCAAAGTCCGACGGATTCGTACATGATGACGTATGACTGGACTAAAATAAAGAAGTTGATAGCCAGTAGCCAATAGCTGCCCTAGCCTCGCTTTTTGTTCGTCGGACTAGCATACAGACGAGCGGACTTTTAGATAGGAACTGGGTTCGGCGGAGTTCCGACGTAAAGATTTGAAACATGTTCCAAATCTAAAGTCTGTCAGATTTTCGACCGAAAAAGTCCGCTGAAGGTCCGATGAAGCCCACACACGATCGGATTGTCCGCCGGACTCGGTCCGTTGGACCAGTCCGATAGAAAAGTCCGCTCGTGTGTACACTGCATAACAGTGTAGAAAATGATCAATGCATCTATCCCTAGCCTTATGTCGGCCAAACATGTGACTATTCTGAAAATTCTTCACCAGCTTTCAATTTAAAAAAATAATTACAATGAACTAAACAATTCACTTTTTTGCCATTCAGGATTTCAACTACCGTATTTCTTAAGCCTAGTACACATGATGAGATTATCGGACGAATAACCATTCGGGTTTTTTTGCATTCTAGTTTCATATCAAAAATGAAGAGGTTACTCAACTTACGAAAATTCTCGTATGACAGAATACATCTTCGGAAGTGTTGTATAGTGTGTTGAATTGTTTTGCAATGTATTCTTTAGTTTACGAGCGTGCGTAGTCTTGCTCTTATGATTTTTTTTCGGACGAAAACTGTACTGATTAAACGAAATTCGGAGAATTGTGTTCACTTATGAAAATTGTGTTCACTTATGTTTTGTTGTCCGAAAAGTCAGAATAGGCTGTCGAAAGCACTAACGATCAGATAATCGGCCGATCGTTCTCATACTAAATTTTTCTTCCAATCTTCTTATCGTGTGTACGGACCTTTACTATAGAGGCACCAAAAGATACCAATTGAAAACTGATAGAAACCAGACTAAATTGATTTTCAATCAAGTTCTCCCCAATTTTGAGTGCTTGTAACTGGGAATTAATTGAAAACTATATTGCTGCTCTATTTTACGCAATTCCTTTTTATTTTCAAACAAAAGCTCACGAAAAGCTTTCAAAACTGCCACCGGTATGATCAACATAGACTGCAGAACAAATGTCAAATAAGTAAATAAGCAATTATGTTCATTTAGTTTTTAGCATTTTCTTTTTACGATTATCCAATTGGAAAGAGATTTTACTGATGTATCCTTACAAACTGTTAAATGGTAATGGAAAAATCTATATCAAGGCAGGTTTTATTGCTTCTTTATCTTGCGGTAAGTGCACTACCTATTAATACTGCAATTCTGATGACAATTACAATTGACAATTGAATCCACAGCTGTATGTAAAAAATTGCCAAAGATCTACAGAACTAATGCCTTAATGCTGAAAAAAGCATGAATGTTTTGCACATAGCAGCAAATCAGACGTCTGTGTTTGTTTTCCTACACGTGGACACTAACAACTTCAGCAGACTAAAATGTATGCAAAGAAGCCATACCAGAGATCCATGCCTTCTCCTGGAATGCACCATAATAAATAATTTATGCTGTCCATAGATAATTTCCGAGCAATTGCAGGCACTATTTCACAATCCTCCACTATTGTCTAAAGCCTCATACACATGATCAGATTTTTGGAACGACCGTTCGGATGTTTTTTGTTGCATGCTAGTCTCATGTTGAAAGTAAAGAGGTTACTCACCATACGAAAATTCTCGTACGACAGAATTCAACTTCAGAAGTAATGTAATGTGTTGAATAGTTTTGATTGTGTTCTTTCGTTTCTGAGCATGCGTAGTCTTGCTCTTACGATTTTTTTCGGATGAAAACCGTACTAATTAAACGAAAAGGGTACAGAGTTTTTTTTTTCTTTTTAATAAAAACCGTGAATATCTCCTAAACTTGCACAGTTTAGGAGATATTCAGTATATGCGCTGCTACTGACGTGATCGGCGCATGCGCACTGAAGAAACGGCCCACTGGTGCTGTTTCGTCAGGACTCGTGCTGTGACCGGTGGCTGCCGCGCACATTCGTGGGAGTGACGTCATCATGACACAGGTCGATCACAGCGCCGGAGCCGCGAACCCAGAGGTAACTCGGGTGGAAGATGTCTGCGGTGTACTCGGAGTGCCAACGCCGATTCAGGGCATCGTTCCGAGATAAGTATTTCATAATGAGCTAGTATGCGATGCATTACTAGCTCATTATGCCTTTGTCTTGCAGGGTTTGTTTGTTTTTTGTTTGTTTTCTGAAGTTTACAACCTCTTTAACTGAGCTGCTCTCTTCGAAACGTACTCCCAGGTAAGTCAGAGTCTGATCAGTAAATTTACAATGCAGCCACAACTGGTGTGTTTAGATAAGACTTCGCTCTGATGAAGCTCTCTGCTGTGTGCTAGGAGAAGAACATTGATGAGGTAGCAATGGATTCTGATACGTTGTCCCCTTAACAATGCTACGACTAGAAGAAATACTTTAACCGGTTCCCAGCCGGCTCACGTCTATTTACGGGGGCAGAATGGCACCCCTGCGTGAAACCCCGTACCCGTACAGGGTTTCCTTTAAGAGGCGCCAGAGGGCGCGCGCTCGCTGCACTGCGGGGGACCTGATGCACGTGGCCGGCGGTCACGATGGCCGCCGGCCACGCGCGATTACGTGCAGCAAGAGTTCGCCATCTGTCTGGGTGGATCGGATGAGATCTGATGAAAATGGACATCAGTTCTTGGGGCCAGTCCTACATTGCTATATTTCTGACCATGAAAACAACTGGTCAAACCTCTTACCATGGGCAGAGTTTGCTCACAACAGTGCCTTGAATTCTGCTTCCAGATTGTCCCCGTTTATGGCAAACTATAGTTTCCAACCTTCCATGTTGCCTGACTCATTTGTTTCGCAGAGTATTCCTGCGTTAGAGGAGCATCTCCATGGTCTTCGTTCCACATGGGCACAAGTCCAGGAGGCTTTGCGACATGCTAATGATAGGTACAGACACCATGTTGACCACATATGCCTGCCTGCACCTTCCTACCAGGTTGGGGACAGGGTCTGGCTGTCATCTCGCAACCTCTGACTTCGTATTCCCTCTCTGAAGTTCGCACCTCAGTTTATTGGGCCTTTCCGTATTCTTTGCAGGATTAAATCAGTGGCTTATGCATTAGACTTTCCTTCTAATATGCGTATCTCAAATGTATTTCATGTCTCCTTATTAAAACCTTTGGTTTGCAAACGCTTTACCACCTCGGTGCCTCGTCCTCACCCTGTATATTTGTTGAGAACCATGAGGAGTATGAAGTACAGTCCATTGTTGACTCCAGTAGGTTCTGTGGGCACATACTGGAGGAATGCTCTTGGGTCTCATCCTCAGACATTCATGCCCCTGTCCGCCTTCGTGATTTCCATAGATGTTTTCCCCTCAAGCCTGGTGGTCCTCCAAGGGGGAGGGGTCATTAAGGAGGGGGTACTGTCAGGGCTGGGCTCAGCCCTTCCTTCTCTGAGCTGGTCACTCAGCTGTCGGTTAAATGCCAGCTCCTTTCTCTCCTCAGTGACTCACCTGTTGATGATATCCTGCTCATCAGTCCTGCCTACTTAAGCTGTCCAGCCCAGATGATCTCTGCCTTCGCCTTGGTCACATCTCCAGAGATGCTCTCCTGTCTGTGTTCCTGTCAAAGACTTGCTTGGCTGACAGTCCTTCTGGCTCCAGATCCTGCTTGCTGTTCTACTACGCTCATCACTGGCTCCCTGACTCTTAGCTTGTTGGACTATCTGTTCCGGTTCCTGAACTCTGGCTATGTTTTGACTACCTTTACTCTGTTTACCTTTTTTTTTTATTGTTAAACAAGTGAGATTTAACTGTACTTCTGTCTCAGTCTGATTCATGGTTTCGGACAAAGAGCTCTGCAAGTCTATAGCAAGAGCCCTGCAAGTTTACAGCAAGAGCCCTGCAAGTCTACAGCAAGAGCCCTGCAAGTCTCAGTTTTTTGGCAAGAAAAAAGAAGCAAGCAGCGCAAATCTATAATCCCACAATCTGGTGATAGTGAACCCACTGCTATTACCTAATCCCTTACTGTACACATGTGAAATACATGCAATCCAACAATCATATATAATGATAAACCCTGTGTCATTGCATAAAAAAATTCATCTATCATACAAAAATTATTTGTTTCTATGAAACAACCCAGATAGCAAGTAATTGTGCTGCAAGTTTGAAAATTACTTGCCAAGCTATTGCTAGACTTCATAAGTTTGTTGCACAATTGCAGCAAGTCCGCATTGCATGACTCCAGATCAACTTTCTTTGCAAACACTGCAAGTCTGCTGCAAGTTCTGGTTCAGTCATGTTCTTTAAGGCCCCTTTCACACGACAAGCCCTCTCGGATCCGCCTGTCCGTTTTTCAGGCGGATCCGAGTGGGCCATCGATTGATTTCTATGGGGAGATGGATGTCAGCTGAGATGTGTCCGCTGACACCCGTCTGCTATCCGATCCGCTAAAATCAGACGTATGGCGATACGTTCGCCATCCATCTGGGAGGATCGGATGAGATCTGATGAAAAAGGATATGATGTCTGTTTTCGTCCGATCCCTCCATAGGACTCAGCGGCGCTCTGAGAGGCCCCTCTCGGCTCAGTGAGCAGAGACAGACCTGTCATCTGCCGGCTCAGCAGAGATCAACGGAGAGATCTGCTGCGCTGGCGGACTCCGCTGAGCGGATCCGCTGAACCTGAAGGAGGCCTAATAGTTATCCCACCACATTACTTTGGGAGTGGTGTGCAGAGAGGAGAGTGGTAACCATGAAATCTGATATGGAGTTCAGGGAGGTAGAAATAAAGGTGTGACTAACCCTAATATCTCATTGGTGTAGCACAATTTGGAATGTTTTTCCCTGTTTATATGCTGAGATTTAGCAGAAAATGTGTGTATTTAACGAGCGGTGGAAATAGAAACCTCAAAGACCCAGTGTAAGAAACCTGGTAGTTCCACCACTGCATAGAGGACTACAAATTCCAGCAATACAGTAACAATGCAGAATATCACCAGCTATAGGGGGTGTATGTAGAGAGCAATGTGTTGTATATAGAGAGAAGACTGTACTGTACTGTGTTGTAAAGAGATCCACGTACTGTATTGTATACAGAGAGACCCATGCATTGTGCTGTATACAGAGAAATCCGATTCATGGGAAAGAGGAAAAGGTGGATACTTTTCTCACCATCTAAACTGGGCTCCCCTCACTCTACAGAGGTCTCAGGTCACATGACCTTTCTGGTCTAGGCATGCCTTATATCCCTGACAGTAAAGCAGAGAGATGAGCGGAGGGTTCCCCCACTACTGGTTTCTCTATTGTGCTGTATTGGGCTTGGTCTATAAATGGCTAGATTTGTCTTCTACATTGTGTGCAACGTCTACCATTACCCTTACATTTTCTGTTGATGTCTTCTGTAGCTTTATTCCTGGCTGGCTATTCTCTGCAATCTCTATTTATGCATCTGTTGCCCCTCGATCTGAAAACACATTCCCATCATGGGATGCCCTGTGTATTTGTGTATATGTAATAATAATAATAAAAAATGGTGCGCTAATTCAAGAAGCTCTGCAGCAAAAATAGACAAATATGCAGGAATGACTATCCCTAATTTAAAAAAAAATGCAGTAATATGCGATAATGTTGTGGAAAAATGATAAAGTGCACTAATTAACCAGTTGCTGACCGCCGCACGCCGATGTACGTCGGCAGAGTGGCACGGGCAGGCAAAAGGGCTTACCTGTACGTCCTTGCCTGCCCGCGGGTGGGGGGTCCGATCCCCCCCCCCCCCCCGGTGCCTGCGGCGGTCGGCAAATCTTCCCCGGCGATCGGTGGTGAGGGGGAGGCCATCCATTCGTGGCCCCCCCCTCGCGATCGCTCCTGGCCAATGGGATCATTTCCCTGCCTTTGTATTGTACACAGAGGCAGAGGAAATTATGTCATCTCTCCTCGGCTCGGTATTTTCCGTTCCAGGCCGAGGAGAGAAGACTGGAATGTGAGTGCACAACACTACACACACACAGTAGAACATGCCAGGCACACAAAACACCCCCTGATCGCCCGGCGGTGATATGCGTCGCCCCAGGCAGCGTCAGATTAGCGCCAGTACCGCTAACACCCACGCACGCAGCATACGCCTCCCTTAGTGGTATAGTATCTGATCGGATCAATATCTGATCCGATCAGATCTATACTAGCGTCCCCAGCAGTTTAGGGTTCCCAAAAACGCAGTGTTAGCGGGATCAGCCCAGATACCTGCTAGCACCTGCGTTTTGCCCCTCCGCCCGGCCCAGCCCAGCCCACCCAAGTGCAGTATTGATCAATCACTGTCACTTACAAAACACTAAACGCATAACTGCAGCGTTCGCAGAGTCAGGCCTGATCCCTGCGATCGCTAACAGTTTTCTTGGTAGCGTTTTGGTGAACTGGCAAGCACCAGCCCCAGGCAGCATCAGGTTAGCGCCAGTACCGCTAACACCCACGCACGCACCGTACACCTCCCTTAGTGGTATAGTATCTGAACGGATCAATATCTGATCCGATCAGATCTATACTGGCGTCCCCAGCAGTTTAGCTAACAGTTTTCTTGGTAGCGTTTTGGTGAACTGGCAAGCACCAGCGGCCTAGTACACCCCGGTCGTAGTCAAACCAACACTGCAGTAACACTTGGTGACGTGGCGAGTCCCATAAGTGCAGTTCAAGCTGGTGAGGTGGCAAGCACAAGTAGTGTCCCGCTGCCACCAAAAAGACAAACACAGGCCCGTCGTGCCCATAATGCCCTTCCTGCTGCATTCGCCAATCCTAATTGGGAACCCACCGCTTCTGCAGCGCCCGTACTTCCCCCATTCACATCCCCAACCAAATGCAGTCGGCTGCATGAGAGGCATTTTCTTTATGTCCTCCCGAGTACCCCTACCCAACGAACCCCCCCAAAAAAGATGTCGTGTCTGCAGCAAGTGCGGATATAGGCGTGACACCCGCTATTATTGTCCCTCCTGTCCTGACAATCCTGGTCTTTGCATTGGTGAATGTTTTGAACGCTACCATTCACTAGTTGAGTATTAGCGTAGGGTACAGCATTGCACAGACTAGGACACACTTTCACAGGGTCTCCCAAGATGCCATCGCATTTTGAGAGACCCGAACCTGGAACCGGTTACAGTTATAAAAGTTACAGTTACAAAAAAAAGTGTAAAAAAATAAAAAAAAAACACAAACAAAAATATAAAATAAAAAAAAAATAGTTGTCGTTTTATTGTTCTCTCTCTCTCTATTCTCTCTATTGTTCTGCTCTTTTTTACTGTATTCTATTCTGCAATGTTTTATTGTTATTATGTTTTATCATGTTTGCTTTTCAGGTATGCAATTTTTTATACTTTACCGTTTACTGTGCTTTATTGTTAACCATTTTTTTGTCTTCAGGTACACCATTCACGACTTTGAGTGGTTATACCAGAATGATGCCTGCAGGTTTAGGTATCATCTTGGTATCATTCTTTTCAGCCAGCGGTCGGCTTTCATGTAAAAGCAATCCTAGCGGCTAATTAGCCTCTAGACTGCTTTTACAAGCAGTGGGAGGGAATGCCCCCCCCCCCAACGTCTTCCGTGTTTTTCTCTGGCTCTCCTGTCTCAACAGGGAACCTGAAAATGCAGCCGGTGATTCAGCCAGCTGACCATAGAGCTGATCAGAGACCAGAGTGGCTCCAAACATCTCTATGGCCTAAGAAACCGGAAGCTACGAGCATTTTATGACTTAGATTTCGCCGGATGTAAACAGCGCCATTGGGAAATTGGGAAAGCATTTTATCACACCGATCTTGGTGTGGTCAGATGCTTTGAGGGCAGAGGAGAAATCTAGGGTCTAATAGACCCCAATTTTTTCAAAAAAGAGTACCTGTCACTACCTATTGCTATGATAGGGGATATTTACATTCCCTGAGATAACAATAAAAATGATTTAAAAAAAAAAAAATGAAAGGAACAGTTTGAAAATAAGATAAAAAAAATAATAATAATAAAGAAAAAAATAAAAATAAAAAAAAGCACCCCTGTCCCCCCTGCTCTCGCGCTAAGGCGAACGCAAGCATCGGTCTGGCGTCAAATGTAAACAGCAATTGCACCATGCATGTGAGGTATCACCGCGAAGGTCAGATCGAGGGCAGTAATTTTAGCAGTAGACCTCCTCTGTAAATCTAAAGTGGTAACCTGTAAAGGCTTTTAAAGGCTTTTAAAAATGTATTTAGTTTCTCGCCACTGCACGTTTGTGCGCAATTTTAAAGCATGTCATGTTTGGTATCCATGTACTCGGCCTAGGATCATCTTTTTTATTTCATCAAACATTTGGGCAATATAGTGTGTTTTAGTGCATTAAAATTTAAAAAAGTGTGTTTTTTCCCCAAAAAATGCGTTTGAAAAATCGCTGCGCAAATACTGTGTGAAAAAAAAAAAATTTAAACACCCACCATTTTAATCTGTAGGGCATTTGCTTTAAAAAAATATATAATGTTTGGGAGTTCAAAGTAATTTTCTTGCAAAAAAAAAAAATATTTTTTTATGTAATCAAAAAGTGTCAGAAAGGGCTTTGTCTTCAAGTGGTTAGAAGAGTGGGTGATGTGTGACATAAGCTTCTAAATGTTGTGCATAAAATGCCAGGACAGTTCAAAACCCCCCCAAATTACCCCATTTTGGAAAGTAGACACCCCAAGCTATTTGCTGAGAGGCATGTCGAGTCCATGGAATATTTTATATTGTGACACAAGTTGCGGGAAAGAGACAATTTTTTATTATTTTTTTTTTTTTTTTGCGCAAAGTTGTCACTAAATGATATATTGCTCAAACATGCCATGGGAATATGTGAAATTACACCCCAAAATACATTCTGTTGCTTCTCCTGAGTACGGGGATACCACATGTGTGGGACTTTTTGGGAGCCTAGCCGCGTACGGGACCCCGAAAACCAAGCACTGCCTTCAGGCTTTCTAAGGCCGTAAATTTTTGATTTCACTCTTCACTGCCTATCACAGTTTCGGAGGCCATGGAATGCCCAGGTGGCAAAAAAACCCCCCAAATGACCCCATTTTGGAAAGTAGACACTCCAAGCTATTTGCTGAGAGGTATAGTGAGTATTTTGCAGACCTCACTTTTTGTCACAAAGTTTTGAAAATTGAAAAAAGAAAAAAAAATTTTTTTTCTCGTCTTTCTTTATTTTCAAAAACAAATGAGAGCTGCAAAATACTCACCATGCCTCTCAGCAAATAGCTTGGGGTGTCTACTTTCCAAAATGGGGTCATTTGGGGGGTTTTATGCCATCTGGGCATTTTATGGCCTTCAAAACTGTGATATGTAGTGAGGAGTAAAATCAAAAATGTACGCCCTTAGAAATCCCGAAGGCAGTGATTGGTTTTCGGGGCCCCGTACGCGGCTAGGCTCCCAAAAAGTCCCACACATGTGGTATCCCCATACTCAGGAGAAGCAGCTAAATGTATTTTGGGGTGCAATTCCACATATGCCCATGGCCTGTGTGAGCAATATATCATTTAGTGACAACTTTTTGTAATTTTTTTTTTTTTTGTCATTATTCAATCACTTGGGACAAAAAAAATGAATATTCAATGGGCTCAACATGCCTCTCAGCAATTTCCTTGGGGTGTCTACTTTCCAAAATGGGGTCATTTGTGGGGGTTTTGTACTGCCCTGCCATTTTAGCACCTCAAGAAACGACAGTCATAAATTAAAGGCTGTGTAAATTCCAGAAAATGTACCCTAGTTTGTAGGCGCTATAACTTTTGCGCAAACCAATAAATATACACTTATTGACATTTTTTTTACCAAAGACATGTGGCCGAATACATTTTGGCCTAAATGTATGACTAAAATTGAGTTTATTGGATTTTTTTTAGAACAAAAAGTAGAAAATATCATTTTTTTTCAAAATTTTCGGTCTTTTTCCGTGTATAGGGAAAAAATAAAAACGGCAGAGGTGATCAAATACCATCAAATGAAAGCTCTATTTGTGGGAAGAAAAGGACGCAAATTTCGTTTGGGCACAGCATTGCATGACTGCGCAATTAGCAGTTAAAGCGACGCAGTGCCAAATTGTAAAAAGTGCTCTGGTCAGGAAGGGGGTAAATCCTTCCGGGGCTGAAGTGGTTAAAGGGGCTAAACAGCAAAAATAGACAAATATGCATAAATTACTAGAGTGAGGTTATACGAGCCCAGTATAGATGGTGACAAAAGTATCCACCTTTTCCTATTTCCCATGAAGGAGATCCAGGGCCGGATTAAGAACATCATGGGCCTGGTGCTGAGGGTTTTGGTGGGGCTTTTTATTAAAAAAATAAAAAATAAAAAAATGCAAACAATTTTTTGTTATAACAAATTAAATTAAATAGAGAGAGGGAGGATTAGAGAGAGAGAAAGGGGATGAGAGAGAGGTGAGGGGTAAGGGAGAGAGGATGAGAGAGAGGGAGGGTGAGAGAGAGAGAGAGAGGATGCGCATGAGCATGCGTGTGAGTGACAGCAACGCAGCCCGGCCAAGGCAAGTGACCGAAGGCACAGAACCCGGAAGGAAGACCGGTGAAGATGGAATCGCTCGGGAACAGCCGGATTGATCACAACGCAGCGCTGGAGGGCTCAGTCTGACAGGTAAGTATACTCTAATGTGCTAATATGCTGTGCATACTTGTACATTATGGCATAACCTACCTCAGGGCCTCTAAAAAGTAATAATGTTAGCAAAGTTTACTACCACTTTAATATCACAGAAGCCTCTCATGGGGCCCTTTACTGACCTGGTGACCCTTGGGCAGTGCCCAAGTGCATAGTTGCCAACATTTCAAAAATATTTTCAGGGACACTTTTTTTTACCAGTGGCATATTTAGAGTAGCTGAGATCCCCTATGTTCCTCTATACATCACAGTAGTAATCACAAAATGAAATGAGTACTAATAATGGGCAGAACAAATATGAGGACTGAGAAGATTTCCTTTGTTGAACTAACAAAAGTGTGCCCATTCTAGAGCTGGTAACATTGAGGATATCAATATAATTTTAAAGAACTGTTTTTGTGGGTGAGAGGCATAGGGGAGGAGTATGGATGGTATACAAGTGGGAAGTATGTGCAGGTGAGGGAGAGGAATGTGGAGGGTATAACAGTGGGCACTATGTACAGGAGAGGAGTGTGGACAGTATGATAGTGAGCAGTATGCATAGGAGAAGAGTGTGGAGGATATGATGGGGCAGTATGTACAGGAGAGGAGTGTGAGGGGTATGACGGTGGGCAGTATGTACAGGAGAGGAGTGTGGACGGTATGATACTGAGCAGTATGTATTGGAGACGAGTGTGGAGGGTAAGACAGTGAGCAGTATATACAGGAGACGAGTGTGGAGGGTAAGACAGTGGGCAGTATGTACAAGAGAAGAGTGTGGAGGATATGACAGTGGGCAGTATGTACAGGAGAGCAGTGTGAAGGGTATGACAGTGGACAGTATGTACAGGAGAGGAGTGTGGACGGTATGATACTGAGTAGTATGTACAGGAGACGAGTGTGGAGATTAAGACAGTGAGCAGTATGTACAGGAGAGGAATGTGGAGGATATGACAGCGGGCAGTATGTACAGGAGAGGAATGTAGAGGGTATGACAGTGAGCAGTATGTACAGGAGAGGAATGTGGAGGGTATGACAGTGAGCAGTATGTACAGGAGAGGAATGTAGAGGGTATGACAGTGAGCAGTATGTACAGGAGAGGAATGTGGAGGGTATGACAACGGGCACTGTGTAAAGGAGAGAAGTGTGGAGGGTATGACAGTGGGCACAATGTATAGGAGAGGAGTGTGGAGGGTATGACAGAGGGCACTATATATAGGAGAGGAGTGTGGAGGGTAGGACAGTGAGCAAGATGTACAGGAGATTAATGTGGATGGTATGACAGTGGGTAGTATGCACAGGAGAGGAATGTGGAGGGTATGACAGTGAGTAGTATGTACAGGAGATTAATGTGGAGGGTATGACAGTGAACAGTATGTACAGGAGAGGAGTGTGGAGGGTATGACAGCGGGCACTATGTACAGGTGAGGAGGATGAAGGAATCTGGGAAGGAAAAAATGTAAAGGTTTGTGGAAGGATGTTTAGGGACTGCGTAGCGGTTAAGCGGGCCATGCATGAATTAAAATTAAGCCAATTAAGCAGAGACCAGCCATAGTCGATCTATGTATGGGCTAGCTAGTTGTACACAAGTCAATCTAATAATCGACTTAACCAGCCTGTCAGGTTTTTCCCAAAACAATCAGTGCTGCCAGCTATAGTTAGCAACACTGATCATTGTATTGTGTGGGTAGGGAAGGCTCCCCACTGGCAGAACACAATAACACTGCGGGAGTGATTCCCCCTTTCACAGGTCAGCAGGTGAGAGGGTGTGTGGCGAGTTTTAAATCAATAGGTGAGTTTGACAGGCGGTGCTGCCTGTCAAACTCTGCAGGATCCAAGCTGTCCACTGACCTCAGTGCCTCTGGTAAGAAGTGAGGAGAAGCACTTTGAGCTCATCCTCTCAGTCTGCTGCAAACAGAGTGTGCCAGCTTGTATTTAAAAGAGAAGTATGTTTTTTTTTTTTGTTTTTTTTTTTAGATTCATACTTACCTAGGTGGATGCAGCATCAGCCCGATGCTGCAGCTGTCCCCGCCGCCTCTTCACTGAGAACTGAGCCACCGAACATCGCTGATGGCTCGGTTCTCACAGATCCCCAAGAGGATCTCTGCTCCTCCATGCTCATTGGAGCGCTGAGCTGTGAAGGGTCGGGGAACGGCAGTCTCAGCGGCTCGCTGAGACTGCCATCAGTCCAGGCACCTGGTGGATCCAGACTTTGGAAGTCGGGATGACACGCTGCCTCGACTGATAGCAATGACGTCAGCAGAGAGCAGGCTTCAGACTGCTCTCCACTGAAAACGGGTCACAGGAGTGCAAAACTAATTACACTCCTGTGATCCATAGAAGAAGCCCAGCCAAACGAGGTTTGGCTATACTTCTCCTTTAAACTGGCCGCTCTGTATGTAGCTTTTGACAGGCTGCGCAAGGAGCCCCATATCTCCGGAACCATAGACGATAGGAGCCCCAAATTTTGACCAGTGGTGGGGTCTCTGTGACCCCTAGTCGCCGAGCCACGGCCCTCGAAGTAGATCGTTTTTTTTTTGTGATTTTTTTGGGGCCAAATGGGCCTAAGGTAAGGGGCCTGGAGCTGCAGCTTCAATAGTCCCTATGTTAATCAGGCCCTGAGGAGATCTCTCTATATACAGAACAATGCATGGGTCTCTCTGTATACAGTACAGTACATGGATCTCTTTACAACACAGTACACTGCAGTCATCTCTCTCTATACAATGCATGGCTCTCTATATACACCCCATATAGCTGGTGGTATTCTGCATTGTTACTGTATTGCTGGGATTTGTAGTCCTCTATACAGTGGTGGAACTACCAGGTTTCTTGCACTGGGTCTTTGAGGTTTCTATTTTCACCTCTCGTTAACCACTTGCCGACCAGCCGTCGTCATTATACAGCAGCAGGTCGGCACAATCCCGCGAACTGCCGTAGCTATATGTCGGCCCCTTTAAGCAGGATAGCAGGCGCGCCCCCCGCTGTACAGCGGGGGTGCCAATGCACATGACCGGCGGTTGCAAAAACAGCTGGCCACAAGCGATCACGGGCATGAGAGGCAAAACAGGGACGTGTGTGCGTAAGTCATTCCCATTCCCAACAATTAGAACACACACTCAGGGAACACAGTTAACCCCTTCCCCGCCAGTGACATTTATACAGTAGTCGGTGCATTTTTATAGCACTGATCGCTGTATAATAGTCAATCGACACAAAAATGTGTCAAAAGTGTCAGATGTGTCCGCCATAATGTTGCAGTCTCGATAAAAATCGCAGATCGCCGCCATTACTAGTAAAAAAAAATAATAATAAAAATGCCATAAATTATATTCCCTATTTTGTAGGTGCTATAACTTTTACGCAAAACCAATCAATATACGCTTTTTACGATTTTTATTACCAAAAATATGTAGAAGAATACATATCGGCCTAAACTGAGGAATAAATTAGCTTTTTTAAAAAAAAAATTGGGGTTATTTATTACAGTAAAAAGTACAAAATTTTGTGTTGTTGAAATTTCAAAATTGTCGCTCTTTTTTTGTTTATAGCGCAAAAAATAAAAACCGCAGAGATTATCAAATACCACTAAAAGAAAGCTCTATTTGTGGGAAAAAAGGACGTCAATTTTGTTTGGGTACAGCCTCACACGACCCCGCAATTGTCAGTTAAAGCAACGCAGTGCCGTATCGCAAAAAATGGCCTGGTCATTGAGCAGCCAATTCTTCTGGGGCTGAAGTGGTTAAATATACACATTTTCTGCTAAATCTCAGCATATAAACAAGGAAAAATAAAACATTCCAAATTGTGCTACACCAATGGGATATTAGGGTTAGTCACTCCTTGATTTATACCTCCCTGAACTCCATATCAGATCTCATGGTTACCACTCACCTCTCTGCACACCACTCCCAAAGTGATTCTATGGCTGCCCTAGCATCAATTAAAGAAAAACCTTACACACAGCAGGAAGCAATGATGAAAATTCAGCCACAGTGACCCCTGTGGTGGGATAACTATTATGCCGTGTACACACGGTCGGATTTTTCGACCGAACTGGTCCGTCGGAACGAATCCGGCGGACAATTCGATTGTGTGTGGGCTTCAGCGGACCTTTTCTGTCGAAAATCTGACGGACTATAGAAATAGAACATGTTTCAAATCTTTCCAACGGACTCGAGTCCGGTCGAAAAATCAGTTCGTCTGTATGCTAGTCCGACGGACGAAAAACAACGCAAGGGCAGCTATTGGCTACTAGCTATGAACTTCCTTATTCTAGTCCGGTCGTAATTCATCACGGCCGAATCCGTCGGACTTTGTTGTGATCGTGTGTAGACGAGTCTGATTCAACAAAACTCTGCCGAAACTTCGTCAAAAGTCCGTCGAAAAGACAGCTGGAGTTCAGTCTGTCGAAAGTCCGCTCGTTTGTACACGGCATTACACAACGTAACTGTATCTGGATTTTGCAAAAGCATTTGACACAGTTCCCCATAAACATTTACTGTACAAAATAGGGTCCGTTGGCATGGACCATAGGGTGAGTACCTGGATTGAAAACTGGCTACAAGGGCGAGTTCAGAGGGTGGTGATAAATGGGGAGTACTCAGAATGGTCAGGGATGGGTAGTGGGGTTCCCCAGGGTTCTGTGCAGGGACCAATCCTATTTAATTTGTTTATAAACGTCCTGGAGGATGGGATAAACAGTTCAATCTCTGTATTTGCAGACGATACTAAGCTAAGCAGGGCAATAACTTCTCCGCAGGATGTGGAAACCTTGCAAAAAGACCTGAACAAATTAATGGGGTGGGCGACTACATGGCAAATGAGGTTCAATGTAGAAAAATGTAAAATAATGCATTTGGGTGGCAAAAATATGAATGCAATCTATACACTGGGGGGAGAACCTCTGGGGGAATCTAGGATGGAAAAGGACCTGGGGGTCCTAGTAGATGATAGGCTCAGCAATGGCATGCAATGCCAAGCTGCTGCTAATAAGGCAAACAGAATATTGGCATGCATTAAAAGGGGATCAACTCCAGAGATAATTCTCCCGCTCTACAAGACTCTGGTCCGGCCGCACCGGGAGTATGCTGTCCAGTTCTGGGCACCAGTCCTCAGGAAGGAGGTACTGGAAATGGAGCAAGTACAAAGAAGGGCAACAAAGCTAATAAAGGGTCTGGAGGATCTTAGTTATGAGGAAAGGTTGCGAGCGTTGAACTTATTCTCTCTGGAGAAGAGACGCTTGAGAGGGGATATGATTTCAATTTACAAATACTGTACTGGTGACCCCACAATAGGGATAAAACTTTTTCGCAGAAGAGAGTTTAATAAGACTCTGGGCCACTCATTACAATTAGAAGAAAAGAGGTTTAACCTTAAACTACGTAGAGGGTTCTTTACTGTAAGAGCGGTAAGGATGTGTAATTCCCTTCCACAGGCGGTGGTCTCAGCGGGGAGCATTGATAGCTTCAAGAAACTATTAGATAATCACCTGAATGACCGCAATATACAGGGATATGTAAGGTAATACTGACACATAATCACACACATAGGTTGGACTTGATGGACGTGTGTCTTTTTTCAACCTCACCTACTATGTAACTATGTAACTATGTAAGAACTTGCAGCAGACTTGCAGAGTGTTTGCAAAGAAAGTTGATCTGGAGTCATGCAATGCGGACAATTGTGCAACAAACTTGTGAAGCCTGGCAAGTCTAGCAATAGCTTAGCAAGTCAATTTCAAACTTGCAGCACAATTACTTCTATCTGCTATCTGGGTTAAACAACAGGCTGAAATAACAGCTGGTAACTACGTATATCAGCCTTTTGTTTCTATCTCGAAACTGAAAGATGACTGTAGGTTTACATTACAAAGAGCTGATGTAAGTTGCCTCGCCCTGCCTAGAAGCTTCTGTCACAGTGTGAAAGGTAGGTTACATAAAGATCTCTTCCGAATGACTCAGCCGAAGGTGATCATCTGACAGTTCCTCAACCTTGCTAAAAACATGATGTTTTATGGTTTGATGACTGTAGGGACAAACATACAATAGCACAGGCGTGTCTGCTGGCCAACTGATCACATTGTGGACATTGGTCAAGGTAGAAAAACCTGTCCCAATACCTGTTTTCCAACTCTACTCATCCCATCTAAAATGACTTCAATACCAACTGTCAATGCCCGCCAAGCTAAACAGTTATGTTAATAGCAACACAGACTGTCAGAAGTACCATGGCCTTTTTAAT
The DNA here is from genome assembly GCA_037952835.1 of Lithobates septentrionalis. Taxonomy (NCBI): domain Eukaryota; kingdom Metazoa; phylum Chordata; class Amphibia; order Anura; family Ranidae; genus Lithobates; species Lithobates septentrionalis. The sequence continues at coordinate 626,869 of JBBDGP010001569.1, forward strand.
CATATCTGAAACATACCCCTCTATATGTGGGCCTTAGCAAGGAAAAGTATTCATACACACAGTGGTGTAGCATAAGTTGCCAGCGCCAGGGGCAAGGCAAGGCAAGTAATTTGCGCCCCCAAACCTGTGGACTTTTAGATACCCCCACCATGATCACACCCCCCCCCAGATACCCAGCACCCCTTCAAGCCCCTGGTGGTAGTTTATGGTGGCCTTGGCTCGGTCCTGCTGCTGTTATGGAGGAGATCAGCCAGGAACTTGCCGTTGAAGGTGGTCTGGTCAATGTAGGCGCTGATGTCTATGGGGTTCTCATTCTCACTCAGGTTGATCATGTCCCTGGAGGAGGGGGGATCCTTGTAGCTATAGGCGGGGTACTAGTTAGACTGGGCGCTCATGGATGGCCAGGATTCAACCTCATAGAAATTGGCTAACTCCATGGAGCTCCTATAGCCAGCTGAGCATGGGCTGACCCTGTGCAATCAATCGTTGGACTCTCTGACCAGGTGACACCGCTAGCTGCTGACTACTGACACCTGGAGCGCCACTGTCACTCTATATATAGGCAGGAGACGAGGGGAGTGCAGCGGCACTGAATGGCCCTGTAGGGGCACTGCAGCCAGGCTGTGTTAAATGGAGTAAGCCTCTGACTTCTGGAACTTCTCCAGCCACATTCAGCGCTTCTCTGCTATTCCCTATGAGCATCGCGCTGTCCTTGTGAGCGCTGTACGATAGAAAAAAGAAAAAAATACCTATTGCGCTTTCGCCCTATCCAGAGGATAATTGTAAGATATCAATGAGCCTAATGAGGCAGGTGTATAGGCTAAATGGCAAGTGAGCCATGTATCTCCCCAGGCTTCCCCGCCTGGATGCACCACTGTGAGGCTTGATAAAACTAGGAGCACCTTTTGGAAGTGTAATCTACTTCATCAGCCTGTGGCGGTTTCCAGTCTTCACTTATGAGCGGCTCTGCAGCATCAGTGGTCACAGCGTCCAATCGGCTCTGCATCCTGAGTTCAACACCGGCCTTGTCTGTGCCCATCTGAATGGTTGCACCTGGGGCAACTACACCGGCTCCTCCCCCCCCCCCACACACACGCTACGCCAATGCATACACATTAAATGATATTTGTAATGCTGGTCATATACAATGTGATTTTTCAATGCGATACTTGCTTTGTGAATGGTTCTTTTGGGAAATTTGCATGCTGAGGATTGAACATAAAATCACACCAAAAATCTGGTTCAAAGCAGCATTTTTATTTCCAAGGTAAATAATGTAATACACAATTGGATGAATACTACATTAAACTTAAACTACTTATTACAAAATACCTTTTATTTTAGTAAACAGTAAATAAGTTCTTATAGCTAAACTCTAGGCAAACAGTTTAATACACAGATGAAATGCACATATGGTTGCAGTTTTACTTTTCAAACAATTTGCTTTCCTGTCCAACCAGTCTGGAGACTGACATAGCTCTGCCAAAATGTACAACCCTGACCAACAAGGCAGGAAGTCTGATTTTTCTGATAAAGTTAACTAACTAACTAACTAACACTTACAGGTCTTGTCCCCCCCCCCCCCCCCCGCCTGTCACTGGACAGTTATGTAATGTAATACTGACATATAATCACACACATACGTTGGACTTGATGGACTTTTTTCGACCTCACCTACTATGTAACTATGTAATAAAAGAATAAGCAGCCTACTGATATGCTTATTTCTGCTCTCTCCTCTTATCAGCATGTTTCTTGTTAGCACATGGGCACTGCAGCACAACTAAGTGGCTCCGTGTGTTGTTTCTCCAGTTGGAGTCTGCAATCTGCTCTGTAGTGTATTGCCAAAGGCTGTTACCAGGTACTTACACTTGTTGCTTTAACCCCCCTGGCGGTATTCCCGAGCCTGGCTCGGGGTGAATTTTTCATACCAAAAGCGGTATCCCCGTGCCAGACTCGGGATTGCATCGCAGGATCCAGGAAGAGTTTACTTACCTTGTCCCCTGGATCCTGCGATGTCTCTCCGCTGTGATCGGCGAGCCGCTGTGTCTCGCTCGATTCACAGTGCCGAGCTCCGTTCCCTGCGAGCGTTGCGACGCACGGGGACGGAGTTCGGCGGTAAATTCAAAAGTGAAACACACAGTACAGATACAGCATACTGTAATCTTACAGATTACAGTACTGTATCAAATAACTACACATCCCCTTTGTCCCTAGTGGTCTGCCCAGTGTCCTGTATGCAGTTTTATATATATAAAACTGTTCTTTCTGCCAGGAAACTGGAGATTGTCCATAGCAACCAAAACTGTCTCTTTACATCAAAAGTGGTTTTAGACCAGCTAGAAAAAAGCGATAATAAATTATAATCACTTGCAGAATTGAGCGATAGTGATTTGTGAGGAGATCCGTCATCAAACACTAATGCCGCGTACACACGGTCGGACTTTCCGGCATACTTGGTCCGGCGGACCAGAGTGTGCCGGACAATCCGCCCGTGTGTGGGCGCCGGCGGACTTTTCCAGCGGACTTTTTCCCAAAAGCCCGCCGGACCTAGATTTGAAAAAAGTTTTAAATCTTTCCGCCGGACTCAGTTTCGGGCGGAAAGTCCGCTCGTGTGTGTGCTGGTCCGACGGAAAGCCCGCTCGTGTGTATGCTGGTCCGACGGACCAGATACGACACGAGGGCAGGGTATTGCATCTCGCACTCGCTGCAAAAGGAAAAACAAATTTTCCTTTTGCGGCGAGCGCGGGGCATACCAGGCCCTTAGGTCTGGTATGGATTATAAAGGGGAACCCCCTACGCCGAAAAAACGGCGTGGGGTCCCCGTACCAGGCCGCATGCCCTCAACATGGGGGGTGGGTGCTTTGGGGGAGGGGGGCGCCCTGCAGGGGCCCCCCCACCCCAAAGCACCTTGTCCCCATGTTGATGAGGACAAGGGCTTCTTCCCGACAACCCTGGCCGTTGGTTGTCGGGGTCTGCGGGCGGGGGCTTATCGGAATCTGGGAGCCCCCTTTAATAAGGGGGCCCCCAGATCCCGGCCCCCCACCCTATGTGAATGAGTATGGGGTACATGGTACCCCTACCCATTTACCTAGTGAAAAAGTGTAAGTAATAAAACACACTACACAGGTTTTAAAAATATTTTATTAAACAGCTCCGGGGGGGGGGATCTTCCTCCGGCTTCGGGGGTCTTCTTCCGGCTTCGGGGGTCCCTCCGCTTCATCTTCTCCCGGTGTCCGGTTGGTTCTTCTCCGCTCTCTTCTCCCGGTGTTCCAGTTCTTCGGCCGGCTCCTCTGCTGTCTTCAGGTAGCTCTCTTGCCAGCAGAGGTCCGGACTTCTGGGCTTCTTGTCTTCTTGTCTTCTCTTCCCCAGATGTTGACACGAAGCTCTCTCCGGCTGGACTGCTCTCCGAGGGCTGCGTTGTGACTTATATAGGCGGAGACCCCGCCCCCTTTTGATGTCACAGTCCCTGGGCATGCTGGGACTGTGACGTTTAGGGGGCGTGGTCACTGGGTGATGTTGACCACGCCCCCTAAAACGTCACAGTCCCAGCATGCCCAGGGACTGTGACATCAAAAGGGGGCGGGGTCTCCGCCTATATAAGTCACAACGCAGCCCACGGAGAGCAGTCCAGCCGGAGAGAGCGTTGTGTCAACATCTGGGGAAGAGAAGACAAGAAGCCCAGAAGTCCGGACCTCTGCTGGCAAGAGAGCTACCTGAAGACAGCAGAGGAGCCGGCCGAAGAACTGGAGAGAAGAGAGCGGAGAAGAACCAACCGGACGCCGGGAGAAGATGAAGCGGAGGGACCCCCGAAGCCGGAAGAAGACCCCCGAAGCCGGAGGAAGATCCCCCCGGAGCTGTTTAATAAAATATTTTAAAAACCTGTGTAGTGTGTTTTATTACTTACACTTTTTTCATAGGTGAATGGGTAGGGGTACCATGTACCCCATACTCATTCACATAGGGTGGGGGGCCGGGATCTGGGGGCCCCCTTATTAAAGGGGGCTCCCAGATTCCGATAAGCCCCTGCCCGCAGACCCCGACAACCAACGGCCAGGGTTGTCGGGAAGAGGCCCTTGCCCTCATCAACATGGGGACAAGGTGCTTTGGGGTGGGGGGGCCCGCAGGGCGCCCCCCTCCCCCAAAGCACCCACCCCCCATGTTGAGGGCATGCGGCCTGGTACGGTTCAGGAGGGGGGGGGCGCTCGCTCGTCCCCACCCCCTTTCCTGACCGGCCAGGCTGCGTGCTCGGATCGGGGTCTGGTATGGATTTTAGGGGGGACCCCACGCCGTTTTTTCGGCGTAGGGGGTTCCCCTTTATAATCCATACCAGACCTAAGGGCCTGGTATGCACCGCGACGGGGCTCGCAAGGTGTCAATCTCGCCGATAAAAGCGGCAAGATTGACATCCTTTGCTAGTCCCGTCGCACCTGAGTCACGTTCAAAATGAACGGACTTGTCCGTGTGTGGGCAAGTCTGTTCATTCTGAAAGTCCGCCGGAACTCCGGCGAAAGTCCGTCGGAAAGACGGGCGGACTTAGCCCGCCGGAAAGTCCCGGCGTGTGTGGGCAAGTCCGTCCGTTTTAAAGTCCGGCGCACCTGGCGGACAAAGTCCGTCGGAAAGTGTGCCGGACCAAGTAGGATAGAAAGTCCGACCGTGTGTACGCGGCATAAAAGTAACAAAAGCTACAATTCTGCAACTGAGCAAATTTCAGTGTTTTTGATTTGATTACATTATTATATAATTTGTATTATTATTATATTATTATTTGTTATAATTATTTATAGTTATTTATTATATTATAATTTTTTATTTCGTTTTTCAAACTTTATCATACCCGGGATGTCTACTAGACTCTTGTTTGGACAGATTTAAGTGAACTATTCCTAAGAATTACAGGCCTACAATATAAAACGCCAAATTTCTGTGAAAAATAATGGTACCGCTTTCAGCACCTAAAATCTGAAATAATTATACCGCCAGGGAGGTTAACCACTTGACCTCTGGAAGGTTTTACCCCCTTCATGACCAGACCATTTTTGTGCTATTCTGCACTGCGCTACTTTGAAGTGGTTGTAAACTTTGCATTTGAACTTGTACCTACAGGTAAGCCTATATGAATAATAATACCCGTGCTATCCCTAAAGAGCTCCGTGCCATAAAACGTGACTCCTGTGTGCATGCGCAAGGGTCATATGATCGCGGCTCAGCCATTCACAGGATCGGAGCCCGCGAACCTGGAAGGAAGACTGGAGGAAGATGGAAGCCCTGCTAGAGGTGACAGCGCACCGCTGGAGGGCATCGTTCTAAGGTAAGCATTTCATAATGTGCTAGTAGGCGATGCCTACTAGCACATTATGTCTTAGCCTTGCAGGGATTTTTTTCCACGGTTTGCTACCACTTGAACTGACAATTGCACGGTCATGCAACACTTTCCGAAAAAATAAAATGAAACCAATATTTAAATCCAAGTTAAAAAAAGTCAAAATGCACAATCTACAAAAGAAGAGGATTTATACTCACCTGTCCCACTGCCATTAGTCTGTTAAAGAGCTTTGGCTGCCTGAAAAATCTTCCCACTCAACACTTCTAGGAGCATTAAGTGCCTGAGCCCCCCCCCCCTCGCTGCGTGCTGTGGTTCTTTCCACTGACCCCCTATGTCCTGTGATGGACATAGAACCCCCTATTGTGTCTTGTAATGACTTAGGCTACTTTCACACTGAGGTGCTATACAGGCGCTATAGCGCTAAAAATAGTGCCTGTAAAGCGCCTCACCTCCGACGCCCCCCGCACGTCAGTGTGAAAGTGCCCTTACAGATGTTGGGAGGAACCACGGGGCTCAGAGGAGGATCAGGAATCATACACACAGTTTTGAATATAAGGCCCCTTTCACACTGTTGGACTATGGAGCGACGGATGTCAGCGGTGACATATCCGCTGACATCCAACCCGGTCCGATCCGCTAAAATCAGACGGTTGCCCCTACGTTCGCATCTGTCCCTGGCGGATCCGATCTCTCCATAGTAACCAGCGGCACTCGACAAGCCCCTCCCCGCTCAGTGAGCAGAGAGGGACCTGTCATCTGCCGGCTCAGCGGAGATCAATGAAGAGATCTCCCACTGAGCTGGCAGACAGAGGCGGGACCAGTGGCATTTTGGGACCAGTGACATTTATACAGTGATCAGTGCTATAAAAATGCACTGATTACTGTATAAATGACACTAGCAGGGAAGGGGTTAACACTAGTGGTGATCAAGGGGTTAAATGTGTTCCCTGGGAGGTATTTCTAACTGTGAGGGGAGGGGACTGACTGGAGGAGGAGAAAGATCACTGTTCCTGATCACTAGGAACAGCAGATCTCTCTCTACTCCCCTGTCAGAAAGGGGATCTGTTTGTTTACATTGACAGATCTCCATTCTGGCTCTCTGTGGAGCGATCGCAGGGAACGACCTGACCTGCCCTTGTATAATGATGGCAGCTGGTCGGCAAGTGCTTAAAGGTAAAGTTTTAAACTCAGCAACAGAATTGTTTTCATGATGTATTAATAAATATGAGTTTTATTTATCTGAACCCCTTTACTGTATATGCCTAAAGGTAGAGTTCGCTAGTTGAAATATTCGATTTATAGATGGGCGGAGTCTAGCGGAGCAGACATGCATTGTTAGAGCTCCGCACCGCTGAGGAGAGAAGAGAAGGACAAAGCGGAGCCTGCAGGCTCAAAAGGTATCCATTTGAACCTTTTTGCCCCAGGGAACAAACTGTGAAAGTTTGGGCAGGAAATATGGTACTGGGAGGAAACCGTGGCAGAAATAAAAATCACCTCACAAAGAGCTCACAGGCACTCACTGCAACTAAAGCAGCTCCAGTCACCTCACAATATACAGCATCAGGGCGCTCTGACAGACAGAAAAAGTCACAGCAAGACTCTCCATTTGAGTCAGATACAGAACAAATCCTCTCACAAACTTCTCCACAAGCCTCCTCAGCATCCCCAGTAATATTATTACAATTTGAAAAGATGCTTCATAAGGCTTTAAAACAAACCTCAGACCAAATAACAAAAAGCCTAACCAAAGAAATAAGAGAGCTGGGAAACCGCACCGCAGCCTTAGAAATAAAAATGGATGAAATTGAAATTACAACCCAAGAAAATATAACAGAATTGGAACAATTAAAAGAAGAGAATTTAATACTTCAAACTAAGCTCGAAGATTACGAAAATAGAGCCAGACGTTCAATCTTGCGCATAAGGGGAATACCTGAAACTGTGACAGACCTGCAATCTACTATTACTGCACTATTACAAGAACTAAAGCCAGATATCCCTATTGAACGTTTAGAACTGGACAGAGTACACAGAGCCCTCACAGACAAAAAGAAAGATGGACCCCCACGTGATATAATCACAAAATTTCATTATTACAGAACGAAAGAACAAAAACTAATTGCTGCAAGAGAAAAAAAGAAACTTAATTTTCAAGGACACAATTATCAAATTTTTGCTGACCTATCCCAACTTACTATTACTAAAAGATGATCCATGAAACCCCAACTAATGGAACTGCAACGCCACAACATTATGTATCAATGGGGCTTCCCCTTTTCAGTCAGATTTAACTACCAAGGTACAATTTACAGAAGCAGATCAGCAGATGAACTATAACAAACCCTTTTAAAATTAAATCTGACAGAACCCACAAGCAACAACTCTCCCACACGCAGAAGAATGGCATTATCTTCACCTTCAGGCAGCACCCAGAAAATTTCAGAACAAAATGGGAATCATCATTCTCACAAAAGAGGCCGTTATGCCACATCATCCATGGACCAAGAAGATTTAATGGACTGACATCCTATTTCCTGATATCTCTTCATTTATTATACTAAGAGATGGTTCTCTATAAAAAACCTGTATTTATAACTGAATGTAACTGCACTCTGATAGTCACACACTGTGTGGGATCATGTTACATTCCAGTTATATTTCTTATTACTTCTGATTCATATAGCCTTAGAATATATAAGTGAAATAAGGAAATTCTTGTTCAGTTATATATTTTCAGGTAATAACAATAGATTTATTACTTTTTAGGACAAATATGTTCAATAATCCAGAAGTAATGGAAGCTTTTTCTTTCTTTTCTTAAAACAAATATATTATTACCTAACTAGTTCCTAGAACTATGTTTTTGTTTATTCTAATCTGAAGCAATACAACCTCAATTTTATGAGTTAACATATCTAAACAGTTACATATGAATAAAATATGTAATTGTTTACTCTAAAAGGGTTAAAATCCCAAAATAATTCAAACTATCTTCATCAATACCAAAGTTATTAACAGCACCTTTCTAACTGAATTATTTAGCCTAGGGCAAGACTAATCATATATAACCACCCTGGAATAAATAATTTCAACAAAAACTATATTCTGCACTCCAATTAATGAATCATCATTTTGATGTCTTTTGACATAGCACTTCTCTCCTGTAAGCGGAAGATCCGTGTACCCCCATTAGCCCTCCTCATTCTCCCAACCATATTATGTGGGAGTGTGACGAAGGCACTTATTCCCCTGAGAGAGATATTTATTCTCTTTCACGGGTAAATTGTGATTACTTGCAAAAAATAATTTATACAATGTATCATCTAATCTCATATGTTTTTTGTTTACTCTTTACTCCAGAATTCACTGGTTTATTTTCTATCTTTTCATCTCTTCAGTCCACACAGGTTGATCTGCGCAGTCAGCTCTGCATAACAAAAAGTAAGTCAAAACTATTTGATCTGTTGCCATGGCACCACTGAATATACTTTCCCTGAATGTTCAGGGAATAAATGTCCCTCAAAAAAGGACCAAAGCCTTCCGTACTTTCCATAACAAGAAGGCTCACATAGTATGCCTCCAAGAAACACACTTCACCAAAGATTCTACTCCAAAATATATTTCTCCTTTTTATCAACAAATTTACACGGCTTCTGCCTATACCAAACAAAGGGGAACTCTAATTGCATTTCACCGATCCACACCATTCACCTTATCATCAGAAATTAAAGACCCAGAAGGTAGATACCTGATACTCATGGGTTATATAATGGATACAGCAATCACGGTGATTTCCTACTACGCTCCTAACAAACAACCTACACCATTCCTCTCACATATATTACAAGTGATTAATACACACAAAATAGGAACAGTGATAATGTGTGGGGATTCGAACCAGGTCCTCCTCCCATTTCTAGATAAATCATCTTTTACACCATCCAAAATAACCTCTAGATTACCTTTTTCTCAAATTCTTTCCAAATACAATCTGGTAGATTCGTGGAGAGAAAGTAACCCAATGAAAAAGAAATTCACTTATTTCTCGCACTCTCATCAAACCTTCACCAGAATAGATCATATTTTTCTAACAATAGGAATGATACCAGAAATTATTGCATCAGATATAATTCCAATTCCGTGGTCTGACCATAATGCAGTATACACTACTATAGCCTCAGCCATACCAAAAGCGCATGACCCAACGTGGTACTTACCGGACATAATGCTCAAACACCCACTACATCAGATGGCCATTGAACAAGCTTTAAAGGAATACATATCAATTAATAATACAACAGACATCTCCCCAATAACACTGTGGGAAGCTCATAAGCCTGTCTTGCGTGGTACAATACAAAGACAAATGGCACTATTTAAACGGGAACGCAAAAATCTAGCAAAAAAACTAGAGCTCAATTTTAATGCAGCCTACATATCATTCCAAGATAATCCATGTCAGAGTACAAAATCTCATCTGGAAAAATCTAGATTGGAATACGATCTATTTCTCACTGAGTCAGTTGATAAATCCCTCAAACGCTCCAAACACAATTTCTACATGAATACAAACAAACCAGGTACATATTTGGCTCGGGCATTAAATTCAACTAACAAATCTTTCAAACCAATACGTTTGAAATTATCAAAAAATGTTTATACTTGTAATCCAGTTAAAATAGTCCATAAATTTCACTCACATCTCGCAACTTTATACAAGACAAACAATGAATTTAATCCTACAGAGGCTGAATCCTTCTTCTCAAAAATAACCTTACCTGAGTTGTCTCAGAATCAAAAAAGCAGTTTGGATGAGCCTATAACTATAGATGAAGTTGCTAACGCCATAAAAGACCTAAAACTTAACAAAAGACCAGGCCCAGACGGCTACTCGGCTTTATACTATAAAACATTCTCAGAAATACTCTCTCCCATTCTCACTGAAACTTTTAACAAACTTCTAGAAGGACATTCTTTTCGGCAAGAAACACTAATGGCAATTGTTTGTATGATTCCAAAACCCCTTTCTGATGATACTTCCTGTGTGAATTATCGGCCTATCTCTCTGCTAAACCTTGATATTAAATTATTAGCAAAAATAATAGCAAAACGCCTCAATAGCATTATAGGAAAATTAACCACTTCAGCCCCGGAAGGATTTACCCCCTTCCTGACCAGAGCACTTTTTACAATTTGGCACTGCGTCGCTTTAACTGCTAATTGCGCGGTCATGCAATGCTGTACCCAAACGAAATTTGCGTCCTTTTCTTCCCACAAATAGAGCTTTCTTTTGATGGTATTTGATCACCTCTGCCGTTTTTATTTTTTGCGCTATACACAGAAAAAGACCGAAAATTTTGAAAAAAAATGATATTTTCTACTTTTTGTTCTAAAAAAAATCCAATAAACTCAATTTTAGTCATACATTTAGGCCAAAATGTATTCGGCCACATGTCTTTGTCACATGTCAATAAGTGTATATTTATTGGTTTGCGCAAAAGTTATAGCGCCTACAAACTAGGGTACATTTTCTGGAATTTACACAGCCTTTAATTTATGACTGCCTATGTCGTTTCTTGAGGTGCTAAAATGGCAGGGCAGTACAAAACCCCCACAAATGACCCCATTTTGGAAAGTAGACACCCCAAGGAAATTGCTGAGAGGCATGTTGAGCCCATTGAATATTCATTTTTTTTGTCCCAAGTGATTGAATAATGACTAAAAAAAAAAAAAAAAAAAAAAAAAAAAAAATTACAAAAAGTTGTCACTAAATGATATATTGCTCACACAGGCCATGGGCATATGTGGAATTGCACCCCAAAATACATTTATCTGCTTCTCCTGAGTATGGGGATACCACATGTGTGGGACTTTTTGGGAGCCTAGCCGCGTACGGGGCCGCGAAAACCAATCACTGCCTTCAGGATTTCTAAGGGCGTACATTTTTGATTTTACTCCTCACTACCTATCACAGTTTTGAAGGCCATAAAATGCCCAGATGGCATAAAACTCCCCCAAATGACCCCATTTTGGAAAGTAGACACCCCAAGCTATTTGCTGAGAGGCATGGTGAGTATTTTGCAGCTCTCATTTGTTTTTGAAAATAAAGAAAGACGAGAAAAAAAAAATTTTTTTTTCTTTTTTCTATTTTCAAAACTTTGTGACAAAAAGTGAGGTCTGCAAAATACTCACCGTACCTCTCAGCAAATAGCTTGGGGTGTTTACTTTCCAAAATGGGGTCATTTGGGGGGGGGGTTTTGCCACCTGGGCATTCCATGGCCTCCGAAACTGTGATAGGCAGTGAAGAGTGAAATCAAAAATTTACGGCCTTAGAAAGCCTGAAGGCGGTGCTTGGTTTTCGGGGTCCCGTACGCGGCTAGGCTCCCAAAAAGTCTCACACATGTGGTATCCCCGTACTCAGGAGAAGCAACAGAATGTATTTTGGGGTGTAATTTCACATATTCCCATGGCATGTTTGAGCAATATATCATTTAGTGACAACTTTGCGCAAAAAAAATTAAAAAAAATAAAAAATTGTCTCTTTCCCGCAACTTGTGTCACAATATAAAATATTCCATGGACTCGACATGCCTCTCAGCAAATAGCTTGGGGTGTCTACTTTCCAAAATGGGGTCATTTGGAGGGGTTTTGAACTGTCCTGGCATTTTATGCACAACATTTAGAAGCTTATGTCACACATCACCCACTCTTCTAACCACTTGAAGACAAAGCCCTTTCTGACACTTTTTGATTACATAAAAAAATATTTTTTTTTTGCAAGAAAATTACTTTGAACCCCCAAACATTATATATTTTTTTTAAAGCAAATGCCCTACAGATTAAAATGGTGGGTGTTTCATTTTTTTTTTCACACAGTATTTGCGCAGCGATTTTTCAAACGCATTTTTTGGGGAAAAAACACACTTTTTTAAATTTTAATGCACTAAAACACACTATATTTCCCAAATGTTTGATGAAATAAAAAAGATGATCTTAGGCCGAGTACATGGATACCAAACATGACATGCTTTAAAATTGCGCACAAACGTGCAGTGGTGACAAACTAAATACATTTTTAAAAGCCTTTAAAAGCCTTTACAGGTTACCACTTTAGATTTACAGAGGAGGTCTACTGCTAAAATTACTGCCCTCGATCTGACGTTCGCGGTGATACCTCACATGCATGGTGCAATTGCTGTTTACATTTGACGCCAGACCGACGCTTGCGTTCGCCTTAGCGCGAGAGCAGGGGGTGTTTTTTTTTTTTTTCTTTATTATTCTTATTTTTTTTTATCTTAATTTTAAACTGTTCCTTTCATTTTTTTTTTTTTAATCATTTTTATTGTTATCTCAGGGAATGTAAATATCCCCTATCATAGCAATAGGTAGTGACAGGTACTCTTTTTTGAAAAAATTGGAGTCTATTAGACCCTAGATCTCTCCTCTGCCCTCAAAGCATCTGACCACACCAAGATCGATGTGATAAAATGCTTTCCCAATTTCCCAATGGCGCTGTTTACATCCGGCGAAATCTAAGTCATAAAATGCTCGTAGCTTCCGGTTTCTTAGGCCATAGAGATGTTTGGAGCCACTCTGGTCTCTGATCAGCTCTATGGTCAGCTGGCTGAATCACCGGCTGCATTTTCAGGTTCCCTGTTGAGACAGGAGAGCCAGAGAAAAACACGGAAGACGTTGGGGGGGGGGGCATTCCCTCCCACGGCTTGTAAAAGCAGTCTAGAGGCTAATTAGCCGCTAGGATTGCTTTTACATGAAAGCCGACCGCTGGCTGAAAAGAATGATACCAAGATGATACCTAAACCTGCAGGCATCATTCTGGTATAACCACTCAAAGTCGTGAATGGCGTACCTGAAGACAAAAAAATGGTTAACAATAAAGCACAGTAAACGGTAAAGTATAAAAAATTGCATACCTGAAAAGCAAACATGATAAAATATAATAACAATAAAACATTGCAGAATAGAATACAGTAAAAAAGAGCAGAACAATAGAGAGAATAGAGAGAGAGAGAACAATAAAACGACAACTATTTTTTTTTATTTTATATTTTTGTATGTGTTTTTTTTTTTTTACACTTTTTTTTGTAACTGTAACTTTTATAACTGTAACCGGTTCCAGGTTCGGGTCTCTCAAAATGCGATGGCATCTTGGGAGACCCTGTGAAAGTGTGCCTAGTCTGTGCAATGCTGTACCCTACGCTAATACTCAACTAGTGAATGGTAGCGTTCAAAACATTCACCAATGCAAAGACCAGGATTGTCAGGACAGGAGGGACAATAATAGCGGGTGTCACGCATATATTCGCGCTTGCTGCAGACACAACATCTTTTTTGGGGGGGTTCGTTGGGTAGGGGTACTCGGGAGGACATAAAGAAAATGCCTCTCATGCAGCCGACTGCATTTGGTTGGGGATGTGAATGGGGGAAGTACGGGCGCTGCAGAAGCGGTGGGTTCCCAATTAGGATTGGCGAATGCAGCAGGAAGGGCACTATGGGTACGACGGGCCTGTGTTTGTCTTTTTGGTGGCAGCGGGATACTACTTGTGCTTGCCACCTCACCAGCTTGAACTGCACTTATGGGACTCGCCACGTCACCAAGTGTTACTGCAGTGCTGGTTTGACTACGACCGGGGTGTACTAGGCTGCTGGTGCTTGCCAGTTCACCAAAACGCTACCAAAAAAACTGTTAGCGATCGCAGGATCAGGCCTGACTCTTTAGTTTAGTGTTTTGTAAGTGACAGTGATCGATCGATACTGCACTTGGGTGGGCTGGGCCGGGCGGAGGGGCAAAACGCAGGTGCTAGCAGGTATCTGGGCTGATCCCGCTAACACTGCGTTTTTGGGAACCCTAAACTGCTGGGGACGCTAGTATAGATCTGATCGGATCAGATATTGATCCGATCAGATACTATACCACTAAGGGAGGTGTACGGTGCGTGCGTGGGTGTTAGCGGTACTGGCGCTAACCTGACGCTGCCTGGGGCTGGTGCTTGCCAGTTCACCAAAACGCTACCAAGAAAACTGTTAGCGATCGCAGGGATCAGGCCTGACTCTGAACGCTTCGGTTATGCGTTTAGTGTTTTGTAAGTGACAGTGATCGATCGATACTGCACTTGGGTGGGCTGGGCGGAGGGGAAAAACGCAGGTGCTAGCAGGTATCTGGGCTGATCCCGCTAACACTGCGTTTTTGGGAACCCTAAACTGCTGGGGACGCTAGTATAGATCTGATTGGATCAGATATTGATCCGTACAGATACTATACCACTAAGGGAGGCGTATGATGCGTGCGTGGGCGTTAGCGGTACTGGCGCTAATCTGACGCTGCCTGGGGCGACGCATATCACCGCCGGGCGATCAGGGGGCTAAACCTTTATTCGGTAATAAACGGCGGGTGCCCTGACACTATAAAAAATAAACGAACTAACCAGCGTCACCCGTAACAGTTATATGGTGATCAGTGGTGAAAGGGTTAACTAGGGGGCAATCAAGGGGTAAAAACATTTATTAGGTAGTATATGGGGGTCCCTGTCGCTATAAAACGCTGACGGCGAACCTAAATATTTACGTCCCTATCTAGCATCACCAGCGACACTAATACAGCGATCAGAAAAATGATCGCTTAGTGACACTGGTGACGGGGGGTGATCAAGGGGTTAAAACTTTATTAGGGGGGGTTAGTGGGGTACCCTAGACCTAAAGGGGGGTAATACTAACTGTCCCAACACTGTAACTGTCACAAACTGACACTATGCAGTAATCAGGAAAAAAAAAAACCTGCTTGGTGTCAGTTTGTGACAGGGGGGGGGTGATTGGGGGGGGATCGGGGGGCGATCGGGGGGGGATCGGGGTGTTTTGTATGCCTGGCATGTTCTACTGTGTTGTGTGTGTGTTGTGCACTTACATTCCAGTCTTCTCTCCTCGGCCCGGAACGGAAAATACCGAGCCGAGGAGAGATGACATCATTTCCTCTGCCTCTGTGTACAATACAGAGGCAGGGAAATGATCCCATTGGCTGGGAGCGATCGCGAGGGGGGGCCACGAATGGATGGCCTCCCCCTCACCACCGATCGCCGGGGAAGATTTGCCGACCGCCGCAGGCACCGGGGGGGGGTCCGATCGGACCCCCCACCCGCGGGCAGGCAGGGACGTACAGGTAAGCCCTTTTGCCTGCCCGTGCCGCCCTGTTGACGTACATCTGTGTGCGGCGGTCGGCAACTGGTTAATACATAAAGATCAAGTAGGCTTCATGCCAAATAGACAAGCAGGCGATAATATACGCAGGGCAGTGTTATTGGCACATATTGCTAAAAAACGGAAAATCCCTTTATGTTTTCTATCTCTCGATATTAAGAGGGCATTTGACACAGTATCCTGGCAATATATGCAATATTCATTACAAAAATAGGGTTTTGGACCCCACTTTTTAACATGGATCAAAGTATTATATAATAAACCCAAAGCCTATATAAAATATGCTGGATACAAATCTGATGCCTTTAATATCGAAAGAGGTACCCGACAGGGTTGCCCATTATCTCCCTTATTATTTGCCCTTATACTCGAACCCAAGGCCCAATACATCAGAACAAACCAAACTATAACTGGCATTGAAGTAGGAGGTATTACACACAAATTATGTATATTTGCAGACGATATATTACTTTTTCTATCATCACCACAGGTCTCTGGTCCTAACTTAATACCAGCTCTTGATGGATTTGCAGCCCTATCCGGCCTTATGATTAATCTTAAGAAATGCCTAGTGCTTAATATTTCGCTCACAAACATGGAATTGATCCCGGCTAGGGCTGCACTCCCATTCACATGGGCAGAAAAATCAATCCCATATCTTGGAATTCATTTAACAGCATCTCATTCTGACTTATTCTCAACCAATTATCCTCCTGTATTAAGACAGATCACAAATCTAATAAAACAATGGTCGCAACTTCCTTTATCCTGGATAGGGAAGATTAATGCAATCAAAATGACTATTCTACCCAAATTGCTTTATCTATTCAGAGTCCTCCCTATTCCAATTCCTTCCTATTTTTTGAGAATAGTACAAAAAAGAGCAACTTCGTTTATATGGGGCTCTTCTAAACCACGTATACCTATACACACACTACATCTTCCCAAAAATAAAGGAGGCCTGGGATACCCTAATTTTACTAACTACTACAGAGCAGCACATTTGGCCAGTCTGTCCAAATACCATGCAAAACAGGAAATCCCATTATGGGTATTTATAGAGGCTTCAGAAAATGACCCTCTATTAATATCAAACTTGTTATGGCTTGATCCTAAAGACCGCTTTAAAATTCATAATCCCATAACTAAACACTTCTTATCTCTCTGGGATAAACTAAAAACCAAATATCAGTTACAATCTCCACACAATCCTCTCCTTTCTTTTATCAGAAATCCGGCCTTTTATCCGGCATGGATCTACCCAAATTCTTTTAAAGCTTGGACAACATCAGGCATTCAGACACTAAATGACTTCATAGCATCTAAATCATTCCTTTCATTCCCATCGCTTAGAGAAAAATATGATCTACCAAACTCTGAGATATTTAGATATCTCCAAATCAAAAATTTCTATACACCATTCCTAAAGGGGGATACACCATTATCCCAATTATCCATTTTTGAATCAATCTGTACAAAAGATCCATTTGCTAAAGGTACAATTTCATCACTTTATAATCAATTATATGGAGTAGTAAATCTTAATAGACCCTCTTACGTTCAGAGGTGGGAGGAGGACCTGGGACGAACTTTAGAAGACACGGACTGGTCTAACATATGGCTCACATCTAAGTCATCTTCACCCAACATCTTAGCACTGGAGACAAATTATAAAGTCCTAACTCGCTGGTACCTTGTACCCGCTAGAGTGGCAAAATATTCACCTAATACCTCAGCTCTTTGTTTTCGAGGATGCCCAGAAATAGGCACACATTTACACATATGGTGGACGTGCCCAGTAATCCAAACCTTCTGGAAGGAAGTCTTCGTGATTGCATCTAAAATATTTTAAAAAATAATACAACCAGATCCATATATAACTTTACTTAATCTAAAACCGGAATGGTTAACACTCTCTCAATTCAAACTTATGATCCAACTAATAACGGCTGCAAAACAAACAGTGGCCAAGGCATGGAAATCTCCTACATTGGTACTAGCAGAAACAATTCACAGAATGAATAATACAATGTCCCATGCTAAGATGGTAGCCATCGATCAAAATCAAATTCCAAAATTTGAAAAACTTTGGCATCCTTGGATAAAACAACAGTTCCTGTCAAACTTCAATGACTCTGTCCTGTTGCCATGGTAACAGATTAAATGACTTACAGAGACACCCATTCTAAGGCTTCAAAGAGAAATAAAAAGAATAATAAACTGACGAGCGGGACAACCTTGTGGACCATACCTCTACCTTTCTACCCTTTTTCTTCTTTATCTTTCCTTTTCTCCACCTTACGATTAAAGCTCATTATCAGAATTTATTTGACCTATATACACTCTACCTGTAAACAATATGTATAGTAGGTATAAATCATTTAAATACCTACAAAAGTAACTAAGGAAATGATATATATCTTTAATTTAGGTTTACGTGAACCCAATGTTTAATATTTGAAATTTCATGATATTTACCTATATAAACCCTACTGTAAAACAATGAGCTTACTTTATAGATCCTTGTAAACTTACTTTATGTATCTTTATAATATTGTATACTCAATAAACTTCTTTTGACAAGGAAATATTCGATTTAAGTGGTCTGATTGCTTTAAAATGTATTTGATCCATCTTATTTCTTCATCCTGGAAGAGTCACATTCATTAAAAAATGTACCACAAAATTGCCATAGTTACCAGAAGGGGGTGCAAAGTAAACAACAAGAGAGAATGTAGTCAGGAAATTGCATGTTAAGAACATGACTCACAATTCAGAGACATTACAGAAACCCCACCCTGCATGTACTTCCTGAGCATTATATGCTAAAACAGCCGACACGCCGCAGTGAGAGATCCAGGACTCAATGATCCAAGTGAACGTCACCTAAATAACCCGGCATTTTTGGGAGCATATAACTGGCACACAGTATATTATTTATTTTTTCTATATTCCATAATTTCTATTGGTTTACATGCGATGACAAAGACATGCTAAACCTCTGCAGAAATCACCTATTTAATTTAGATATTCTGGGGTGAATTTACTAAAGGCAAATAGACTGTGCACTCTGCAAGTTCAGTTGCTCCACAGCTTAGTAAAGGAGGGGAAGCTCTGCCAACTACCATCATCCAATCATGAGCAAGCAAAAATGCTGTTTGTTTGTTTGTTTTCTTGTTGCCCTTGCATGTGATTGGGTACTCTTTGCAAACTGAAGCTTCACCTCATTTATTAAGCTCTGGAGCAACTTCACTTGCAAAGGGCACAGTCTATTTGCTTTTAGTAAAGCAACCCCTATGACTATGCTCAAACAAACTGTCTGATTACTGTCAGGGGTGTGATAACGATATCGCTGTCTTTTTTTGCATTTGTTTGCTCTTAAAGCTGAGCGTCTGGCAAAGCAGCCGAACAGTATATCAACGCTTTGGGGGGTGCTTAAAATCTGAACCCAACTAAGAAAGGAATGACCTTTTGGGGTTAATATATTGTTAGGTTAAGATTAGAGTTTAGGTTAGGTGGTAGGTTACAGTTAATGCAAAACCCCAGCACTTTGCTGCATAACTTACCTTCAATCTAGAGTTCCCCCCGTAGTACTTCTTTTCTGCCACTAGATGTCATTTGTCTTCTGGGTTGAATGAGAGGCAGATTCAATCAACCTGCTTTTCTCCTAGCCCAGGCTGTTATGGATCAGCCCCCTGCTTGTGTTGTGACAGACAGTGAAGAAGAAGCAATACAATGATTTGTTTATCTCTCTGCCACTCTGCTTTCTCCTCCTATGAACATGCTCCTGGCCAGCGCATGAATTGACCTGCACATTAGCAGGTAGGATTTTCTTTTTTTTTTGCATGTGTGCTTTTCTTTTGCAGGTCTTAAAAAAAGATAACCTTATGGCAAAGAAAAATAAATAAATCCACCCTACAGGGTAAGCATGACTGGGTCTGGCTCCTACAATTGTCACCTGGTAAACCAACAAAATTTGCAGAATAACAAAAACAGAATTAAATCACTATTCATAAACATAGAGGGATACTAATTGCATCATCATCAAT
Source organism: Lithobates septentrionalis (assembly GCA_037952835.1). Taxonomy (NCBI): domain Eukaryota; kingdom Metazoa; phylum Chordata; class Amphibia; order Anura; family Ranidae; genus Lithobates; species Lithobates septentrionalis. The sequence continues at coordinate 646,453 of JBBDGP010001569.1, forward strand.
GTTACCCAATGAGATTATAGATTATACGGAACAAAGTATCTCTGAAAGTGGTTGTAAACCCTGTTACACCACTTGTACCTACAGGTAAGCCTATAAAAAGGCTTACCTGTAGGTACTGTAGGTACTGTACGGTTTAGGAGATATTTACCATACATCATCGGCGCATGCACTGTGAAGAAACGGCCCTCCGTGCCTGTGAAGAATCTGAAGTGGAGTTCAGATTTCAAGCACCCCCAAAGCGTTGATATACTGTTCAGCTGCTTTGCCAGACACTCAGCTTTCCGTGCGCATGCGTGGAAGTGACGTCACGCGACTCCAGCCAGTCACAGAGCCAGAGTCCGTGGCCCCGGAAGGAAGAGGTGGCGAAGATGGATGCGGCCACCAGCGGGGACATCACGGGCTTCGTTTGCAAGTAAGTGCCACATAATGGGCTAGTATGCGATGCATACTAGCCCATTATGATTTTACTTTGCAGGGGGGGGGGGGGGGGGGGAAGAGGAAGTAAAACCCATACAGTTGTATGGCTGAACTCGTATTGGATTTGCATAAAAAGGGTAGAGGGACTTTTTTTTTCCCGCACTGGAATCAGATTGCATGCGATCTGATTCCTGTCCGAATCCACAGTTCGCACTGCGATCTGTAAACCGATCTGGGGGTGTCATTACCATTGTAGTGACACCTGCAGAGGTTTGCAGAGGGCAGTGTGAACTGCCTGCGGGAGAGATGCATCGCTATAGTGTGAACTCAGGCTTAATAAACAAAAAGCATCATGTAGGCCAAGGAACACACCAGACAGGACAGGAATAAAGTTAAGAAGTTTAGGGTTAGGTTATAAAAAAATATCCCAAGCTTTGAACATCTCACGGAGCTCTGTTCAATCCATCATCCGAAAATGGAAAGAGTATGGCACAACTGCAAACCTACCAAGACATGGCCTTCCACATAAACTGATGGCTGGGCAAGGAGAGCATTCATCAGAGAAGCAGCCAAGAGGCCCATGGAAACCCTGGAGGAGCTGCAGAGATCCACAGCTCAGGTGGGAGAATCTGTCCACAGGACAACTATTAGTCGTGCTCTCCACAAATCTGACCTTTAGACCCCTTTCACACTGGAGGTGTTTTTCAGGGGCTTTAGAGCTAAAAATAGCGCCTGAAAAATGCCTCATCTGCAATCCCAGTGTGAAAGCCCGAGTGCTGGCAGGACGTCAAAAAAAGTCCTGCAAGCAGCTTCTTTGAGGCGCTTTGAGCGTCCCAGCCCATTGAAATCAATGGGCAGCGCCGATGAAGCGTCTGCAAAGCCATGTGGTGGACACGGCAAACATGTGGAAGAAGGTGCTCTGGTCAGATGAGACCAAAAATGATCTTTTTGGTTTAACCACTTCCCGACGATGTACGTCGGCAGAATGGCACGGCTGGGCAAATGGGCGTACCTGTAAGTCCAATTGAATTTCCCACCATGCCATTGCATGCGCGCCGCCCGGGAGCTCCGTGAGTCAGATATGATCGTGTAGAAGGATCTGGACAGCCGCACACTGGAATAGGCAGATAAAATTCTTCTTTATTGAATGAGTATATAGTACATAATGACACCTCTGGAATGGTACAGCTTAGCCGCCAACGCGTTTCACACTCGTACAGAGCGCTTACTCATAGCTCCGTGAGTCAGGTCGCGGGTCCCGCGAACTCGATCGCCGCGGGGATACCCGCGATCGCCTCACGGAGAGGACGAACAGGGAGATGCTGATGTAAACAAGCATCTCCCCGTTCTGCCTAGTGACAGTGTCACTGATCTCTGCTCCCTGTCATCGGGAGCAGAGATCAGTGACGTGTCACAGCCAGCCCATCCCCCCTACAGTTAGAAAACACTCCCTAGTACTGACTTAACCCCTCCCCGCCCCCTAGTGGTTAACCCCTTCACTGCCAGTGTCATTTACACAGGAATCAGTGCATTTTTATAGCACTGATCGCTGTATAAATGACAATGGTCCTAAATATGTGTAAAAAATGTCCGATGTGTCCGCCATAATGTCGCAGTCACAATAAAAATCTCTGATCGCCGCCATTACTAGTAAAAAAAAAAAGTTATTAATAAAAATGCCATAAAACTTTCCCCTATTTTGTAAACACTATAACTTTTGCACAAACCAATCAAATATACACTTATTGCGATTTTTTTTCACTAAAAATATGTAGAAGAATACGTATCGGCCTAAACTGAGGAAAAAAAATGTTTTTTAATTATTTTTTGGGGATGTTTATTATAGCAAAAAGTAAAAAATAATGTGTTTTTTTCAAAATTGTCACTATTTTTTTGTTTATAGCGCAAAAAATAAAAACCGCAGAGGTGATCACATACCACCAAAAGAAATCTCTATTTGTGGGAAAAAAAGGACGTCAATTTTGTTTGGGAGCCACATCGCACGACAGCGCAATTGTCAGTTAAAGCGACGCAGTGCCGAATCGCAAAAAGTGCTCTGGTCAGGAAGGGGGTGAATTCTTCCGGGGCTGATGTGGTTAAAAGCAAAATGCTATGTGTGGCATAAAACTAACACTGCACATCAGAGAAAAAAGAAATGCAGCTCACAAACACTCCTTGATCCAGGATGACACCGCCCCAATGAGAACTTGTTCCAGGTGCTGGCTTTGCATGAGTTGCAGTGAGAATGTGATATAAGTAAAAAATTATTATGTCTCGGCCTTAAGTGGATGCTTTCTCGCCCCATTTCACAGGTGTATGTTTTATTATGGAAACGTTAACAACTTTTTAATTGCACTGAAAGGGTTTGGTTTTTTGTGTAGCGCGTTGATTGGTTGTTTCACCAGCGCACACTCTCCACCCCCCCTTTTTTATTTTCCTATTTATATCACATTCTTACTGTTTTTCTTCAGCTACGAATAAGCATCCGATGATGTGAAGCGCGTTAGATTATCTATCACCCTGTACTTCCCTGTAATTTGACTGCATTGTGGATTTTTATTTCAATAAAGACGTCTTCATCCCAGAGTGTGGCTATCCAGGATTTCCCTTATTCCACTGTAACACTGCACATCACCCTGAACACACCATCCCCACCGTGAAACACGGTGGTGGTAGCATCATGTTGTGGGGATGTTTTTCTTCAGCAGGGACAGGGAAGCTGGTCAGAGTTGATGGGAAGATGGATGAAGCCAAATACAGGGCAATCTTAGAAAAAAACCTGTTAGAATCTGCAAAAGACTTGAGACTGGGGCGGAGGTTCAGCTTCCAGCAGGACAGCGACCCTAAACATACAGCCAGAGCTACAATGGACTGGTTTAGATCAAAGCATATTCATGTGTTAGAATGGCCCAGTCAAAGTCCAGATCTAAATCCAATTGAAAATCTGTGGCAAGACTTGAAAATTGCTGTTCACAGACGCTCTCCATCCAATCTGACAGAGCTTGAGCTATTTTGCAAAGAAGAATGGGCAAAAATGTCCCTCTCTAGATGTGCAAAGCTGGTAGAGACATCCCCAAAAAGTCTTGCAGCTGTAATTGCAGCGAAAAGGCGGTTCTACAAAGTATTGACTCAGGGGGGCGCCATACAAATGCACGCCACACTTTTTCACATATACTGTATGTTTGTACAAAATGTTGAAAACCATTTATCATTTTCCTTCCACTTCACAATTATGTGCCACTTTGTGTTGGTCTATCACATAAAATCCCAATAAAATACATTTACGTTTTTGGTTGTAACATGACAAAATGTAGAAAATATCACGCGGTATGAATACTTTTTCAAGGCACTGTATACTATACATCCGTGCAGATTATTTATTGATCCAAAATTGTACTAAAGTGTTGAAAAGGAACAAAGCAAAATGCAGTAAGAATATTTTTTGGCCAAAGTATAGGCTGACTTTAAAGCTGAAGATATATGAAAGTGGTTGTAAACCCTTACATATACCCAGTGATGTGACTGGCCTCAAGTGATACACAGAGATGAAACAAATCCTCCAATATAAGTTGTACCTGTTTATCTGCAGTCTTCATTCTCTACATCTGTTCAAAGTCCAGAATTTATACAGCTTGCCTGAGCTTTCAGAAAACAGGGGGTGGAAAGCTGAAGTTACACTCTGCAGAGCTCAGTGCTTTCTCTTGGGTCAGGAAAACTTGTCAGAAGTGACTCACGCTGATAGCAGAGGAAGGAAGCAGCAGACAGAAAAATCTTAATTTAGACAAGTACACACTATAGAGGGATATGCTTTGTTCACATTTCATTTCTGAGGTTTACAAACACAAATAAAAAGATATACTGTCCAGCAGAAGGCTTATGTAGCAATAATAATGTCTCTGATGCAACAGGCAGTGTGTTAGATCTACCAGGTTTATACTTGTCTGTTGGAGCATTACTGGAGCATTAGGTGGATGCTTATCTGACATACAGTATGTACAAAAAATGTCCTAGACTTTGTTATTACGAAGCACATGAGTACATGGATTGAAAACTGGCTACAAGGGTGAGTTCAGGGGGTGGTGATGAATGGGGAGTACTCGGGAATGGTCCGGTGTGAAAAGTGGGGACCATCAGCGTTCTGTGCTGGAACCAGTTCTATTTAATTTGTTCATAAACGTCCTGGAGGATGGAATAAACAGTTCAATCTCTGTATTTGCGGACGATACTAAGCTAAGCAGGACAATAATTTCTCCGCAGGATGTGGAAACCTTACAAAAAGATCTGAACAAATTAATTGGGTGGGCAACTACATGGCAAATGAGGTTTAATGTAGAAAAATGTAACATAATGCATTAGGGTGGCAAAAATATGAATGCAATCTATACACTGGGGGGGGGGGGGGGGCTCTGGGGGAATTTAGGATGGAAAAGGACCTGGGGGTCCTTGTGGATGATCGGCTCAGCAATGGCATGCAATGCCAAGCTGCTGCAAGCAAAGCCAACAGAATATTGGCATGCATTAAAAAGAGGATTAAATCCAGAGATAAAACAATAATTCTCCCGCTCTACAAGACTCTGGTCCGGCCGCACCTGGAGTATGCTGTCCAGTTCTGGGCACCAGTCCTCAGGAAGGATGTACTGGAACTGGAGAGAGTCCAAAGAAGGTCAACAAAGCTAATAAAGGGACCGGAGGACCTTAGTTATTAAGGAAAGATTATAAGCATTGAACTTATTCTCTCTGAAGAAGAGACGCTTGAGAGGGGATATGATTTCAATGTAGAAATACCGTACTGGTGACCCCACAATAGGGATAAAACTTTTCAGTGAAAGGCAAATTAAAAAGCCACGTACTCATTCACTAAAATTTGAAGAGAAGAGGTTTAACCTTAAACTGCGTAGAGGTTTCTTTACTGTAAGAGTGGCAAGGATGTGGAATTCTCTTCCACAAGCGGTGGTTTCAGCAGGAAGCATCCATCATTTCAAAAAAACTATTAGATAGGCACGTAAACGTCCTTAGCATACAGGGATATACAATGTAATACTGACATAAAAGCACACACACAGGTTGGACTTGATGGACTTGTGTCTTTTTTTCAACCTCACCTACTATGTAACTACGTACTGTAACTATATATTTACCAGGTTTTGACATAAGGATTGTTTGTCATTTATTATGTACACTCTCCTTGCATCTACCTTTAAATAAAGAATTTACAACCCCCAGGGATCAATGCTACATATATGGTGGGCATGTCCTCGCCTTACTTTCTTCTGGTACACTATTTTTGACACTTATTACCATATGATGGATACAAAAATGTTTCGCTCTGCCCTAATTGCCTATTTATCCCAGATTCTATGACTATTGTCAAGAAGGGTCTACTGTGATGTTTTTTTTTCTTATGGCCTGCTAGCTCCATCATCCCCAGACATTGGTTATTCCCCCATTCCTCCCTCTGGGAATGGGCAGATGAAATGCTGTACTTAAGGAGAATGAAAGAATAGATATGCTGAACTCTTGGAAATCTAGGGCCCCTGGATACAATTTTGTACAACTCCACCATGTAAAGAAATGTTATTTAGTGTTGTTAAAGCGGAGTTCCACACAAAAATGGAACTTCTGCTTTTCTGAACCCTCCCCCCCTCCGGTGTCACATTTGGCAACTTTCAGGGGGGAGGGGGGTGCAGATACCTGTCTAAGACAGGTATTTGCATCCACTTCCGGCATAGACTCCCATGGGAGTCTATGCCTCTTCCTGTCCCTCCGCGCTGTCTCCTGGGAAACACACAGGTCCCAGGAGATAGCGGGGACCAGTTACGATGCACAGCGCGACTCACGCATGCGCAGTAGGGAACCAGGAAGTGAAGCCGCAACGCTTCATTTCCTGATTCCCTCAGCCAGGATGGCGGCGGCAGCTGCCGAGAATCGAGCGGGTTATCGGCGTCGGCTGCCGACATCGCTGGACCCTGGGACAGGTAAGTGGCCATTTATTAAAAGTCAGCAGCTGCAGTATTTGTAGCGGCTGGCTTTTAATATATTTTTTTTTTTTTAGGTGGATTTAGGTGGACTCCCTCTTTAACTAAAATAACAAAACTTACTTGGGAATTACATACTTCAGCTGGGATTGAATGCCCCCCCCCACCTCACTCCATGTCACCTTTCCTCCTCTCCCTTCCTTCTTCTCATGTTTTCTTTTTCTTTCCCCTCTAGATACTTTCCCAATCTTATCGCCTTGCTAGGCAACTGTCAGGAAATGTTCCATCCGCTGGTAAGACCTGTTATTTGGCATGCAGTACTGAGGTCCACCAGCAGGTGTCTCCTGGCAGTTTGGAACTGTCAGGAGAGCTTTTCCCTGTTAATAGTATATCATCTTTGGGCCGCAGTACTGGCGTCCACCAGCGGATGGATCCTGGCAGTGTGGAGCAGACAGTGCCTCCTACAATCAGGTGTCACTTGAGGCCAATCACAGGCCTATAAATACCTGGCAAACATTCACATGTTTGCCTTGATTTCTTCATTGCCTCCTGACCTGCTTGCAATCTGATCCTGTGCCCTAAACCTGATCCTGTCTCGGACCCTTTCCTGTCCCACCTGTTACCTTGCATCCCTGCCTGCAGTCTGACCCATCCATCCCTCTCCCTGTCCTGTGTTCCATACCCCATCTGCTGACTTCCCTGTGTATGACCTTGGCCTGGCTTACGTTTTTGTCTCTGGAACATCCCCTGTCCATCTGCTGATCTGCTGTGTATGACCCTGGCCTGGCTATTGTTTATGAACCTGGTATTTCCCATTTATTGCACTTTTCTGTCTGTTGTTATTTGTGGGTCTCTGTCTGTGGTTGGTTATTGCACTGTGTCATATTGGAGTTGGTTGTTATTTATTACTCACTTTCCTTAATAAATATATATATTTTCACTTATATACGTTTGGTGTCCTCTGTCGCAGATCACACGGTTCTGGTCACACCCGCTCATGACAGTAAATCAAGGCCATCCCTGACCAGAAGTGGCTGCACAGGGAACCATTTTGATTCAGTTGGTTGCAAACATGAATACCGATGAGGTTATTTATCTTTCTCTGCTGGCATCTGAAAGTGGTGATTATTGCCGCCAGGCTTTGAAAGGATGGTCTAGTGATCAATTGTTTGCCACTATACGTTTGGCTCACTCCCTGGTCGATCAGGGTTATATTTTGTTTGGGGAAGTGCAGCCTTTGATCAAACTATGTACTGAGCTGGCCCTGCCCTGTATTCCTGAGGGCCGTGATGATTTCACTCCTCCTTTTGATATAAATCAGGTTGTATCACTAGTTTGGCTTTTTGAAGATGATCCAGACGATTTTTGTGAGCACTATTCAGCCTGTCCCTCACAGGTGATTGCTGAGTGCATTGTGTCTGCTCAGTCTTTTGTTAGACAGGGAGGTTTAGAAGCACAGTTTGTACAACCTATACTTTCAGCATGGTCTGACATGATGCAAGCAACTCCAGTCAAACAAACCACCTCTGCCACCAAACACCAGCCTACCCAAATGTATGTTTCTCCATCACCCATGTCAACCGCAGTTGCAGCTCAGTATACGCTGCTGCCAAACAAATACACATATCCAGTCTCTGCTCCCTGTACCTATCCTGCATTCAACCCACCTGTCTCTTCCCTGCTGCCTGCAAACCCACACGAACTTCCTCCAGCCACTGTTACCTCTTCCCTACCATATCCCAATCCTCCTCTCCAGTCTGCTCCACCCCTCACCTACAGATCTTCAGTAGTTAAGCCCAAGAAGAAACGGAAGTTCTTCCCCACTCACACAATCCTGCCAGTATCCCAACCTGCTCCCAATTTGCAGTCTGACGTTCCAGCTTTGCAGTCTGACGTTCCAGCTTTGCAGTCTGACGTTCCAGCTTTGCAGTCTGACGTTCCAGCTTTGCAGTCTGACGTTCCAGCTTTGCAGTCTGACGTTCCAGCTTTGCAGTCTGATGTTCCAGCCTTCCAGTCTGACGTTCCAGCTTTGCGGTCTGACGTTCCAGCCTTCCAGTCTGACGTTCCAGCTTTGCAGTCTGACGTTCCAGCTTTGCAGTCTGACGTTCCAGCTTTGCAGTCTGACGTTCCAGCTTTGCAGTCTGACGTTCCAGCTTTGCAGTCTGACGTTCCAGCTTTGCAGTCTGACGTTCCAGCTTTGCATGTTTGCCTTGATTTCTTCATTGCCTCCTGACCTGCTTGCAATCTGATCCTGTGCCCTAAACCTGATCCTGTCTCGGACCCTTTCCTGTCCCACCTGTTACCTTGCATCCCTGCCTGCAGTCTGACCCATCCATCCCTCTCCCTGTCCTGTGTTCCATACCCCATCTGCTGACTTCCCTGTGTATGACCTTGGCCTGGCTTACGTTTTTGTCTCTGGAACATCCCCTGTCCATCTGCTGATCTGCTGTGTATGACCCTGGCCTGGCTATTGTTTATGAACCTGGTATTTCCCATTTATTGCACTTTTCTGTCTGTTGTTATTTGTGGGTCTCTGTCTGTGGTTGGTTATTGCACTGTGTCATATTGGAGTTGGTTGTTATTTATTACTCACTTTCCTTAATAAATATATATATTTTCACTTATATACGTTTGGTGTCCTCTGTCGCAGATCACACGGTTCTGGTCACACCCGCTCATGACAGTAAATCAAGGCCATCCCTGACCAGAAGTGGCTGCACAGGGGAACCATTTTGATTCAGTTGGTTGCAAACATGAATACCGATGAGGTTATTTATCTTTCTCTGCTGGCATCTGAAAGTGGTGATTATTGCCGCCAGGCTTTGAAAGGATGGTCTAGTGATCAGTTGTTTGCCACTATACGTTTGGCTCACTCCCTGGTCGATCAGGGTTATATTTTGTTTGGGGAAGTGCAGCCTTTGATCAAACTATGTACTGAGCTGGCCCTGCCCTGTATTCCTGAGGGCCGTGATGATTTCACTCCTCCTTTTGATATAAATCAGGTTGTATCACTAGTTTGGCTTTTTGAAGATGATCCAGACGATTTTTGTGAGCACTATTCAGCCTGTCCCTCACAGGTGATTGCTGAGTGCATTGTGTCTGCTCAGTCTTTTGTTAGACAGGGAGGTTTAGAAGCACAGTTTGTACAACCTATACTTTCAGCATGGTCTGATATGATGCAAGCAACTCCAGTCAAACAAACCACCTCTGCCACCAAACACCAGCCTACCCAAATGTATGTTTCTCCATCACCCATGTCAACCGCAGTTGCAGCTCAGTATACGCTGCTGCCAAACAAATACACATATCCAGTCTCTGCTCCCTGTACCTATCCTGCATTCAACCCACCTGTCTCTTCCCTGCTGCCTGCAAACCCACACGAACTTCCTCCAGCCACTGTTACCTCTTCCCTACCATATCCCAATCCTCCTCTCCAGTCTGCTCCACCCCTCACCTACAGATCTTCAGTAGTTAAGCCCAAGAAGAAACGGAAGTTCTTCCCCACTCACACAATCCTGCCAGTATCCCAACCTGCTCCCAATTTGCAGTCTGATGTTCCAGCCTTCCAGTCTGACGTTCCAGCTTTGCAGTCTGACGTTCCAGCTTTGCAGTCTGACGTTCCAGCTTTGCAGTCTGATGTTCCAGCTTTGCAGTCTGATGTTCCAGCTTTGCAGTCTGATGTTCCAGCTTTGCAGTCTGATGTTCCAGCCTTCCAGTCTGACGTTCCAGCCTTCCAGTCTGACGTTCCAGCTTTGCAGTCTGACGTTCCAGCCTTCCAGTCTGACGTTCCAGCCTTGCAGTCTGACGTTCCAGCTTTGCAGTCTGACGTTCCAGCTTTGCAGTCTGACGTTCCAGCTTTGCAGTCTGACGTTCCAGCTTTGCAGTCTGACGTTCCAGCTTTGCAGTCTGACGTTCCAGCTTTGCAGTCTGACGTTCCAGCTTTGCAGTCTGACGTTCCAGCTTTGCAGTCTGACGTTCCAGCTTTGCAGTCTGACGTTCCAGCTTTGCAGTCTGACGTTCCAGCTTTGCAGTCTGACGTTCCAGCTTTGCAGTCTGACGTTCCAGCTTTGCAGTCTGACGTTCCAGCTTTGCAGTCTGACGTTCCAGCCTTGCAGTCTGACGTTCCAGCCTTGCAGTCTGACGTTCCAGCCTTGCAGTCTGACGTTCCAGCCTTGCAGTCTGACGTTCCAGCCTTGCAGTCTGACGTTCCAGCCTTGCAGTCTGACGTTCCAGCCTTGCAGTCTGACGTTCCAGCCTTGCAGTCTGACGTTCCAGCCTTGCAGTCTGACGTTCCAGCCTTGCAGTCTGACGTTCCAGCCCTGCAGTCTGACGTTCCAGCCCTGCAGTCTGACGTTCCAGCCCTGCAGTCTGACGTTCCAGTCTGACGTTCCAGCTCTCCAGTCTGACGTTCCAGCTCTCCAGTCTGACGTTCCAGCTCTCCAGTCTGACGTTCCAGCTCTCCAGTCTGACGTTCCAGCTCTCCAGTCTGACGTTCCAGCTCTCCAGTCTGACGTTCCAGCTCTCCAGTCTGACGTTCCAGCTCTCCAGTCTGACGTTCCAGCTCTCCAGTCTGACGTTCCAGCTCTCCAGTCTGACGTTCCAGCTCTCCAGTCTGACGTTCCAGCTCTCCAGTCTGACGTTCCAGCTCTCCAGTCTGACGTTCCAGCTCTCCAGTCTGACGTTCCAGCTCTCCAGTCTGACGTTCCAGCTCTCCAGTCTGACGTTCCAGCTCTCCAGTCTGACGTTCCAGCTCTCCAGTCTGACGTTCCAGCTCTCCAGTCTGACGTTCCAGCTCTCCAGTCTGACGTTCCAGCTCTCCAGTCTGACGTTCCAGCTCTCCAGTCTGACGTTCCAGCTCTCCAGTCTGACGTTCCAGCTCTCCAGTCTGACGTTCCAGCTCTCCAGTCTGACGTTCCAGCTCTCCAGTCTGACGTTCCAGCTCTCCAGTCTGATATGCCTGCCTTCCAGCCCGAAACCCCAGTGTCCATGTTCCAGTCTGACGCTCCAGCGACTATTGACCAGTCCGATGTACCTGCTGTTCTGCCTGATGTGCCCACTGTTCAGCCTGATGAGCCTGCTTTCCGGTTTGATGTGTCCATCCTCCAGCCTGATATCCTGGTATCTGTCTTCCAGCCTGATGTCGTGATGTTGGTGTCTCAGCCTGAAGTTTCGGTGCCCGTGTTTCAGCCTGGAGTTTCGGTGCCCGTGTCTCGGCCTGCTGAATCGGTGCCCGTTACCCAGTCTGTTGAATCGGTGCCCGTTACCCGGTCTGCTGAACTGGTGCCCGTTACCCAGTCTGCTAAACCGAAGTCCATCACTTTGCCTGTCAAGCCAGTATCCGTTATCCGGCTTGCCGAACCGGTGCCCGGTGTCCAGCTCGCTGAGTCAGGGCCTGTTACCCAGCCCACTGGGCCGGGGTCCGTTACCCAGCTTGCTGAGCCGGTGCCTGTAATCCGGCCTGCCCTTACGGTGCTCGCTGTTCGGCCCAATGTTCCAGAGCCTGCTGTCCATCTCGATGACCCGGAGCCTGCTGCCCAGCTCGATGACCCGGAGCCTGCTGCCCAGCTCGATGACCCGGAGCCTGCTGCCCAGCTCGATGACCCGGAGCCTGCTGCTGCCCAGCTCGATGACCCGGAGCCTGCTGCTGCCCAGCTCGATGACCCGGAGCCTGCTGCTGCCCAGCTCGATGACCCGGAGCCTGCTGCTGCCCAGCTCGATGACCCGGAGCCTGCTGCCCAGCTCGATGACCCGGAGCCTGCTGCCCAGCTCGATGACCCGGAGCCTGCTGCCCAGCTCGATGACCCGGAGCCTGCTGCCCAGCTCGATGACCCGGAGCCTGCTGCCCAGCTCGTTGACCCGGAGCCTGCTGCCCAGCTCGTTGACCCGGAGCCTGCTGCCCAGCTCGTTGACCCGGAGCCTGCTGCCCAGCTCGTTGACCCGGAGCCTGCTGCCCAGCTCGTTGACCCGGAGCCTGCTGCCCAGCTCGTTGACCCGGAGCCTGCTGCCCAGCTCGTTGACCCGGAGCCTGCTGCCCAGCTCGTTGACCCGGAGCCTGCTGCCCAGCTCGTTGACCCGGAGCCTGCTGCCCAGCTCGTTGACCCGGAGCCTGCTGCCCAGCTCGTTGACCCGGAGCCTGCTGCCCAGCTCGTTGACCCGGAGCCTGCTGCCCAGCTCGATGACCCGGAGCCTGCTGCCCAGCTCGATGACCCGGAGCCTGCTGCTGCCCAGCTCGATGACCCGGAGCCTGCTGCTGCCCAGCTCGATGACCCGGAGCCTGCTGCTGCCCAGCTCGATGACCCGGAGCCTGCTGCTGCCCAGCTCGATGACCCGGAGCCTGCTGCCCTCCAGCCTGATGTCTCGGTGACTGCCCTCCAGCTTGATGAGCCCGCTGCCCAGCTTGAAGTGCCCATGCCTGTTGTGCTACCATCTGTTGTTCTGCTTAATACCATAGACTATGGACAATTACAACCAATTGGAGTGTCCGGAGGCCGCTCCTTTGAGGGGGGGTACTGTCAGGAAATGTTCCATCCGCTGGTAAGACCTGTTATTTGGCATGCAGTACTGAGGTCCACCAGCAGGTGTCTCCTGGCAGTTTGGAACTGTCAGGAGAGCTTTTCCCTGTTAATAGTATATCATCTTTGGGCCGCAGTACTGGCGTCCACCAGCGGATGGATCCTGGCAGTGTGGAGCAGACAGTGCCTCCTACAATCAGGTGTCACTTGAGGCCAATCACAGGCCTATAAATACCTGGCAAACATTCACATGTTTGCCTTGATTTCTTCATTGCCCCCTGACCTGCTTGCAATCTGATCCTGTGCCCTAAACCTGATCCTGTCTCGGACCCTTTCCTGTCCCACCTGTTACCTTGCATCCCTGCCTGCAGTCTGACCCATCCATCCCTCTCCCTGTCCTGTGTTCCATACCCCATCTGCTGACTTCCCTGTGTATGACCTTGGCCTGGCTTACGTTTTTGTCTCTGGAACATCCCCTGTCCATCTGCTGATCTGCTGTGTATGACCCTGGCCTGGCTATTGTTTATGAACCTGGTATTTCCCATTTATTGCACTTTTCTGTCTGTTGTTATTTGTGGGTCTCTGTCTGTGGTTGGTTATTGCACTGTGTCATATTGGAGTTGGTTGTTATTTATTACTCACTTTCCTTAATAAATATATATATTTTCACTTATATACGTTTGGTGTCCTCTGTCGCAGATCACACGGTTCTGGTCACACCCGCTCATGACAGCAACACACAGACTAGAAAGTTGCTTGTGACATACTTTTTTAATACATGCATAATCTGATCCGATTTCCATCTAGCTATTATCTTGCTAAAATTACTCAGTCAGCATCCAAATGTATGTCATAATTATACTGCACCTTTTTTTTAAACATGCTATAATTGTCACATCTATCATATCTATTGCACAGAAAAACACTTGTATACTCTTTGTCTGTGCCAAAAGACTGCACTTTGTATTTTAAAAACTTCCCAATAAAAGTATGATCATAAAAAAAGTATATAAAAAAAGAAAAGAAAAGCTGAACTCCAGGCACCTATCACCCCCCCCCCCCCCCCCCATCCAACTTTCAATATTTCACTCCTACCCTCTCTTCTTTCACAATCGCACACTTATTCACACACTTATATTTTACTTATTTTAACATCTTTTTTGGGGGATCTCTTCCTGCACTTCTGCAAGCAATGTCCCCAGTTGCCAGCAACTTCCTGGAATACCACAACACACCCCAGGAAGCCTGGGGGTACTCTAAAGGGTGTGTCACCAGGGGGCAGCTTCAAGAAGCAGAGACAGCAGGCTCTCAGACGACTTATGCCACGTACACACGAGCGGACTTTACGGCAGACTTTGCCCGGCGGACGTGATTTCGTTGGACAATTCGATCGTGTGTGGGCTCCAGCGGACTTTGTTTTCTCAAAAGTTGGACGGACTTAGATTTGAAACATGTTTCAAATCTATCCGACGGACTCGAGTCCGGTCGAAAAGTCCGCTCGTCTGTATGCTAGTTTGATGGACAAAAAGCCACGCTAGGGCAGCTATTGGCTACTGGCTATGAACTTCCTTGTTTTAGTCTGGTCGTACGTCATCATGTACGAATTCGACGGAGTTTGGTTGATCGTGTGTAGGCAAGTCCGTTCATTCAGAAAGTCCGTCGTAAAGTCCGTCAAAGTCCGCCGGGCAAAGTCTGCCGTAAAGTCCGCTCGTGTGTACGCGGCATTAGGAGAGGAAGATGTAGAGTTATGCCAGAGCAACTCTGGATTTGTTGGGTGTGTAAAGCCAGCCATACATGGATCAAAATTCAGACGGTTCAGCAGGGACCAGCCGAGTTTCGATCCATGTATGGGCAGGCTGATTGTACCCAAGTCGATCCATGAATCGACTTGGATACAACAGGCCTGTTGAATTTTGTTACATTTAAATATTGCCAACGGCTATGGCCGCTAGCCGTAATTATTGAGTTCTGCAGACCAGGAAGGCTCCCCGCGTATGCCCCCTCCCCCCCCCTCCAGCAGAGCACAGTAACTCTGCAGGAAGCATTTCCCCATCAACGCCAACTGTGTTGATGGGGAAGTCGAGTGATTTTCTGTCCTTCCATCCATGTTGGAAGGAAAGAAAATCAAGTCATCTATGGGCTGCTTAAAGTGCAGTTCCAGTCATTTTTGTGTTTAATAAAAGTCAGCAGCTACAAAAAGTGTAGCTGCTGAGTTTTAATAAGCACACACTCACTTGTCCCAGGATCCAGCGATGTGGCCGCCCAAACTATCGCTTCTCTCCCTCTCCTTGGTGCCGGTGTTCTGCCGAGAAAGTTCCCCTCGGCGGATAAGGACCCCCCTGTACTGCGCAGGCGCAGCGCTTGCACAGTACGAACTGGCGGAAATAGCCGAAGCCCAATAGTTGTAAATCAGCTGTACACGGCGCCTGTAAGAGAGCCCCTCGCGGGCTCGCTTCGCTCGCCACGCTTCGGGCACGGCCTCGCTTTGCTCGGCACTTTTTTATTCTCCCTCTAGGTCCACTTGGATGGTGGAGCTTGAACCTGGACCCAGGGCGCAGGCGCCATGTACAGCTGATTGAAGGTTTTCAGCTTCGGCTATTTTCGGCGGCTCCTTAGTCGTTGGTACTGCGCAAGCCTCTGCCTTCCCCCCAGGTGTTAGCTGATTAGGATGATCAGATTAATCAGGTAATCAGGGGACGTTTGGGTCTTCCTGCTAACCTGGGGCAGGTAGGAATGGGCCAATGAGAGTTGATGGAACTCTCTGGAAGCAGTGGGGCTCATTATATAAAGGGCCCACTGTCCCTCCCGTTGTGTGCACATTATGTGGTATGTCACCTTACATATAAGGGGGACTGGTTATTATGAAGTTGAGGAAATATAATTTGCTTGACTCATCAAGGCTAAGCAATTTTGAGAATGATTCGCGTTAGAATTGAGATATGGTTATGAAAAGTGATGAATTTATTTGTAAACCAATAAAGGTGCTGCGGCCAATTTATGCCAATATTTGAGTGCCGTGTCCATTATTTGATAAGTGTGTTTGGAGATGGGGGGAAAAGGGTGCAGAGTGCAATCCCAGGCATTAAGGTAAAAAACCTTTTGCCTTTACAACCAACATACACTTTAAACAATTTGCTGCTTATGACCATTAATATATGCAAACGTTGCTGGGTGGAAACTTTTACTAATATTTAATACGGGATAGAGTATTCGTACCTGTTGTCATATCTTTCTTACTCCAGAAAACTGTATATTTCAGGTCTTCGGGAAGCCTAGTGAATGCTGTAATTCTGTAGAAAAGGAAAAAAATGTATACACTGACCTTCATTCTGCAGTTGTACTATTCTGCAATCTATGAGCCATCCTTTCCATTTAGCTTCTATTGTGTAAAATGCAAACTTAAATGTTGTAGGACCTTAGAAAGTTACCCAGATTGCAAAAAAAAACAAACCTTTTTTAGTATAGTAGGGTAAGGCTAGAACCCCCGATAGTTTTTTGTTGTTGTTGTTATCTGTGCCCCCGGGTGTTCTTCATTTCCAGTTGACATTGTTAAATTTACCTCAGCAAGGCTTCAGTAAGAAATAAAACATGGCAGACTATCAAGAAGGTGTTTACAAGCACTACATCCCCTATCCAAGTCTGATGACTCCTATTCTGGGTTTGTATGAATTCCAACCGTGCAGATGTGAACTGCGTTTTTTTGGCATTGCAACAGTGGGGGTCTTTTAGGCTTCATTTTTCCATCTCCCATGACGGGTCAAGAACTGGAACTTACTTTCTCCCTGGATTTTTTCCGTCGCTACCCGTTTAGTTCTACTCCTTGCAGGAACCTTGCTAGTTTAAGCAAGCTTGTTTAACTGATGAACCTATCTGGCACTCACTGTCGCATATTTATGCTTCTTTCATTGCCCTTAGTGCCCCCACAAGAGCTCCCTTTCCTACAGCGATGGAAAAGAGACCTGAACACAACTTTTTCTCCAAAACAGAACTCTTCGCCCACAGGACCTCTCTTGCCAGTAGATACCAGGAAGGGTGTATTCACACTCCCCACACATTGGTACCAGATGCCAGTGGTGCACCACCGTATGTTCCCCCAGTTTTCAAGCTCCTGTTGGAGGAATCTGAGGGGGCCCTGCTTCTTATTTTCTGAGAGTGTCCCAAATTGAAAGAGTTCTGGACTATGGTGGAGCAGATGATCAAAACCATCACAGGGGTGTCTCTCGGAGGAAATCCAGCAGCTTTTCTGCTGCATGACACACCGCTCTCTAACAAGCGATACAAAAATTCATTACTCAAGCACCTCCTCAATTCAGTAAAAAGCATGCATTCCTGCACTGTGGAAGAACCTTAACCCACCTGACAAGGTGCAGTGGCTTGCCTGAATTTCATAGATCCAGCAAACAGAGAATCTAACTGTGATACTAAAAGAGCAGAATGAGAAATAGTGGAGAATCTGGACTCCATATTTTTTTCTATAAAGAACAAACACCTCTTGCTTCTCAACAGTAATAGGTAGGTCCTCTGGGTCCTGGTGGAAACCACAGTATGGGAATATGGGCCGGGGGGGGGGTTGTTACAAGGGTTTTTCTAACATCTATCTTCCGTACCCTTCTCCCCCTCCCCATTTTTTTTCCTCTAACCCCCTCTTTCCTTTTTCTTCTTCCATTGACTTGAGGTTCAATGCTTACCCCCTGTAAAATAAGTAAATAAAAAGGGAGGATCGGTATGGCCTTGTTAGTAGGTGGGACACATTGCATAGCCACCTAGCTTATGTTTGTATTCATTGGGTCCATGGGTCCTTGCCATATTTATGATAATATGTAGTGTCATACAGCGTTTCTTCAAAATAATTCATTAAAAATAAATAAATAACACACAGGAGGGGTTCTTATCCTTCCCAAATCTAGCCAAAACGAAAAAAAAAGCATTTATTGGAGTAGCACGGGGTGCAGTCAGACTTGAGACTGAGATAACATTATAATATTCTTTTTTATAATTGGTTGGGTCACAAAGAGGTTGGTAACCAATCATTAGCCACTATAGTAATTGATGAAAAGTTCTAAAAGTGATAGAGAAATCAAATTCAATTACTGCAGTTATCATTCACCCATACTTTTTCCATATGAGTGTGTGTGGCCCTCCTTACCCGCTTTCCTTGAATTGTTTTGTAACTGTACTGCCCCTCTTTCCTTTGTAAAGCCCTGTGCAAACTGTTGGCGCTATATAAATCCTATACATAAGGATAACAAAATAATAATTATAACTTTTCAGGGCATGCTTTTCAAGTGATTTACCTATGCTGTAAGGTCTCTTGAAAGATCATCCTTAAAAATGTAATAAACTTGTATATCAAAAATGTAGTAAACTTGTCCCAGTTTAAGCATATCATGAAAACTTGCATCCTCAGATGTTACCCTCAGTGAAAACAACCGGTCAAATCACGGAATCACATGTTTAATATTCATCTGATGTATTTTAGATTCTCTTAAAGAGGTATTAATCGATTTTAAAACCACCCTATAGCAGTTTTACTGCCACAGGGCGGCACCTGTGCGCTGGATCACGTATATATATATGTGATGTGACATTTCCGAGTAGGGGCGCGCATGCCTGCTGACGGCGGCTTGCTTCCGCTGTGCAGGGCTGGTGCAAGGATTTTTGACACCCTAGGCGAGACCTCATTTTGCCGCACCCCCTTGGCTCCACCCCTGACTCCACCCCCTTTGTCCTGCCCATGTAAACCCAGCCTTTTTAATGAAGCGCCCATCAAATGCAGCCTCACCAGCACCCATCAAATACAGCCTCACCAGCACCCATCAAATGCAGCCTCACCAGCGCCCATCAAATGCAGCCTCACCGGCGCCCATCAATGTAGCCTACTAGTGCCCATCAATGAATGTTTGCTTGCTTCCATTCATTCGGGAGTTGGGACACAGACACAGTCCCCCGCCGCCACTGCGCCTCTGACACTATGTGCGAACAGAGCGGTGGCTGCCTTCTGATGCTGAGACTTAGTTACTTGTTGCAGAGAGAAGAGAGTAGGAACACCAGTGGCCGGGGGCCCCTAGGCAGCAGTGCTCCCCAGGTGGCTGCCTAGTTTGCCTAGTGGTAGCACCGGCCCTGCCGCTGTGATTATACACAGTGGAAGCTGATTGGCAGGTGCATCGGCACCCGCCAATCGTTAGGCAGAGAGACAGAACTTCGATTTGCCTATGCAATTAAGGCAGATTGTCGTTCTGACAGGAGGGAAGGGATAGAGTTTGTGTCCCCGCAAAGCAGGGAATAAATCCCATCGCTTCCCTTAGTAAAAGCACCTCCCAAACAGTGTAGTAAAACACTGGTTAGGCACACAGTTAACCATTTGATCGCCTCTGATGTTAACCCCTTCCCAGCCAGTGTCAGTACAGCGACAGTGCATATTTTTAGCACTTCTAACTGTATTAGTGTCATTGGTCCCCAAAAAGTGTCAGTTAGTGTCACAATGTCCCAGGTAATATCGCAGTCCCCCTATGAGTCGCAGATCACCGCCATTACTATTAAAAATAAATAAATACATTTTAAAAAAATATATCCCACAGTTTGTAGACGAGATAACTTTTGTGCACACCAATTAATATACACTTATCGGGATATTTTTTTTTAACAAAAATATGTAGCAGAATACATACTGGTCTAAATTTATGAAGAAATTAGATTTATTTTTATTGGATATGTTTCATAGCAGGAAGTAAAAATACATATATATATATACATATATATATTCATTCAAAATTGTTGATCTTTTTTTGTTTATAAAAATAAAAACCACAGAGGTGATCAAATACCACCAAAACAGAGCTCTATTTGTGGGAAAAAAGACATACATTGTAATTCAGTACAGTGTTGCATAACCACGCAATTGTCAGTTAAAGTAATGAAGTGCCGTATCACAAAAAATGGCCTGGTTGGTGGCTACATTCGTTTTTGGGTTTTTTTTAGGCTTTTTTCCCCTCTCTTTTCACCTAGTGATCTGGCCAGTGACACACCTCTTGTATTAGAGCGCCCCCACTCTGGATAAAGGCGCAACCGAGATACCTTTGGACAGCAAACATTTTTGTGATTGGGTTTAATACCGCATTGAATTTTGATAAGAACGAATTTCCCAAACAAAAATGACATACATTGTTAGAAATTAATTTAACATTTCCAGCCCGCTGTTTCTAATTTTCTTGTCACTACAGTCTAAATTGCACATCGATATGACCCCTCTAGCCATTAGAAAATTTAATGAACATCCTGAGAACAAAATGTTCAGGTAAACTTCTCCTAATCCTTTGCACACTAGATAGTGGGAAGCTGTGAGTCATTCAGGCTGTATAGTATTTCACAATGCTGTCAAAGTGATGCCAAGTTTTTATGCTTACTGAAGGGGAGAGCCCAGTGGGGTCCTCACAAACATGCTGATTCTCATTCAAAGCCCAGTGGCCAGGCTGGAGGCAGTACAAGTCTAAAGCAGGTCATAGATTATGCAATTTTCTTGTTGCAGGGAAGTTTTGTGGTTGCAAAGAAGAAAACTTTTCAATTCCCCCATCAACACAATCAGTGTTGATGGGGAAATCTCTCCAGCTGAGCTATTGTGTTCTCCTAGTGGGGGGTACAGGGAGCCAGGAGCATGGATCGACTTGGGTACAATCAACCTGCCTGTAGATGGCTGGCTTAAGAGTCATATTCAACTTATGCAGAAATGCACCTACCCCAGTGTACTGCACTGTCATTAATTTTGAATGGCCCCCAAAGCACTAAACCAGTGGTCTCCAAACTGTGACTCTTTGCATACCTTTTGTTTTCATTTTTTTATTTAAAGGTGCACAAGAGATGACAATATAGAATAAACAGCAAAACAGCTTGTGTTACGAATGACAGTACAGCTAACAAACTAAAAACTTACTATCAATGTTACTATCAAAGTAAAGTTACTATTCTACTGCCACTGGCCATGGTCCAGCCCCCTAAAGCACAGTAAACTGGCCCTTTAGAAAGTTTGGAGAACGAGAGAGAAGAAAAGAAGGGGCGCACCAGCCTTATGCATTATCTTTTGTAAAAGTGTTTATTAAATAAAATGATAAAAGGAAATTACTCACAAGCAATTGTAGAAAAAGGCACAACGTGAACATTCACCAACTGACAGCATGCGGTCTAGGATGAGCGATACCTTCCAAGGGTCGTGGAGGAACGCACAAGCATCACTGAGCTCTGATGAAGAAGGGATGTTCCCTTCGAAACGCGTCAGCTGGTAGTGTTGCTTGTGCGTTCCTCAACGACTCTTGGAAGGTATCGCTCATCCTAGACCGCATGCTGTCAGTTGGTGCATTTTCACGTTGTGCCTTTTTCTACAATTGCTTGTGAGTAATTTCCTTTTATCATTTTATTTAATAAACACTTTTACAAAAGATAATGCACAAGGCTGGTACGCCCCTTCTTTTCTTCTCTCTCGTTGTCTACTAGCATTCCCCATCCTTGAGGGCAGCAAGGCCTGTGTTGTTGTACTATCTGTCTGGTCATCCACTTGTGCGCAGGAGTCGTTTTTCTTTCTGCTAGAAAGTTTGGAGACCCCATACACTAAACCAAAGCAGGCTATACAGTTTTTTTTTTTCCTGCTGTTAAAATGTCTTTTCAAACTTGCTCTTCGGTATATGTTAAAAGGGTTAAAAGCTACATCCCCTCTTCCTGTAAGGCAGAGCGGAATGGTCCACAAAAATAAGGTGGTCATCAGTGCTAGAGGATTCCTGAAGAAGTCTCACTGGACGAAACACGTCAGTATAGTGTCTCAACCCTGCCTCCCCCCACTCCCTCGTCACAGGATTTTATTGACAGCAGCGGGAGCCAATAGCTTCCTCTGCTATCAATCTTCCCATTGAGGAGGGAGAGAGCCATTGCTCTCTGGCACAGCGCTGGATCGGGCTCAGGTAAGTATAATGGGAGGCTGGCAGGGGGGAGCTGCACACAGAAGGTTTGAGAATGCATTTAGGTAAAAACCTTCTGCGTTTAGAACTACTACTAAATTGGATGACATTTTTAATACAATAAATTTCTCCTGCACTATCATCCTCTTTGGTCTGCTTCTCTTGTGAGCTTTTATTTGACAGCTTGGAGCGACTTCCTATTTTCAGGCACATACTGAATCTGGCAGCAGGCGTCTGCTAGTAAGCAGTAAATCTGGTGAGTGTCCAGTCTGATGGATGATGGTGCGTGTCCATACACTGGTGGATTCCTAACCAATCGAGATTTGAAGTAGGATTGATTTTTTGGCACTTTTTGTTGGACTTGATCACAGAGAATTTTATTACATTTGTTTTTGATAATTTTATGACATTATATATTGGGCATCACTAAATGTGCCATTTTGGAGCCATTCTGTTCACAGCCTTTTACCGCCACCGCTGTCATTCTCCCAGAGCCAACAGCGGGAGGAAGGACAGCTCTGGACAGAGGGCAGGGCTGTCTGAGTTAACAAGCAGGTGACTGGTTGCTAGGATGCACAACAGTCCTAGCAATCAATCACCAACTTGAAGCTCACTCCCTCTGTCCAGACATGCTGTGCCTCCTGCCCTCCGCTTTGTTTGTGTAAGGTAAGACAGGAAGGGGGGCAATGTGAAGAGGGGCTGAGGACAGTAATGGAGGGGCTGAGGACAGTAATATGAGGGAGTGAGGACAGTAATGGAGGGGCGGAGGACAGTAATATGGGGGGCTGAGGACAGTAGTATGCAGTAGTGAGGACAGTAAAGGTGGGGCTGAGGACAGTAATATGGGGGATTGAGGACAGTAATGTGCAGGAGTGAGGACAGTAATGGAGGGGCAGAAGACAGTACTGGGGGGGCTGAGGACAGTAATATATGGGAGTGAGGACAGTAATGGAGGGTCTAAGGACAGTAATATGGGGGTCTAAGATAGTAATATGGGGGGCTGAGGACAGTAATGGAGGGGCTGAGGACAGTAATATGTGGCAGTGAGGACAGAAATATAGGGGGTCTGAGGACAGTAATATGGGGGTCTAAGACAGTAATATGGGGGGCTGAAGACAGTAATATAGGGGGCTGGGGACAGTAATGGAGGGGCTGAGGACAGTAATATGCTGGAGTGAGGATAATAATATGGGGGCATTTTGATGTGAAGGGGAGGAAATTGCGATGTTACGAAAGGGACTGTGATGTGATGGGCAGGAATGAGGATGTCGATGTAAGAAGGGGATTATAAGATGAGGCTCAATTCAGTTCTGTGCATGTATGTTTGCAAACAACACAGGTAGGGCAGCCCATTGATTTTAATGGGCTGCTCTTCCTGCGAGAAATGCAGAGTAAAAAGTCCTGACCCTTTTTTTGAAATCGCACCGCTCCAAGCTGCATGGTGCTACAACGCGAAAATGTGCCATAGGAGCTGATATGTGGGTGCCGTAAAGAATTAATGGCACCCCTGCGCATCTGGTAAAAGTGCAGCGCGTTCCTCTGAAGGTCGGGGATGCATGTGATTTTGCACATCTTCAGTTACAGAGATGTGAACCTATCCTAAGAAGAGAGGGGGGCTGTAGGGTGAAGGATCGGAGTCATAGCACCAACATGAGATCCTTGCCAGACCTCTGCTTGAGGAATATTTTACTGACTGGACCTCCGAGAATTAAATTTAATACCCCTGTTATATATGCACTTTTTCGTTATGTTATTACTTTTACCCTATTTGGTGGTTGTAACCTTTGGATGGTTTCATTGTTTGAATTTATTTTGGCGCTGCAAAAACTGACCTTCATTAGACTCCGTAATATTTCTTTATCAAGCTATTATTTACTAGAAGCCTAATCACACCATAGAACAGAATTATTTATTTATTTTTTATCCTATGTGTGCATGGCTACATAAGCTAACATAGAGGGACATTTAGAGGCTGGGAAAAAAATCCTCAAATGCCCTTAAAGAGGAACTGCAGTCTGCTCACATAATTTGTAATAAAAACATCTTTGCCATTCTGAAGCTTCCCTCCAACCACTTTGCATATTATTTTATATATACTGTGATTCTGTACTTGCCAAATAAGCTGCAGAAATTGCCCTTCACTGAGTCTGGCTGCAACCATTTTAACTGTGGGCAGCTGAAGCTGCTGCCTGTTCACTTCCTGGATTTACACAGACACACAGAGGCACACCTCCAGCTCTGGAGCTCTCATTGGCCCTCTTATGACTCATCCCCCCTCCATTCCTGGCAAACTTTCATGAGAGTGAGAGTGAGAGCTGTGCATGATGTCATAAGCCTAGGCTAATGACCAGACAAGAAACAGGAAGTGGGCTGTATAAGGTATTTACTGGCAAAGTTAAAACATCAAGCGCAGAAGATTTAATAGATGGAAAGATGAAAAAATGACTGAAGTTCCGCTTTAAAAGCTGTGTTTTTCACACACAGTGTGCATGAGGCCATGAGCTTCCCCTCCCCCTTTGTCCCCTTTAGGAAACTATTGTTGCAGTCAAACCTGTCACTCAATAAATCAAAAAGACTTAAAATACCAGTATAGAAATAGACTACGTTCTTCAGTTCTCATTCACATCTAAGCAGTCAGTACAACAAATCTACGGCAGGGAAAATGTAGAAAGCACGTGCTACAATAAACAAAGTCAGCTACTTTACAGAAAATGCTACTTGCATTCACTGCCTTGATCTGCATTTTTAGGGCTTAAGAGTATTTTTTTCCTTGCAAGAAATTTTTTTTTCCCTTTAAGGCTCCATTCACACTAGCGCGTTTTTTGATGCATTTTGCATTTTGCAGAAATGCACGGGAATTTTTTAACATGGGTTCCTATGGAACATGTTCACATCAATGCCTTTTTGTTTCTCTGCATTTTTGGAAAGGGTCAGGGACTTTTTTTCATGCAAAATGCAGCGTTTTGCATGTAATAGAATTCAATGGACAAGCATCAAAAACGCAAGTGCACCGTTTTTGCAGGGTTTTTGATGCATTTTTGGTGCGTTTTTGATGCGTTTTTGCCGTTTTTTATTTATTTTTATTTTTTTTATTTTTTTTGTTTTTTTTTAAATTTTTTTAAGACTGTAAAAAAAAAAACTGTAAAAAAAAAAACAAAAAAAAAACGCAAAACGCAAATCGCGGCAAAATCGCGGCAAAAACGTGGCAAAAACGCTGCTCAAAAACGTGGCAAGCATGAAAAAAAACCCTTCAAAAACGCTCAAAAGCAACATGCATAGGTGTGAATCGAGCCTAAATCCTATGGGACTTTTCACACCACTCTGTTACAGGTGCAGTGCGTTTAGAAAAATCCTGCATGCTGCATCTTCGGTGCGGTTTTGAAACACGCACCAAAAACACAGCTTCCCATTGACATGAATTGAAATCATCACGATTTTTTCTTTTTGGTGCGTTTATGAGTCACATATCCATTTTTCACAGACGCAGGCACCAAAAATGGACGAGAAGCGCACAGCAAATGCATCTGAAACACAGCTAAATCAATTTTGCTACAGAGCAGTGTGAAAGTTCCCTAAAGAAATTAATAACAAGGTAATAAACGCACAATATTTTTTTTTTTTTATAAACGAACAAAACATATACAGGGATGCAAGTGTTTAAAGTATTGTGTGCTTAGTAATATTGTTATTGATTTATTTTTTTGTCTTACCTTTAAGCCTAGTACACACGGGCCGAATGTTGGGCGACATTGGCGACATTCTATTGAACCGGCCCGTGTGTACTAGGCTTAAAGGTAATACAAAAAAATAAATCAATAACAATATTAATAAACACACAATACTTCAAACGCTTGCATCCCTGTATATGTTTTGTTCGTTTATGAAAAAAAAAATTGTCAAAAAAACATTCGGCCTGTGTGTACTGGGGTCGGTCCGACAGAAGTTGGCCGATTATAAGGGTCATGACCAAAAAGGGTCTGCCGATCGACTCCCGATTGGCGCTCTCAGCCGCTGACCGGAGTGTTCTGGGGGGCTTCCCCCTGTCAGAACACAATATCTCAGCAGGGGAGATTGCTGTACTAACATCGGATTGTCGATCTGAGCTGTCAGGTTTTTTTTTCGTTGAATGAAAAAAAACTAGTGGTGTGTACCAGGCTTTAGTTCGGACTGGGTGTGTATGTGCAATGTATGTATGCATATATGTGTGTGACTGTGTAATTAGATTATTGGTAATTTGTATATTATATTTGAATTATTAATTATTGTATAACTGTATAGCGATGGGATTATGGAGAAGGGGTGGGATTAAATATTTGTACTTCTCCCTGTGCCTTTTCGGATATGTAAACTAATTTTTATTTTATTTTTGTGTATTCCCTTGCAACTAGTTGTTTTGTGATTTTGTACTACTGAATGATTACTTCTTTTATTTTTTATAATTTTTTTTTTACATGTTTGAAATGAATTAAAACAAACTACCTAACAAGTCAGTGTGGAAGAATACAATAAACTGTGAGACCTAATGTGAATTAATAACAGGCTATATCATATTTATCTTTACAGTGCATAGAAACAAAATACAGCCTGACGAATAAAAGAGACGAAATACGTCCTTCTAGTGAATTCTGATCTGCAATCTCTTTAATTACTTAATTTTCTTTATAGATATAATATATGCAGCAATTTGACACTGCTTTGATCTGTATAGAGTATTAAATAATGATCGTATGCCTGTCTGCAGCTGTAAGATAAAGGAAGAGAAGCCGCATGGCGAGGGGGCAGGGAATGCACAAAGGAAGCAAGGCAGTCCGGTGGGGGGGGGGGATGTTCTACACTGTTCTAGATATTTTAGACTGAAATGCACATTAAACCAGACCATTATACCCAATCACTGTACCCTTTATATTCATCAATCAATGCTAGGGCCCACCACAGTTCTCCTCTCCTTGGAAAAGCATTATTACGTAGAAGAGCTCCCTGATTCCGGTAAATATATAGAATGCAGCCTGTTACGTGAATGTAGGTTTCAATCTGGCTGTGGGTGCAGCAATGTGGGCTTACAATAGAGATTTAACCAAAGACTTCTCTGTTCACACTTACGTGTGCGTTTATTTGCGTTTTTGTGGCACGTCGCCCTGAGTTGTCCATTCATTTTCAGTGGGTCCTCAACACATACCCCCAGGCAAACCCCCAAGGCCATTTTTTTTGCGATACGGCACTGCATTGTGCGGTCATACAACGCTGTACATAAATTACATGTATTTCCTTTTTCCTTTTCACAAATAGAGCTTTCTTTTGGTGGTATTTGATCACCTCTGTGAAAAAAGGCTGACAATTGGGGGGGGGGGGGGGGTGACAATATTTTTTACTTTCTGCTATAAAACATATCCAATAAACTTTTTAAAAAAATATAATTTCTTCATAAATTTAGGCCAATATGTATTCTGCTACATGTTTTTGATAAATAAAATCCCAATAAGTGTAAATTGATTAGTTTGTGCAAAAATTTACAGCGTCTACAAACTATGGGATATATACTGGAATTTTTATTTGTTTTTTTTTTATTACTAAAAATACGCAATATTGTGACGGACAATCGGACATTAACTGACACTTTTTGGGGACCAGTGACATTAATACAGTGATCAGTGCTAAAAATATGCACTGTCACTGCACTAAAGACACTGGCTTAAATGTGTCTCTAACCAGTGTTTTGGTGTACCGTGTGAGGTGCTTTTACTAAGGGAAGTAATGGATTTTATTACCTTGTTTGCAGGGAAAGAAAATCCATGACGTCCCTGCTGGCAGAACAGAGCTCTGCCTTATTTACATAGACAATTCTGTGTGTCTTCCCGACGATCGGCGGGTGCTGGCGGGCAGACATTGGACAGCACCCGCTAATCGGCATCTGCTGTGTATAATCACAGCACAGCCGGGTCGCCGGCGGTGTGCGCGCACTCCCCCTACCCGGAAGTGCCGAATCGCAGCGGAGCTGCCATATATCTAAGTGATACGGTTGACAATCGGTTAACTGGCAACGTCACGATCATGCAACACTGTATCCAAATTAAATTTATATTATTTTTTTCCACACAAATAGAGTTTTTTCTTTGTGATATTTAATCACCACTGTGGTTTTTATTTTTTATTAAATAAAAAAAAAGAGCGAAAATTTTGAAAAAAAATATTTTTTTTGCAATTCTGCTATAAAATATATGCAATAATTTTTTGTAAAAAAAATCTAATTTCTTCATGAATGGTAGGCTAACATGTATCTGCTTCATGTCTTTGGTAAAAAAAAAAAAAAAAAATCCCAATATGTGTATATTAATTGGTTTGGGTGAAAGTTATAGCATCTACAATCTACGGGATATATACTGGAATTTTTTTATATACTAGTAATAGCGGTGATCAGTGAGTTATGGTGGGACTTTGATAGTGCGGCCGGAAATCTGACACTAACTGACACTTTGTGGGAGCTGGCTAACTGCCACTGACATCGCCAGTGACACCAATGCAGTGATCAGTGATAATACTATACTTCAGGGGTCACCAAACTTTGGCCCGAGGGTCAGATGTGGCCCTTTACTAGCCTTTATCCGGCCCTTGGAGCACTATTCCCCCCACTGACACCAACGAGGGGGCACCATTTCTTCCACTGATACCTATTATTATTATTATTTAAGGTACTTATACAGCGCCATCAATTTACGCAGCACTTTACATATACATTGCACATGGCCATAAATCACTTGTGCTGTAGTGAATGACAGCACAGCCGGGGGCGACAGGTGGGCGGGTGCATGCACCCCTACCTGGAAATACAGAGTCACGTACCTATACATGATTTGGCGCAACTGGGCCGCAGTATAAGTATGGTGGGCGGTCCTGAACTGGATAGGGGTGTTTGGCAAGCGGCACCACCACGGTTTATTTGCCACATCGAGAAGCATCACTGCTATGACAATGCGTACAGAGCTGAGAATCCATAGTGGTAATTTGTAGGCAGGAGTTGGGGGGGGTGTTAAATATGCAGATCAACCACCTGTTTTTATGTCCCTTACTGCCTGTGTGAAAAAGGCCCAAGAGAGGACTTCCTTCAGGTTTTATATATTGTCTCTTACTTCCTGTTGTGTCTACAGCACAGGAAGTGAGGGGGAATCTTCTCACTGGAGCACAGACAAAAAAAAAATGAAAAAAAAAACCTCTACTCTTTCTCTACTCTAAACTAAAAAGAAAAGTTTGGGATTTAAATATACCTTTAGGGCTCATTTACATCTCTCCAGTGCTGTGCAGGAACACACACACGTGTGTGCTGCAGTGCTTTTCATTTTGAATGGCGCCCCAATGCACTAAGGTAATGGGGCTCCACTGTATGCTTTTCATTGCACCGCGACGCATAATAAGGCCCTGCCTTGCTAGTCTATTCCTATAAAAAGTCTGCATTAATGCAATGCACCAGAATGCCAAGGTGCAACGGGCCCTGCACTTCAGCCTGCATTCACACCTAGTAAGCACTTATACATCTGTTGCTTTTGTTTGTTTTGATATGCATCATTTTTTTAAGCATTTTGCAAATGTTTGTGCACATGTATGCAAGTTCCTGGAGAGGAAGAAAGGAGGAACCGCGTGTGTCAGGCATTTAGGCATTTACAGGAACTTCCAGTGAAGTCTACGAGGCCAAAAACATCCGGCACAGCTCCAAAAAAAAAAAAAAAAGCTAATGTGCTTTATTAAGTTTCGTAGGACTGGGTGGTAGAGATGTGAACAGTCTGCACTGAAGAGATTGGGATTCCTAGTGCTGTCACCATAGGGCCTAGGCGCAAAAATGCTCAGGTGTAACGCTCTTTCTTCTTGGTCTCTGGTCCACAGTAGGGATGAGCTCAGGTGTGTTCGGATTCTAGTCCAAACCCACCTGAGCGAACCTGCCAGGATGCTCACATCTGTGATGGGCCAATCGTGAGCGGCCGAGACATTCCTGCCCCGCACCCACACATATACAAGGGGCATGCCTTGGTTGCTTATGATTGGCCCATTATAGATGACAACTTCCCAGCGGGATCGCTCTGGTACGCTCGGACTAAGATCCAAAGATGCCTGAGCTCATCCCAATCGGTAGAGTTGAGCTTGGGAGTGTACAGACACTCTTCTGAGTCTGGCGTGGCTGAGCCCACCAGGAAGCTGTCACCTGTAATTGGCCAATCATCTGCAGCGGGGGCATTTCCCGCCCAGCATGTATATACGTATTGTGAAGGAATGTGATGTAAATAATAATAATAATCTGAAAATGTCTATTTTCTTATGTGCATACATATTTTTCTCCTTACTCATTATATAAGTATACAGATTAGCTCTGTTCCTATATTCTTCTCAAAATGGCGGGTACCCCCTACATCCCACACATCAGAAGAACGCGGAACTGAAAATAAAACCAAGGACAGCCAAACCTCGTTATGAAGATTCTCCATCTTCTTTTCTATCTTAACCAATGAGATGTACCTATTAGACTAACATAGCAATGACGTATTTGTGTGTATAAAACATTAGCACCGCCTTGAATAAATCAGAAGTGTAAGAAGTAACGGAGCTGAGCGTGTCTCAGAGTGTTTACTTTTATATGCATGCATATCCACACTTTCCAATTAGATACAGCAGCAGATAACCTTGGGCTCGATTGGAGCTCTTAATCATTTCCATAACAGCTGGTGCCGAAACCCGGGACCTCAGGCTACAGTCGAAGCCAGACCGCGATAAGCATTAGAGCGTTAATTGATTGATAAGAGTGGGGTTTGCGCAGCCCTAACAGTACCGGTAAGTTGATTTATATTCTTACCACTGTACGACTTTCTTATCTTTAGGTTGACCGCTGGATTCTGTCGGTATGCTGAGACTGTCTTAGAGGCAGGTAACTCCTCGCCTGAGGTTGTTTTAACGAACCTGCCAATGGGTTTCTGCTGACTGTATTTTTTGTTCACTGTCTGCCATTCTTTGGGCTACGAAACTTAGCAGTCTAAAAGTGCTACATGTGTGAATGTGTGATCTCATCTCCAGATGAGCTGTCGGCCTCTGGAATGAGATTTTTTCCCTTGTAGCAGACGTTTATAGACGGGTTACTCTGGGTTTTGTCGAACCTTTGAGGGTTATCTCAGCTGCTGGCTTTGCAGACTGAAAGTGTTACAGATGTCTCACCCCAAGACGAGTTGTCGGCCTCTTGGTGTAGAGCTGTAATAGACGTCTATAAATGGGTTAATTTTTGCAGGGTGGTCTGCCCTTGTGGTTATCTTAGCCTGCTGAGGCTTTGCGGTTCAGAGAGTGGCAGGTGTAATGTCCTGTCCTGAGTGTATTTGTGGTTTACTGTTTGCTATACACGAGAGGGGTTTGGGTGGGGACTGGTTAAGGTCGGAGGGGGGGCTACCCGGGTGATTTGTTGGGTCACGGGCCGTAGCTCCCCATTACCCCTGATGTGTTTGTTCTTGTTCTGAGATTAACCGTACATTACAGGAGCGCAGTCTTATGTGCCCCCACCCAAGGAATTTGTTGATAAAGAACACTGAGAAAGAATATTAACCCCTTGGTTGTACGTATTCTCCTCTCAAGCCTTTAGCCGAGAAACAGAGAGAGAAAAGAATGTGATAGTGAAGAGGAGATAAGATGTTGAAATAGTTAACAAAGTTGAAAGAAGTGGCGAAAGTTATGTTGCTAAAGAAACAGGGAGAAAAATCCTGTGTGATAAAGAAAATTGGATAAAGGAAGTTAAGAAAGATGGCGATTGTATTATGTATGTGTATCACAGAGTTGGGGATACAGTATGTGAAATTACCACGCTATGTTGGAACTTGAAACAAAAGGAGGGGAGGGACGGCACTACCCTCCGTCTAACAACCACTCCTTTTTCACCACCCAAGCACAACCCACTGTGATAACTCAGCCCGGTGGCCATCTTAGTGCACCCATGCCTTCACTTTCTACCCAGCCCAGTGCATTTCCTGCCGGCGGCCATCTTGGTACACCCAGTAAGCTTAAACAGCCTGTACCCAGCCCTCCCTGTTTTAAACCAGGATGGTGTATACCACACACCTGTCTTCCCCAATACGGAAGCATCACATTCCCAGGCCGGATATGTTAATGATGAAGAAGCGTCTGAGTGGGAAGCCCAACAACAGGCAGCAAGGCCACCCACTGATTTAACCCCCAATCCGGCTCCGGACTCACAGTTCCGAGAGGATCTCAAACACATGCTGGCAACCATAAGGAACAGTGCCTCTTGTCAGCCCCCGCCCCGACAACAGTCTCGGTTACCAGAAGGGGCACCAGTGATGTATGTCGCTTTTACTCTATCACAAGCAGCGGCCTTAGTGACAAGTCTGCCTGACCCAGAGAAGCAGCCAATTCCCTTCTACCACAGGATAGTGCAGATACAAGAAACTTACTCAGCTGCCTGGAGAGACTTGATCAGCCTATGCCAAATCAAAGCAGGATATGTCTTTTGGCCAGTCATGCAGATGGCCTTCAATGATGCCTGCCTGACAAGTGCCACTTCCTACACCTCAGGCGTGGAGTTCTGTGCACAACTCCACGACTGGGCAAAGGAGAAGCTGACGGATCAGACCACCACAATCCAAGATATTACCCAAGATAAAGGGGAGTCTGTGAAGAAGTATCATGCTAGACTCATAAAGGCACACACACACATGTTATCAACTGCTTTTGTTTCAGGGCTCAGAGAGGATATCAGAAAAGGCCTGATGGTGGCCAGCCCTGAATACCATTCAATGAAAATGTCTGATTTATTGTTGGTGACCAGAGGTATAGAGAATCAAAAAGGTAAAAAACCAATGCCCCTCATGGTAACCCATGACGAAGATCCCGCCTACACTAGTCCACCACCACTGCCCAATACCAGGGAAAGGATCACCTGTTACAACTGTGGGAAACGGGGTCACTTTAGAAAAGAATGCAGAGCCCCAAGATGTCCCAGACGAAAAACCTACCACTTTCCTCATTGACAGGGGTGCAGCCAAAAGTGTGTTGAGGGCGGTGAACCTGCCTAATAATTCTTTCCTTTCCACTATTGATGTTTCCTGCGTAGGAATGGATGGGGTGCCCCACCTCCAGTCCACTTCCTGATTTGCTTGCCAGATTTGTGGTGTCCTCTACATGTCCCTTGAATTTACTAGGAGCTGATGTGTTGTCCAGACTACAGGCCTCAATCAGGACACGCCTGAAGGGGGGATGAAGTTACATACTCCCCTATGTTTAGAAGACTCATCTGCTTTGTGTTTTTTTGCCTCTCCTGATGACACTTCATGAAGCAAAAACTTCAAGTTCAATACTGCAGGAAGTACTTGACAGAATCCCTGTGTGCCTATGGTCCACAGGGCCGGAAGACAACGGTCACTTAAAGGTGCCACCAGTTTCAGTCAAGCTAAAAGAGGGCGCTTCATTGCCCCGGAAACCACAATAACCCCAAGAAGAGAACCCCTAAAGAAGAACCAGGTACCTGCTGTGGATGCCTTTGACTACAAAGTACCTCACAGAGGTGGACCTTACAAACGCTTTCTTCAGTGTCCACCCTCACCCCTCCTGCTGGTACCTTTTTGCATTCATCCACGGAAAGAAACGGCAACATACCTAAACAGTTGTGCCACAAGGGGCACAGAACTTTCCAAGCCAGTTTGCAAAAGCTATGGCTATCATCCTTGACACATGACAAGAGGAACACCCGGAAGTGATTCTCTTCCAACATGTTGATGACCTTCTCCTTTGTGCAGCTGACTTACCCCCTGTTAAAGTCACCTCAGAAAGCCTGTTGTGCTATCTTGCCAACCAGGGCTGCAGAGCCTCAAAGCCCAAATTGCAGTGGTGCTCAACACCTGTCATTTTCCTTGGACTAATTTCCTAGTGCAGAGCATGGATTCCAGAAGCCTTCCTACTGATGCTCTGCAATCAGACCCTTCCAGATGTCTCCTGAAGAAATATCTAAGTTTGAGGCCCTCAAGTGTGCCATCTCAGGCGCTAGGGCTCCCAGACTATGACAAAACACTCACGCTCTTTGTATCCGAACGTCTGGGACATGCTGCAGGTGTACTCACCCAATCACGCGGCATCAGCCTATGCCCCGTAGGATATTATTCCTGTCGGCTGGATGCGGTAGCAAGAGGAGGCCTATTGTGTCTGCGAGCTGGCTTTGCTATACAAGCCTTGCTTGACAAAACTTTGAACTTGGTCCTCGGACACTGCCTCATTCTGCTTACTCCCCATGACGTTGTTGCCATATTCAACCAAGATCCAGCCGAAACACTTGTCCACTACCAGACACTTGAGACTCCTGTGTTCCCTCCTACTGGACAGCATTACTCTATTAAGTTGTCAAACACTGAACCCTACCACCCTTCTTCCACTTCTCGAGGGGGGAAAGGAGGAGGAGGAGTAGAGTCTTGACTTGTCACCTCATGACCACACAGGACACGCGGTCACCACTGAAAACACTGTTCTACAAGCTGAAGCCTTACCACCGGTGATGTCTGCACAGGAGGCAGAGCTGTAAGCACTTACTACAGCACGTAAATGGGCAAAGGGAAAAAGAGCCAACATTCATATGGACTCAAGATATGCTTTCAGCATTGCCCATGATTATGGTGTTATCTAGGACAGTGGATTCCTGACGGCTGCAGGAACACCTGTGAAAACTTGATTGATGCCTTGCTTCTCCCAACCCAAGTGACTATTCTGAGTAAAGCAAACGACAAAATGAACTCAAAGGAAGCTCGAGGCAATCATCTAGCCAATTCAGCTGCCAAACAGACAGCTGGTGGTCCACGGGAAGTGGACAGCAGGGTGGTAGAAGAAGACCACCCCGTGCTTACCTTACAGACTCTCCCAGTGGGCAGAGTTTATCTAAAAGAACTACAGGAAACAACAAGTCCTGATAAGAAGGAAAGCTGGAAACGGAGAGGAGAAACTCTCAGAAATGGACTATTCGAGTGCAACAAGAAGCCTTGTCTACCCAGGAGTATGTACCCAGCCGTGGTGCAATGGGCACATGGAGCTGCCCACTTGACAAAGACTTTTATGAACTCTCTTATCAACAAGTGTTGCACCAAGAGTTACTCCACTGACCGACAACTTCTGCAGATCATGCATTATCTGCACCAAATGTAACCCAGGATGCACAGAAGAAGCACAGAAGAAGCACAGAAGAAGCACCTGGCAAAAGCCCTATACCCCATTCCAGAGGATGAAATTGATCATTCTCAAGTGCCAAGAAGTGGCAGATTCGAAAACGCCCTAGTGGAAGTGGTCATGACTGCCAGGACCACAGTTAAGAAACTACTGAGTGAGATAGTATGTAGATTTGGGGTCCCAGAGGTGATATTGAGAGATCAGGGCCCAGCCTTAACAGCAACCCTTACTTAAGAGATTTGGGCAGCACTGGGGGTTCAGTTGGCACCACACATCCCATACCACCCTCAAAGTAGCGGGAAGGTAGAAAGGATGAATGGGACACTAAAAACAGGATGTTAAAGATGGCCCAAGAGACTAACATGAGTTGGCCAGACAGTTAGCCCATTGCCCTGTTCAGTGTCAGACACACCCCCGGGGGAAACATGCCCTATCCCCTTATGAAATTTTGTTTGGTTCAGCTCCCAGACTTGGTTGTTACTTTCCACAACAGTTACAGTTGCAGTCTGATGTGTTGACTAATTATGTAACCACTTTATCACGAGAATTAACCTGAATGCATGTCCAGGTGTTTTCTTCCATTCTAGATCCTGAATTAGATACAGGAACACACCAACTACTGTCTGGAGATCCTTGAGCCAAGTTATGATGGTCCATTCCAAGTTTTGCTGACCACAGCCACCTCAGTCAAGTTGGCCAGGAAGAACACCTGAATGCACGCTTATTACTGCAGGAGAGCGTGTTTTCGGGTGCTGCATATCCTTTTTCAGTTTGATCTAGAGGGAATCTGGACCAGTGAATGTGCCCTTGCAAAGGTCATTATGCCCCCCCATATCCTAACCGAAGATACCCCTGATACATACACTGACCCAGCACACAGTCAGAGGAGGAAGCGAGCAGCTCTCTCCGGAAGCTTTGATCCTCATGTATACATACATGTCATAAGGGTTAAAAAGGGGGTCCCTGATGAGTTTAAAGCCAGGGATCAGGTAAAAGCTGGTTTTGAGTCTTTGATCCCCATAACAACTGTCAGCAAGAATGTAGATTGGATTAACTACATGTCATGGTTATGCAATAGAGTTTGTCGATCAGCATACCTGTCTCCATGTGTTCATCTCTAGAGACCAGCTGACCCTCACCTGACTGCTTTTGTAACCTCTCCTCTAAGCATGGCCCCACCGCAGGCCCTGTCAGAGAACCCTATATTAACCTGTGCACCGCAAGCCAGCAGTGCTGATCAACCATTGTGTGTTAGCCTGTATGTGTACTTGCTGTGTTTCATACATCTGATTCCTGTTACCGACTTTGGCGTGTTCCCGACCATCCCTGTTTGCCTGTGACCCTGAACCTTGGCTTGTCCCTTACTTTCCTTGTTGTTCTAGCCTGCTGCCTCCTTCCTCTTCTCCTGTAGTCTACCGTGAGCGTGAGCTGTGAGACCCTGGGGGCCGCGACCTGGAGCCAGACTGCAGCGCAGTCCATCCTTACCATTAAAGGCTCTGGTGAACACCTGCTGGCTCTTAGACTCCGCGCCCTGGGGAATCTATGCTCTAGCTCCCAGTGGGATCTGTGTCAGTGATCCAGTAGACCTGCTTCCTGAACCTCCCAGGGTTCAATCCGGAGCAGTCAGCCGTAGGGTCCACTACCTTGCAGTGCACTCCTGATCCAAACGGTGTGCATCTGTCACCCAGCCTCTAGGTGACCTGACACTACACATATTATAACCAACAGAGATTTGTAAATTACCCTAAAGATGCCCTCCAGGGAATTGCTGACCAGTTAGCCCCCACTTCCTACATGACATTCCAGGACCGGGTGGCCTTAGACATGGTGCTAGTTGGGAAAGGAGGTGTTTTGTAAAATCATAGGAAAAAACGGGAACCTGTTGTACATACATTCCTGATAATACTGGCCCAAATGGTAAGGTTACTCTAGCTATAAAGAAATTAGAAGATCTGTCATTGGAGTTGAAGAAGAACTCAGGTATCACAGACCCATGGGACCAATATTTTAGCTGGATGAGTGGGTGGCAGAAGGTGCTCGTCCAGATACGGGTAAGGGTATTAATAATCCTGGTTCTTTTAGCCCTGATTGTATGCTGTATTCTACCTTTCGTAAAAAGTTAATGAGCAAGGCTGTAGACAATAGCACACCTACATTTCTCCACCAAGAAGAAGAGGACCTCCTTATGATGGAAGATGACAATCCCTTCACTCCCCTACAGTCATTCCCTGTCCATAATCTCATAGTCCTATAGGGTTTTAGATAGATAGATAGATAGATAGATAGATAGATAGATAGATAGATAGATAGATAGATAGATAGATAGATAGATAGCGCCTGACTGCACCTCTCCAGCTGTATCGAGGAGGGAAGTGAACAGTTGCTGCCCAATTCTATATACAGCCTAAAAGAGTTGCTGAGGAGAAGGGCCAGGCCAAAGTGGGACCTTTAGATATTAGGGACAGAAAAGAGAAAATAGTCATTTTAGGGGGGATTGTGAAGGAATGTGATGTAAATAATAATAATAATCTGAAAATGTCTATTTTCTTATGTGCATACATATTTTTCTCCTTACTCATTATATAAGTATACAGATTAGCTCTGTTCCTATATTCTTCTCAAAATGGCGGGTACCCCCTACATCCCACACATCAGAAGAACGCGGAACTGAAAATAAAACCAAGGACAGCCAAACCTCGTTACGAAGATTCTCCATCTTCTTTTCTATCTTAACCAATGAGATGTACCTATTAGACTAACATAGCAATGACGTATTTGTGTGTATAAAACATTAGCACCGCCTTGAATAAATCAGAAGTGTAAGAAGTAACGGAGCTGAGCGTGTCTCAGAGTGTTTACTTTTATATGCATGCATATCCACACTTTCCAATTAGAGACAGCAGCAGATAACCTTGGGCTCGATTGGAGCTCTTAATCATTTCCATAACAGCATGACTGTGGGGCATTCCTCTGTGGCTTATGATTGGCCCAGTACAGTGATTGCTTCCTGGCGGGATCACTGTAATATCTGAAGAAGCCTGTGCTCTTCCATACTCAGCAGAGATGACCTCTGGGTGTGTTTGGACGTTCTTCTGAAACAAATGTCATCCCATAGTACAGGTTTCTGGAAAAGGCTGGAGGATAGCGGGTGCTGGAGCAACAACCATCTGGAGATTGGAAACATCACAGATCAGTGTACAAGTTTTCCAGCACACCACAGATCTTCAGATAATGTCCAAACGCTTTTTTATTGAAGAATGATCACATCGCAGCAAACAAGTGCAACGTTTTGGAGCCTAACGTTTCGTGAGGCACACGCCTGATGAAGGGGTCCGGCGGGGCTCTGAAACTTTCTACTTGTTTGATGTGATCGTTCTCCCATAAAAAAAAAAAAAAAAAAACATCTGGACGTTATCTGAAGGTCTGTGGTGTGGTGACAAATATGTACACTGGATGATCTTCCACACTCGTGCCAGGATGCAGTTACCTGTAATGGGCCAATCATCGCCAACAGGTGCATTCCCCTCCCATGGTACTCTTTAGCAGATGTGCCCACATTTTTTAAAATGCCACTCTTTTTCGCATGTGTATGTCGTGGCCCCATGCGGTTCCATGTGGCACGTTTTTAAAACAGGGTCAGGGACTTCTTTCCCCCATGTTTCTCACAGGTAGAGCAGCCCATTCAAATGAATGGGATTGCTGTACCCATGGCGTGCCCACACTAACACATATTGGAACCTAGCCTGACCGGACAGAGAAGTGTTCCCCTCACTGTTATTTCCTAAAAGATTGATTGTCTGTGCCATGAGAGTAATAACGTACGTGTGTGTGTGTGTGTGGTTTTTTTTTTTGGTTTTTTTTTGTGAATTGGCTTTAATTTATCTAAATTTTTTTTGCATTGTTTACCTCACATTTTTGCTGAATGCAATATTTACCTCATATTTTTTATGAACTAGCAGTATTTACCTCATGTTTATAATTATTTTACTGTATTTACCTCCCATTTTTAGTAATTTGTGGTATTTACCTCATATTTTTAATTAATTTGCAGTATTTACCTCACATTTTTATGAATTAGCTGTATTGACCTATTTTTTAACTAATTTGCAGTATTTACCTCATATTTTAATGAATTAGCGGTATTTACCTCACATTTGTTATTCATTTGCAGTATTTACCTCATATTTTCATGAACTTGTGGTATTTACCTCATATTTTTAATGAATTTGCGGTATTTACCTCATATTTTTAATGAATTTGCGGTATTTACCTCATATTTTTAATGAATTTGCGGTATTTACCTCATATTTTTAATGAACTTGTGGTATTTACCTCACGTTTATAATGAATTAGTGGTATTTACCGCATATTTTAATGAATTAGCGGTATTTACCTCATATTTGTAATGAATTAGCTGTATTTACCTTTTTATTGAATTTGTGGAATTTTCCTCTTGGTTTTCATGAATTAACAGTATTTACCTCATATTTAATAAGTTAGCGGGATCTACCTCATTTTTTTTAATTAATTGGCGGTATTTACCTGATATGTTTACTTAATTTGACATATTTACCTCATTTTTTTTAATGGATTTGTGGTATTTACCTCATTAATTAATTTGACGTATTTACTTATATGCTTACTGATTTAGCAGTATTTACCTCATATTTGTAATGAATTCGCTGTATTTACTTTGTATTTTTAATGAGCTAGCGGTATTTACCTCATATTTTTAATGAATTTGTGGAAGTTACCTCCTGGTTTTCATGAATTAACAGTATTTACCTCATATTTAATGAATTAGCGGTATCTACCTCATTTTTTTCACACATTATCGATATTTACCTCATTTTTTTGAATTAGCGTTATTTACCTCATATATTACTGAATTAGTGGTATTTACCTCATATTTCTAATTATTTAGCCGTATTTACCTCGCATTTCTAAGTAGCAGTATTTACCGCACATTTTTAATGATATTGCATTTTTGATATCAAGTTTTAGATTTTGCTTTGATGAATTGACTTTTTTTCATTATTGCATGTGATTATTTTTAGTGAATTGCCCCTATAGTGAATATTTGCCTGTACTGCATTTACCTATAATATTGTTCTCTTGCCCATTGACCTGGCTATAGGAAGCCCCCATTTTATTTCTTCTGAAGACACTACATCTTCCTCTGTATAGAGACCAGGGCACTGATCACATAATGGACTCTCCTCGTGGATGGAATGCTTCCTATTGTCACGATAGAACAAGCACACTCGCTGAGAATACCACAAACCCTGTGACCGCCTAATTCACCTCAGACAGGGGACGCCGGAAGTGGTGGGTGCAATTTCTCCTGGCAACCACATAGTTAAACCAAGTGCTGGCCTGTGATTGGCCGCCGGTTCCCGCGCTCCAAAACACGGGAACTCGGCAGCCTATCACGTTCAAGCGACAGCCCGCGCCTCACACGTCCATCCGCCATGTTACTTCAGGGCAAAATTCAGTTTACACGACGTTGATTTTAATAGGTCACCGTGTATGGACATTTAGTTTTAAGGTTTTACATTCTGCCAGTGCCCGCTTCGCTCCCACCAACCCCCCAGTACCGTCTATAACACGTTATAATGAACAATGTGTCACCGCACTGTCAGGCCGCCGGCCGTACCATTAACCCGCATGACACCGCCCGCTCACCGTGTGGGTAATGCCGGCCCGCCGGTGCACACAGCCTCTGAGTACAAGGACACCACGCGGGAATGAATGGCCATTACAAGATGGCGGCCGCGGCTCCTCACAGGGGGAAGGCGGGGCGCTTCTATGCGGACTCTGGAAGCTTCCAGAAGCGGGTGACGTTGTCGGTCACGTGTAAGACGGCCGTCTCCGCCATTGGCCACTTCGCCCGGTGGGGCGGGGACTGACGTAACGTTCTTCTGGAAGCTTCTGGGGCGGTATAAGAAGGCGCCAGTCCATTCACTCCTCCTCATTTCCTAAGGACCAGCGGCTCGGAGACGGCGAGCAGCTTTTACACTCGGGCAACACAACACACTGCAGCGCAGGTGAGATCGACGTTCATTGTGCGCCATAGGAGCGCTTGGTTTCTAGTGGGGTAACTGGAGCATAAAATGTATATCTGTGACTCATACGTTGTGTGACCGGAGCTGTAGCCTTGGGGGGGACGTGTCATTGGCCTTCCATATGTTGCCATAGTGACCCTGCCCGCTTTATAGCCCCTTCATAACCGAAGAATTGATCTTTAATTTTTTTTTTTAGTCACGTGATCTTAACATTCGGATCTGATTGGCTAATGGCCTAAATGACCATAAACACAGAAATGGCCTCTTAAGTTTTGGTCATGTGACTGTTTCCTTCAAATATGATTGGCTGTTGCGTTAAAATTGCACTCTTGTGTCTATCCTGATGTGTTCATCTTTCTAAACCGGGCCTGTGTGGGGGGGGGGGGGGGGGGGGGTAAGGCCAAGCATGGCAGTCCAATGGATGCCAGTGTGCCCTTATTAGAATGTTCTGTTGGTGATTGGGGTTATTGCTTTTTAATTCAGGGGTCTCCAAACTGGTACTTTGCTTGCCTTTTACCTGGCTTATGGAGCCCCTTAGTTACACCAATGATATGGGGATACTATTGACACCAATTGGGGGGGGGGGGGGGGTGGGTCACTATTCCTCCCAATGATGGGCTGTTGTTGGGCCCTTTTCTACTGTCTGGCCCCCCTAAGTCCTGAAGGACTATAAACAATCCCTTTGCTTAGGAAGACCCCCTGCTTTAAATGAATGGCCACATAGTGACTAATCTATTAGGCTTTGCTGAGGTGTAGTTCTATGATGGGGGAGACTTCAGTGGCC
The DNA here is from genome assembly GCA_037952835.1 of Lithobates septentrionalis. Taxonomy (NCBI): domain Eukaryota; kingdom Metazoa; phylum Chordata; class Amphibia; order Anura; family Ranidae; genus Lithobates; species Lithobates septentrionalis. The sequence continues at coordinate 688,330 of JBBDGP010001569.1, forward strand.
TGTTGGCTAGTGTTACATAGGTGGGGTTGAAAAAAAGACACAAGTCCAACCTATGTATGATTTATATATCGGTATTGTATGTTGTGGTTGTTCAGGTGCTTATCTAATAGTTTCTTGAAACTATTGCTGAGACCACCGCCTGTGGAAGAGAATTCCACATTCTTCCTTCACACCTCTATACAATCTGATTGTAGATCAAGAGTTGTGGTTGTACAACTATTTGGAAGGGTTTGTCTGATCCAAATGAGATGATATATTTCCTTTAATTACTTTTGTGTACATCTAAAGATGCAACACTTTTTATAGTGTAAGGGTGGTTTAACCCCCTTTACAACCAGCACATGCAGTGGCGTAAGGGTGGGCTTTAATGCCCACGTGCGTTGCTGGGGGTCAGTGCTTGCATGCTGAGTGTTCCTAGCACGAAGACAAGGCCACACTCAGCGGAGCTGGCTTCCGATCACATGATCAGATGGTGGCTGATCCTTCTGCCAGCTGGGTGTTCCAAACGGTTTAAGTGCTAGTTCACACCAGATGCAGTTCTGTGGGTCGTCGCGCCCCCCCCCCCCCCCCCCCCCCCCTCAGCACTAAAAATGCATGCAGTGTGTTCCATGTATTCCAATGGCTCTAGTTCACACCATGCAGTCAGTTTCTGCACCGGAAACTGACTGCATGGTGTGAACTAGAGCCATTGGGAAACACTGCATGCATTTTTAGTGTAGGAAAGAAGCGTACGGAGCTGCAGGTCGGTTGTTGGACTGTAATTCCCAGCACTACAAAGTAGATACTAGACTCTGCTCATCTGGAGGTTTTTGGGCTTTGTACAAGCTCTGCAGTACCACCATTGTGGCACAAACTGTCATAACTGACATAAATGTCTAGTAGGGTGTCATTGTGAAGGAGGTGGTGTGTGTTATGTTGGGGTTTAGTGATTGGATCATGCAAGGCCCAGCATGCTGCAGATTTCCCCAGTCTGCACAGGTTGCTTATATTAGGAAAGCTGGATTATAGATTGTGTTAAGAGTTTATATATGTGGGAATTGGGTCAGCAGTGCGCTGTGCTGAATTATTTTCCTGATGACTTCCTCCTTTAGAAAGCTTAGGTAATGGGATTGCAGCGTCCTGCCCTGTGTAGTCACATGGTGGTGTGCTACAGCAAGATGGCCGTACAGTGTAAAATGGCCCCTGTCATCTCAACTTGGATAATGGATTCCTTCATTAAATCCTTTTGGTTTGGATATTAAACACACAGGTTCCCACCTTACTATAGCCATTTTTGCCAAAGTTATGTGGAGGGTTTGTTTGTTTGTTTTTTTTTTTTTTTTTTATCTACATACACAGCCATTGACTGCATTATAATAGTTTATATTCTTATGTGCCCTGTGATTGCCTGTAGTGCTTCTGTTGCATTCTTTTGAATTGCATGGAATGATTTTTCTTTATCCCTGCCAGATTTAAATTATTCAGGCTTTATATAGCTCCAAAAGTTGCTTAAGGCATTCATTGAATGTTTCAGTTTTTGCAACCGTGGATGATGGGACTATTCTGACCATTGATTTAAGACTACATTAAGAATGTGTGTGGTTTTTTTTTTTTTTTTTTTTTTTTTTTTTTTTTTTTTCTTCAATGTGATGTCTTTACTCTGAGCTAGAAGTTTTGCTTTGTTCTCTGTACTGTTCCTGTGAATGCTGACTTTATTTAATTTTTATTTTTTCCTTACAGCAATCATGTCTAAGGGACCAGCAGTCGGCATTGACCTTGGCACAACCTACTCCTGTGTAGGTGTCTTTCAACATGGGAAGGTGGAAATCATTGCCAACGATCAGGGCAACCGAACCACGCCCAGTTATGTGGCTTTCACAGATACCGAAAGGTTGATTGGGGATGCTGCCAAGAACCAGGTTGCTATGAACCCAACAAACACAGTTTTTGGTAAGTTTATTATAGCAAGTGAGCTAAATGTAGAAGGCTAATATGGGGGCGGGAGGGGTGGCTGACCTTGCTAGATTATGTCGTGGGGGGGGGGGGATGTCTGACCTTGCTAGATTATGTCGTTCATTGTAGCAAGGTGGCTCTAATTGCCTAACAGGAATGCAGAAAAGCCTCTGAAGCTGAACTTGCGTTGTACACTGAAGAGCCAGAAACTGACAATATTCATGCAATATAGTATAGTAATTTAAACACTCTCCAATAGTGCTTATAGCCTGATGCAGTGCACTCTGTGTTCGCAGTGTCTTCCAGACACTGCCAAACACAGATTATGGTAGAGCCAATCAGTGGCTCTTTACTATAAGCCGTGTTCAATCAGAGGTAAAACTGGCTTTCTCTTCTGCTCTCACACTCAGCGTGGGGAGGAGAAAAGGGCAGACAGTCAGCTTCTGCAAAGTTCGTGCAGCATTGGGGCACATCAGTGAAGACGTACCTGTTCAGGAAAAAAAAATTCATAGTTTGATGTAAAATTTTGTCTTTGTTTATTTGGCAAAACTGTGATTAAATGCCACAAGGATGTGTGATAAAGATTTCAGGTACAGTGACAATTGTGTGGTCATGCAACGAAGTGTAACAGCGCTGAAATGGCCTAAGCAGGAAGGGGGGGGGTGAAGGTGCCTCCAGTGGTTAACGTTTCATACATTGCCAGTTTAAATAGTCTGAATGTACCTGAATTTTAAGTATGGCAAGGAACTTTATTTGCATGACTGACTTTTTTAAAATATTTATTTCTAGATGCCAAGCGTCTAATTGGTCGCAGGTTTGAAGACGCCGTTGTACAGTCTGACATGAAGCACTGGCCCTTTGAAGTCATTAGTGATGGAGGAAGACCCAAACTCCAAGTAGAGTATAAAGGAGAGGTCAAGTCTTTCTACCCAGAAGAAGTCTCTTCCATGGTTTTAACAAAGATGAAGGAAATTGCAGAAGCTTATCTTGGAAAGGTAATTGTTGGAAAACTGATGGTATTTGTTGGCAGCTGTATATAGTATTGGGTACTATGCAGTCTTCAGGTGTCCTGAGATTCTTTCTTTCCTTCCGTTGCAGTTTAACTTCTGCTGTTGTGATATTGAGAGGAAGTGCATTGGTTTAGAGACCAAGTGGGTTGAAAAGTGGGTAACCAAACTTTTTTTTTTTTTTTTTTTTTTTTTTTTTTTTTTTTTTCCCCAATCTAGACTGTAACAAATGCAGTAATCACCGTACCTGCCTATTTTAACGACTCCCAGCGTCAGGCCACCAAGGATGCCGGCACCATCTCTGGGCTCAATGTACTACGTATCATCAATGAGCCAACTGCTGCAGCCATTGCATATGGTTTGGACAAAAAGGTATGTCTTCTGCTTTACTGTTGAGTCGGATCGCAATGATGAATGTTTCCAATGCCATTCGTAGTTTCCTCCAGACCTGAGTCGAAAGGCTCATGATGGCTAAATACCTTCCTTGGATGTCTGAGCGATCCAATACAGCTAGGCTTTCCTAACAAGATGTTGGGATAGATTGAGGGTCTACTTGCAGGGGGTCTCTAAACTATGGCCCTCCAGTTGTTCAGGAACTACAATTCCCATGTCGGTTTTACAATGCTTCATGGGATGTGTAGTTCTGCAACAGCTGGAGGGCCATAATTTGGAGATCCCCCGGTCACTGCAAAAACTTTTGAACCGTAGTACTTGTCGCAAAACCTTCATTTGCTAAATGATTAGGGAAAGGTTTGTGTAGATTTTTAATGGCATTGCTAGCACCTGTGGACTTGACTAGCTGATTAGACTCTTGACTTCAAACTGTTTTTTGCTTACATGAGTCTTGTTTGCTCCTTTAGGTTGGAGCAGAGAGGAACGTGCTGATCTTTGACCTTGGTGGTGGAACCTTTGATGTCTCCATCCTGACCATTGAGGACGGTATCTTTGAGGTCAAATCAACAGCTGGTGACACTCATTTGGGTGGGGAAGACTTTGACAACAGAATGGTGAATCACTTTGTAGCAGAATTCAAGAGGAAGCACAAGAAAGACATTATTGACAACAAGAGAGCTGTTCGCCGTCTCCGCACTGCCTGCGAGCGTGCAAAGCGTACCCTGTCCTCCAGCACCCAGGCTAGCATCGAGATTGACTCTCTGTATGAAGGAATTGACTTCTACACCTCAATCACAAGAGCCCGATTTGAAGAACTCAACGCCGATCTCTTCAGAGGCACCCTGGATCCAGTGGAGAAGTCCCTTCGTGATGCCAAGCTTGACAAATCCCAAATCCACGATATCGTTTTGGTCGGAGGGTCCACACGTATTCCCAAAATCCAGAAACTGCTTCAGGACTTTTTCAATGGCAAGGAATTGAACAAGAGCATCAATCCAGATGAGGCTGTGGCCTATGGTGCAGGTATAGAATTCTTAATGTTTGATTTAGAGACTTGTACTTATCTGGGGTGCATTTCGCTATGATGAATGTTTCCAAAGCCATTCGTAGTTTCCTCCAGACCTGAGTCGAAAGGCTCATGATGGGTCAATACCTTCCTTGGATGTCTGAGCGACCAAATGCGTACTGCTCCCCCTTCCCTGAAATGGGGTTTTGCTGGTCTAACATGCGTGTTTTTTTTTTTTTTTTTTTTTTTTTTCTTCCAGCTGTTCAGGCTGCTATCCTGTCCGGAGACAAATCTGAAAATGTTCAGGACCTCCTGCTGCTTGATGTCACCCCTCTGTCTCTGGGTATTGAGACCGCTGGTGGAGTCATGACAACCCTGATCAAGCGTAACACAACCATTCCCACAAAGCAGACACAGACCTTCACAACCTACTCAGACAACCAGCCTGGTGTCTTGATTCAGGTATGCATCAAGTTGAGATCAAGTTTTGCTTTTTGCGTTCCTTTATTGCCTTTTTATTTGCTGTACTCAAAAGCTTTTATTCTCTTCAGGTATATGAAGGTGAGAGAGCCATGACCAAGGACAACAACTTGCTGGGCAAGTTTGAATTGACTGGTATCCCACCAGCCCCACGTGGTGTTCCTCAAATTGAGGTGACATTTGACATTGATGCCAACGGTATCTTGAATGTGTCTGCAGTGGACAAGAGCACCGGCAAGGAAAACAAGATCACAATTACCAACGACAAAGGTAAGGAATGCCAGTGCTGCAGTGGAAAGTTCTCCCGCTATGATGAATGTTTCCAAAGCCATTCGTAGTTTCCTCCAGACCTGAGCTGAAAGGCTCATGATGGCTCAATACCTTCCTTGGATGTCTGAGCGGCTAAACCTTTTCATTAGGTTTCCAGTGTAATTTACTTTGTGTCCTGTGGAATTGTGCATTAAGTTTCTGACACTATTTAAAATTTTGTGTACTTTTGTAGGTCGTCTGAGCAAAGAGGACATCGAGCGCATGGTGCAGGAAGCCGAGAAGTACAAGGCTGAAGATGAGAAGCAGAGGGACAAGGTCTCTTCCAAAAACTCATTGGAGTCCTATGCTTTCAACATGAAGGCGACTGTTGAGGATGAGAAGCTCCAGGGCAAGATCAGTGATGAAGATAAACAGAAGATACTGGACAAGTGCAACGAGGTCATCGCTTGGCTGGACAAAAACCAGGTATGGTTGGAGACAGGATTGGTTCATATTGTCGCAATGATGAATGTTTCCAAAGCCATTCGTAGTTTCCTCCAGACCTGAGTCGAAAGGCTCATGATGGCTAAATACCTTCCTTGGATGTCTGAGCGACAAATCATCATAGTCATTGGAACCCAATGGGTTCAAGGGAAAGTCACTGACTTGTGTCAGGAGCAGTTATGAGTTATCTGGGGCTACAAATAACTAGTCTTGCATCTTCCAACTTTTACATTGATACTGTTTTCAAACCTTGCCCATATCAGGGCTTGAGGGGGAAAATCTGGCTAGGTGCAACTGTCAATTATCTCTAGTGGGGGGGCTACCTTTATTAAATGGTTCACTTGAAATTCATTTTTGGCCTGTAAGAGCATTGCACCAGTGATCGGCAGAATACTTGTATCATGCAAATCTGTCAGTGTATGTGTGCCTGTACATCCCATAATGGGCAGGCAGATACACTGAAACAAATCCATGAACTACTATGGCACTCCCACAACACTAGTAGTTCATTGAGAACTACAAGCTGACAGCCACAAAGGACATTGGGGAGGGTGGGGCTTGTAGTTGGCACACAGCTGGGGGGAATCAGGCAGTGGCAATTTTTAAACCCTAAACAGGTGTGCATGTCCCCTAAGATGAACTTCTCAAAGTTAATTTAACCAGGGTACAGAAATTGGAACAGTGGCTAGCTTTTCTATAGTTTTCAGTTTGTTTCCACTTCACGCCAGTTTTAAGGGAGACCGCTAAAATGTTTCAGAAATTGATTGGGGTATAAGGGATCTTTCACACGGGCGGATCAGTCATGATCCGCCCCGTGAACATCCGCTTGCTCAGCGGTTATAGCTCCGCCGATCCCCGCTGAGCAGGAAGATGACAGGTGCATCGCTGCACACTGTGCAGCGACGGACCTGTCAGAGCGCCACTCTCCCCCATGGGGGGATCGGATGATGACGGTCCGTAGTGTCCGTCGTCATCCGATCCGAAAACGGATGGAAAAGTAGGTTTTTCCTCCGTTACACTTTTCGGATCGGAGTGGGTCGGATGTCAGCGGACATGTCACCGCTGACATCCGACGCTCCATAGGGATACATGTGTGTCTGTTTTTTCATCCGAAAACGGACATACGGATCCCTCGTGTGAAAGAGGCCTTAGTTAGTGACAGTAATGTTTACACAATTTATTCTTTGTTTACAAAATCAATTCTTAAACCACTGAAATAATATGCATTGCATTCTAAATGCTTGCCTTAAACTAAGCTCTTGCAGTGACTCCCATCTTCTCCCCGTCCTTTCCTCTGGGAGTTCTGGTGCTCTTGAGTGATGTCACTATTGGGCATGCTGACCCTTAAGAGCACATGCAGTGCTAAAAATCAGCGACTGCAGAGTGACTCCTAAAACGGTGTATGTTAGGATATATTTTAACCTAAAAGTTGGCCTTGTAGTCTTGCAGGTAAAAATCACAGCTGGGTTTACAACCCTTCTAAAAAGGGTGGGGGTAGAGTACAGTATCTGATAGATATCCTCATTGATGCACTATATTCTAAGTCTGACCCATTTTCCATTTCAGACTGCTGAAAAAGATGAGTTTGAACACCAACAGAAGGAGCTGGAGAAAGTATGCAACCCCATCATTACCAAGCTGTACCAGAGTGCAGGTGGCATGCCAGGAGGAATGCCCGGAGGCTTCCCAGGTGCAGGCGGAGCTCCAAGTGGTGGTGGTGGCTCATCTGGACCTACCATTGAAGAGGTTGATTAAAATCTCAACTGGAACTGTATTCCGTCTTGTTCTGTTAAACTCCTAGGACACAAATTTGTATGGCTGTTCCAAGTTTAAATTTCCCAAGCAAGCTGCTGTAAAGTTTTATTATGGGGGCATTAATACTTGAATCCACTCCATCTGCCTGAAATTAAGGAACACCATTGCACTTTACCTGTACTGTAACAAATGTTGGTCCAAGAAAATAAACTTATTTAATTGGCTCTCAGTCTCTCTAATTTTCACTTATTTGTGGGGGAGGTGATGGTTACATACTCAGGGTTGTAAATCTAGATGTGTCAGATTCTACTCAAGACCTAAATCTTTCAAAATTTGGCTTGACAGTGTCAGTCTGAAATACTTTAAAGATTTACTAAAAGTGATTTACTCCAGAATCGGGTGCAGCTGTGCAATCTGTTTCTAATCTCAGCTTGTACAATTAAGCTTTGGCAATGAAAGCTGATTAGTTTTCACACAGAAGTGAGCCTGATTTTGCACTCATCAGCTTCAGTAAATCCCTTTTTGTATACCAATGACTAGGGATGCATCAAATACAAGTGTGAGTAACAATTTCAGGCATATAAGCTCTGGCACCGATATGCAAAATTGCACTAAAGACTACAAAGAATTGCATTAGATTTGATGCTGGTTCAATCAAATGCGGTTTCTCACTGCTCTGTGAACCCAGGCTTGTTGGTGTTTAACCACTTGCTTACTGGGCACCTAGACACCCCCCCCCCCCTCCTGCCCAGACCAATTCAGCTTTTAGCGCCGTCGCTCCTTGAACAATTGCACGGTCATACAACACTGTACCCAAATTAAATTTTTATATATTTTTCACTTACAAATAGAGCTTTCTTTTGGTGGCATTTGATCACCTTTTTGGTTTTTTTTTTTTTTGTTTTTAAGACCAATTTAAAAATTCAAAACGTAACTTATTTTTTGTAAACTGGTAAATTTTTTATTTTTTTTCTCCCTTGATGTAAGCTGAGGCTGCATTGGTGGGCGGTACTGGTTGGCACATATGAGGCGGCTTCTCTTCAGGACCGATGTCCCTTGCAGAGATGCTGGTCAGATTTTTCTTTTCTCACGCTATCAGCGTGGGGAGAAAAAACGATTACAGATCTTCTGTTTACATCACGTGATCAGCTGTCATTGGTTGACAGCTGATCTTGTAAGGGGCTGGGATCGGCCCCTTACTCCGATCACTGAGTCTCTGACTCGGTCACATCATTTGCCCAGCAAGGGGAGCATGCAAAGGGAAGGACGTCTATTGACTGCCTTCTGGCAAAGTAGGTGTGAAGGGGTTAAGCCTGGGTTCAGAGTAGGGTGTAGGAAACCACGTGTTTTGGACCAGAATCAAATTGCATGTGATTTGAGCCCATTAATTTTGCATGGGTTCAAATCTGGCTCTTAAAGGAACTGCCTAAAATATACAGTGATTTGTGCAGGAGAGTCATTCTGCTGCCGTGTGTGTATTATAATTTATATATGTGTGTGTGTATATATATATATATATATATATATATATATATATATATATATATATATATATATATATATATGTGAGCCAGTCGGGAAGCTGTTAAAGTGGAACATAACACTTGTGCTTTCTGGCTGAAGGTGTCTGTTTAGATCTGCAGTTATTATGGTGCAACACGTGGATTGCTAGGACCCCAGCCATTTGAGGGCTGCAAATGTGCATTTAGGACTGATCAGGGGAAAAATGTCCTACAGACTGAATGTCCAGTTGGTTGTGCACTTAATTTGGTCAAGCCATCAAATGACTTGTGCGATAACTTGGAACATGTGCAGCACCATGCCAATTGCAGCAGATTGGAGACCAAGATGGCAGCTTACTTTGCTATAAAAAAAAAAACTAGGTACAAAAGTGCAGGAAAAGGGACCGCTTGCCTAGATGGCTGCAGCATCAATCTGCAATAGAGGGTGTGTGAGGCCTTGTAAGGAATCTGGGTGGATCCTGACTATTATTGGGATCCCTCTGGACCAGCTGTTATGTCAGCTGACAGTGAGCTTTTAGCCTGTCATCTGGGTCACAGGAGCGCAGAACAAAGTGCACTCCTATGATCTGGCCAAAGGAACTTTGGCTACACTTTCAATCAGTTACACACCATAAACCAGTGATGGCAAACCTTGGCATCCCAGATGCTTGTGTAGTGGAGCATCATGGGAAATGTAGTTCCAAAACATCTGGGGTGCCAAGGTTCGCCATCACTGTCATATACTTTAGTGTCAGAAAATGTTAAAGGTTTTTAGAAGTGTCCCAGGTAGTGGGAGTTATGGCCAACTCTGCCATTCTCACCCCCTGGACAACTAGCCAAATGGTGGCACCAGCAGGTCTTCAGTGCTCAGCTGCTCATTAGCAGCCAAGATGTTAAAGTGTTGGGCAGGAATGCTTATGCATTACTAAAACTGGTGCAGCTGTGCATAGTATTTAGCTTCTGGGTCTTATTGGCGAAGCTGGTTACTATGCAAAGCTGCACCAGCATTAGTAAATATCCTATTAGGTAGAGTGCCCTGGCAATGGCCAGCTTTGAACCCCAATGTGCATAGTGGTGTGTGTGGACTTTCAAATGGTCACTGCTACACAGGCGTTGCGTGTACCCAGTGATGGTTGCCGTTTTCTTAGGATTGGTGGCACTACAGCTTGCAGCAGACCTTGATGGTGGAACTTGGTGGTAGTAAACCTCAGGTGTGAACAAAGCATATCCCTCTATAGCAGGGGTCTCAAACCGGTGGCCCTTCAGCTGTTGCAAGACTACAAGTCTCATCATGCCTCTTCCTGTGGGAGTCATGCCTTTAACTGTCAGCCTTGCAATGCCTCATGGGACTTTCGCAAAAACAGCTGGAGGGCCACCAGTTTGAGACCCCTGCTCTATAGTGTGTACTTGTCTCAGTCAAGAGCACTAAGTGTAATTTCTGTCTGCTGCCTCCTTTATCAGCATGAATCACTTCTGACAATTTTTACTGACACCAAGAGAAAAATGGTGACACAGGGACTTCTAGCTGATTGACCGCCTCTCCTGTGTTCCTGTGTTAAGGGGGGTGCACCACCCCCCCCCCCCCCCTCAAATCGGCTGTCAAGCTCACCTCACTGAGCTCTGCAGAGTGATTTCAGCTCTCCGCCCCCTTTTTTTTCTGCACGCTGAGACAGGCTTGATAAATTTGGAACTTTTGAACTGCTGTTGAGAAGACTGCAGATAAACTGGTACAACTTATGGAGGAATTGTCATCTGTCACCTGAAGGCAGCCACTGCACTGGGTAAATGTGAGGGTTTGCAACCAGTGGTTATAAAGACGCAAGGATTTTTTTTTTTTTTTACCCTAATGCATTAAGGTAAAAAATCTGCGCGCAGTAGCCCCATCTCGATCCAGCAATGTGCATGAGAGCAGCGGCTCTCCTGGGTCTCTCTCCTCTGACTCGCACAGCAGTGGGAGCTATTGGCTCCAGTTGTCAATCACACCCAGTGAGCCAATGGGGAGAGAGTGGGGATGAGCTGCACCCTGTGTGAATGAACAATGTCCATTTATAGGGAGACTTGCTATTGAGAGCACTCGGCATAGTGGACACAAAGACTATCAGGGCTGCTCTGAATGAATGATTTGTAAAGCACTGCAAATGCGAACTGAATCGCCTCAAGGCGCTGATGCGTTGTGTTGTCAGCTTCATTAGAAGAGGTAAGTCTTGAGTTTTTTCCTGAATGCCAGATGGTTTTCTTCCATGCGGATGTGAGTCGGAAGAGAGTTCCATAGCCGAGGTCCCTGGACTGCAAATCTTCATTCTCCCCTTGCTTTGTAGCGGTATTTGGGAACGAGGAGGAGGTTTTGGCTAGATAATCGCAGATTGCGATTAGGTGTGTAATGTTTTATTTTCTCTGAGGTATTGAGGGGCGTTACCATGTATGCATTTGTGGGTGAGGCAGAGGGTCTTGAAGGTGACCCGATTCTTTACTGTTAGCCAATGTAGGCTCCTCTGGGATGGGGAGATGGACTTCCAGGTTTTTTTTCTTGTTCGTAGTCTTGCTGCCACGTTTTGAATGGCCTGTAGGCGCATAAACTGATATTGGGGTAATCGTATGTAGAGAGTTTGTGTAGTCGAGACGGGAATTGATGATCCAACTACTGCTGCTTTGTCATCTTCTGGAATGAAGGGGATGAGTCTGCCTAACATGCAGAGGAGATGGAGCGATCCGCTGACTACCGATCCTATTTGTGCATCCATTGTCATTTCTGAGTCAAAGATAACTCCAAGACTTTTGGCTTTGGTGCTCAGAGAGATGGTCTGTCCAAAGATAGCGGGGTGTTCATGGGGTCTTTGTTTTGGGATTTTGATTGGCGTGTAGGCAGAGAAGTTCTGTTTTTGACCCGTTGAGTTTGAGGGAACGAATGGTCATACAGTCATCTATTGAAGTGAGGCATTTCTCTAGTTGTTGATGGTGGTCTTTTTGTCCGGTGATCTGAAAGTAGATTTGGGTATCGTCTGCGTATGAGTGGAAGCAGAGGTCTGATTTTTTGATGATATTGAGGAGAGGGCGGATGTAAATGTTGAATAGCACTGGCGACAAGGGGGAGCCCTGAGGGACTCCACATCAGATTGCCCGGGTTTCCGAGGTAAATGCTCCTAGTTTCACTGTCTGCAAACCATTTCACAGAGTAGGTTCTAAAGTGTTTTTTATTTTAGAATCACTTTAGGGTTGTGGTAGAACCTCCTTGTGGGACTGCGTAGTGGATTATTGCCGTTCAATAGGGATGGTCCCGATGTTCGAATCAAACATTGGGTGTTCGTTTGTCTGCAAACAAGCCGAACATATGGGGCAAATTCGAGCGCCGCAGAGCACCCCATAATATACTGCGAGATCGCCTGACCTGCATGCTTCGGCCAATCGCAGCGCGATCTGCTGTGAGGGCCATGATTGGCCAAAGGCAGGGTGCTTCTGTGCAGAGTATAGAATACAGTGCATTGAAGTGGTTAAGGGGAACCCTATGACAGAATTAAGAAAAATAAAAACGGCCTGGGGTCCCCCCAAAATCCATACCAGACCCTTTGGGACGCCGAGCAAGCAGCCTGGCAGGCCAGGAAGAGGGGGGGCAGCAGTGGGGGGCCCTTCCTGAATCTTACCAGGCCGCTTGCCCTCATCATGGGGAGGGTGCTTTGGGGTCCCCCCAAAGCACTTTGTCTCCATGTTGATGGTGACAAGGACCTCTTCCCAACAACCCCGGCCATTGGTTGTCAGGGTCTGCGGGCTTATCAGAATCTGGAAGCCACCTTTAACAAGGGGGCCCCCAGATCCCGCCCTCTCTCCCCCCCATGTGAATGGGTATCGGGTACATTGTACCCCTACCCATTCACCAAAAAAGTCAATAAGTAAAAACCACAACAGACAGTTTTTGAAAATTCCTTTATTAAAAAAAAGATGTCCTGCGATGTCCATCTATCTTCAACCACACCGCCGACGGACCCGAAAAATAGAAAAAAAAAAAAGAAGCTCCGCCTCGATGGGAGGCATCCCGCCGACTGCTGTCTCTTGGCTGTGACAGCTGTTATATATGCAAGGGCGGGGTCACTTGGTGATGTAACCGAGTGACCCCACCCCCTTCTGACATGATGTGACATCAGACGGGCGGGGTCATTTTTCTTTTTTTTTTTGTCCATCGGGCGGCGTGATTGAAGTTTTTTTTTTTTTTTTAATAAAGGGATTGTCAAATACTGTTTTTATTGTGGTTTTTACTTTTTGACACTTTTTTTGGTAAATGGGTACGGGTACAGTGGGGGGGGGGGCTGGGATCTTGTTATGGGGGGCTTCCAGATTCTGATAACCCCCCCCCCACCCGCAGACCCCGACAACCAATGGCCAGGGTTGTCGGCAAGAGGCCCTTGTCCCCATCAACATGGGGACAAGGTGCGTTGGGGGGGACCCCAAAGCACCCTCCCCATGTTGAGGGCAAATGGCCTGGTATGGTTCAGGAGCAAGGGGGTGCTCGCTCGTCCCATCCCCCCCTTTCCGGGACCCCATGCCAATTTTTTTTTTACATTTTGCAGTGGAGTTCTTTATGCCTGCTGACACTCAAAAACTGTCTTACTCTTGGCTATCACTACAGCATGTAGGATAGGAGAACTCCAGGCTCTGTCAGAGAGTCTTTTCTCAAAATTCACGATGACGGAATCATTCTTCAAACAGATCCAGGATTTACACCGAAAGTCACGTCAACTTTTCACAAATCCCAGGATATAATACTACCTTTATTTTGTAGTTCCCTGGCTAATAGTAAAGAACAAGAACTAAGCCTTCTAGATGTTGGAAGATGCCTACTTCAGTACCTTGAAGTCACCAATGAGTTCAGAGCATCAGATGCTCTATTCGTCCTGTATGCTGGTAAACAAAAAGGTAAAGTGTCCAAGAAAACGCTAGCCAGATGGATCAAGTCAGCTATACTGAAATGCTACAGAGTTATGCAAGTAACACTGCCAAAAGATCTAAGGGCTCATTCTATAAGGGCTTCAGCAGCCTCGTGGGTGGAGAAGGTGGGAGCAACTCCGGAGCAAATTTGCAGGGCAGCAACTTTGTCAAGATTTTCTACCTTTGTTCAACATTACAGACTGGATCTGATATCCAGTAAGGACCAGGCTTTTGGTAGGAAAGTCCTCCAAGCCGTTGTCCCACCCTAGTCTGGTGAGTACTTGGTTATCCTCTCAAGGGCTGACCTGGAAGACGACTGGGGGAAAAACTGAGTTAGTCTTACCGGTAACTGTTTCCAGTAGTCTTCCAGGGCAGCACGATCCCACCCTAATGTTTAACCTTGTGGGGTTGTGTTTTATGTCTTTCAGATGCCGGCCTTCGGTTCTCTTGGATGACTGACCAGGGACTAGAGGGACTGCCTTAAAAAGGATGGAATGGCATTGTGTTTCCTGTGTAGGAGGAGGCGCTCCATCTCGCCAGGGCTGCCCTGGAAGACTACTGGAAGCAGAGTTACCGGTAATGCCGCGTACACACGAGCGGACTTTACGGCAGACTTTGTCCTGCGGACTCTTCGACGGACTTTACCACGGACTTTCCGAATGAATGGACTTGCCTACACAGGATCAACCAAAGTCCGACGGATTCGTATGTGATGACGTACGACCGGACTAAAACAAGGAAGTTCATAGCCAGTAGCCAATAGCTGCCCTAGCGTCGGTTTTTGTCCGTCGAACTAGCATACAGACGAGCGGACTTTTCGACCGGACTCGAGTCCGTCAAAAAGATTTGAAACATGTTTCATTTCTAGGTCCGTCAAACTTTTGGGGAAAAATAGTCCGCTGGAGCCCACACACGATCGAATTGTCGGACGGACTCCGGTCCGCCGAACCAAGTATGCCGTAAAGTCCGGTCGTGTGTACGCGGCATAAGACAAACTCCGTTTTTCAGGCAGGAGGAACCTGGATGAAGCCCTCTGTGCAAATGTTTCCCCTGCAGATTAGTTTGTTCCATATGGCTCTGGCTCTAGTCCCTTTGTGACAAGGGAGAGCTTCTCATCTGCTATCACTGAGTACAGCCGCTTCTTTCTGAGATTGGTACCAGATTGACCACCTTGTTTGCAAACTGAAGCATTCCGCCATTGGAGGAGGAACCAGTGGAGGACAAAGTACAGAAAGATGGGTAATTCCAGTATAAGGGGATGCAGCAAAAGCTTTACCAAGGAATCTACTCCTGAAGAACTCCAGGGTCAGGGCTTCTCTCAGATCTAAAATTTGGGTCTGCAACATAGTATAGTGGCTGAAGGGTTGCAAGCTGGGATTTCAGAGCCTTCCCCCCTCAGCGCTTTATGCTTTCAAATGTTTCTTTGAATCTGCTAAAATTCCTCTTTTTTTTCCAAGCTCTTGCTTTTTCACAAGGAGTAATAATCCCAGAGAGTGAAAGACTACGTGGTTTCTACTCAAACCTTTTTATGGTTCTGAAACCAAACCGCAAAATTCGCCCCATGCTAGACTGCAAGAGACTCAACAAGTTTCTCTGGTTACAGAAGTTCCAAAGGGAGTCACCGCAGAGTCAGTGATTGCCTCCCTTCAGCTGGGAGATTTCCTGGCATCTCAAGGATGCTCATTTGCATGTCCCAATCTTCCAGCCTCACCAGCAGTTTCTGCATTTTGCAGTGGACGACTGCCAGTTTTGGTTTGTGGCTCTGCTGTTCAGCCTGTCCATTGGCCCCAGAGTTCTCACCAAAGTACTAGCTCTGGTCTTGGGGCTCCTACAGGCTCATCCCTAATATAGGTTTCGTGGTAACTTGCTTCTGAGGTAGCAATCTGCTCCACTTCTGGAGTTACATGTGAATTGAACAGTGCAGGCTCTGGAGAGAGGTTTGGATGGGTTATGAACTTTTAGAAGTAGACCATAGTCCAGGGATATGCAATTGGCGGACCTCCAGCTGTTGCAGAACTACAAGTCCCATGAGGCATAGCAAGACTCTGACAGCCACAAGCCTGACACCCAGAAGCAGAGGCATGATGGGACTTGTAGTTTTGCAACAGCTGGAGGTCCGCTAATTGTAAATCCCTGCCATAGTCCCTCCTAGCCCCTGCGTCGGCAGTCTAGTTGCCTCTGATATTATTGTATGTTTTAATGCTGCTATATTACAGGACTTGGAAGTCTTATTTTGCCTGGTGTGGTGCTCGGGAACTTCATCTTCGTAAGTATGTCATGGACTGCATCCTGGTGTTTCTTCAAACAGGAGTCAACCAAGGGTCAAATTTCGGTCTTGACAGACCTCTTTTAGGGACCTATTGCTTCACATTCTTTGTGTACCTGCCTTTATAAAGGGTCATGAATACTCCACTGGTCAAGACTTCAACTTGGTACTTCCTGTATTGCAGAAATCTCCATTTAAACCCACCTGGGACATTCCCTATAGTTCTTCTGACACAGAAGGTTATTTATCTGGTTTCCATTACTTCGGCTCGCAGAGTTTCAGAACTGGTTGCTCTGGTCTATAAGGAGCTGATCCTGGTGTTCCCTTGTGGCAAGGTGGTCTTGCGGCCTCTGCTTTCCTTTTTTTTCCCCAAAGTGGTCTCTTCATTCCATCTTAACAAGGACACTGTGTTGCCTTCTTTCTGTCCTAAGTGTCAAGTGCCGGGGGACAAGGATCTTCATACAATGGATGTGATTCGTGCAGTGAAGATTTACCTGATGTTGACAGCTGCAATTTGTTAGGCAGTTCCCCTCTTTGTGTTTCTTGAAAGCCCAATCACACAGCTTCCAAATCTACCATTTCTTGATGGACTTTTCAGCTACAGCCTTGCCAAGCAACATCGCATTCTCTGCCACTCTTCAACTGCACTCTGGCACTGCACAGCCACCCACCACTACTCTCTGCCAACCCCACTCACTCTCCGTCGCTGCTGTGCAGTACCACACTCCCCACCACTGCCACGTATCGCCCTACCACATATCACCCCAGTCGGACACTGCCCCACTACTGCACTCTAAAACTGCCCATCCATGCACTGTACCGCTGGCCCATTGTGTACTTCCAATCTGCCACTGCCCTGGCTTGCACTGCTGCACCTTCTGCCCTTACTGCTTACACATTCCCCACTGCCCCAAGTGACGCCACCACACTGACACCCCTCCCCCATTTATTTCTGCAGTTGCCATCACTCACTGCCATTGTCGTGCATTTCTGGGTATGACCTGTTCAAAGAATGAGCACACTTTTGCTAGTTTATACTGGCCATATTATTATAATTATTTATTTTCTTTCAAATTCATAATTTTATTTTCTCAGTTCAATTCCTTTATTTCTAGTCAGATGAAATAATGAATCACAACAAACAGATGTGTAAGTGTGTCATTTCTCAAGTTTCATGAGCCTAGTTCCCAGGCTGATTCCCTCTCCCGCATCACACAGTTGTTTGTTGGCCTCTGAACTAGCACTACTTTTGGGAATTGGCAATCTCCAATGTATTGGGAGAATTGGCCTTTGACAGGTTCCCTTTAAAAAAAATCTTTTGTTCTAAAAATTGTTTGAAAATTTACCACTAGGTGGCAGAATAACCATAGTTGACTAGTTGCACCATTTTGGCACTTGGGAACTATACTACAAGATTAATAGGCATGGTTTACTAATATTTGCTGTAAGGAGTGATGTTTTCAGCAAAGAGAACTGAAAACCATTGTTATAATGCCTTTTTTAACAGCTTATTGCATGCAGCCATGTATATAATTATTTGGAAGGTTGGCAAACTGATGAATGGTTTTCCTTCCTCTAGATTGCTATAGGAAGCCAGACATCTCACCTTGATGTAGATTTGTAGCCAAACAGTTGCTATTGCCAGCATTCCTTAGTTATTTACTAGTGTTCCAGGAGGATGGACATCATTTTTTCAGTTTTGCTGTTTTTAAGACTAACTTGTAATTTTTTTAGCAATTTTTCTTCTTTTTCAATCAAGTCTCTGCTGTGCACTGCTGCTTGAGGTTCGGGCTCACAACATCAGTCTCGTTCCCCTAGGTGGGGTGTCATATGCCTGTGCACTCTGCGCTCTCCCTTTTACCACATGGCATCAAAAAAACATCTCCCCACTGCTGTTCCTGTTGCAAAGAGCCACATGGATCTTTGAACTGTTGCTGCTGCTCACCTACAGTTATGCCCCATACACGCGATGAGATTACCGGACGAATGATCGTCCGTTTTTTATTGCATGCTGATCTCAGATCGAATCTGATGAGTTTACTAAAGTCACGAAAATTCCCGCACGACAGAAATAAAATTCGGAAGTGATGTCATGTGTTGTAATGCATTTGTATTGCATTTTCGAAACGATAGCTGTACTGATTAAATGAAAATCGTACGATCTGGCATCGTACGAAAAAAATTTTCCTGCATGTCCGATAGAGTACTATCAGATGAACTGTCCTGATCGGCTCTCGAAAGCTCTGTACTAACGATCCGATTATCGCACGATCGCTTAGAAAGCGGTATTTTCCGTACGATTTTCTGATCGTGTGTACGGGGCATTACTTTGGTCACCTTCAGCCACCCAACCCTCCAGTAATGAAGCTTTCACATGCTACCAGCTGTTCATGTTATGTTAGTACATGGTCTTCTTTGCGGAGCCTGTATGTTGCTGACCACACCGTGATTTCAACATGCCTGGACATAGGGGGGGGACATTCCTGTTCTATCGGGTGCCCACAGTGCGCTTTCCATTATTGGGCTAGGGGTGGTTTGCAGTGTGCCCCTTCATAGTGGTGATGTGCTGTATGGAGGCTAGAATCATACTGCCCTCAAATTTTAGAGTTTCTTCCCTCGTTTGAGTCCTCTGGCTCCCTCAGGTCTGTCTGCGTCCCCTGGTATCTCAGGTGAGGTTTTTACAATGGTCATGCAGAACCAACCTGTTGAAAGGCTATCTGATTCAGCTCTAGTCACACAACACCACAGCAGTGCCATACATTAATCATGAGGGAGTAAAAAGAAGTCTTCCTGTGGCAGGAGAGGTAGAGTGGATCCTGTTCTGGTCAGAACGTTTGCTCTAGCCTTCTTAGATGTTTAAATTACAGACAAAGATGATGGGCAGGCAGATTTCACCAGCAGTGTTTGGACCCGGTAGAGTGATCAGTGCATCCAGAGGTGTTCCAAGGGGGTGTCACATATGGGGGATGCTGGATGTGGACCTTCTGGCCTTCAGATTCAACAGCAAACTAGACAGGTTTGTGTCCAGGTCCACGGATCAGCTAACAGAAGTAGTGGATGCTCTGGTGGCTCCTTGGGATCAGTACACCCTGAATCTATGCCTTTGCTCCCCTAAAACATCTTATTCATCTGATCCACATTCTGGTGATCCTCATTGATCAGGATTGGCTCCAGCCACCTTCTTATGCCGACCTAGTAAGACTTCTCTTAAACATTCCAAAGACTGATTTTCCAACCTGCTTCTCAGTAGCATTAATGGCATTGCTGTTGAATACAGTTTCTAAGGGACAGGGGCATCTCTGAGTCTGATTCCTATGATATTCAGAGCTAGCAAGTCTACTACTCGCGGTCACAAGACCTATATTCAGACGTGGAAGGCATACTTTGCTTGGTGTAGGTTTAAGGGCTGTCACCCCAGCCTTTGCAGTTGGGTCTGGACCAATTTTTGGCTCTTAGCACCATCAAGCGCCAGATTCCTGCCCTTCCATTCTGCTTCAGAAACTGTTGGTTCCCACTCTGTGATTAAAACCTTAGTGTAGGGGGTCTCCTATATGGTCCCTCTGATCAAATCCTCTATGACTCTGTGGGACTTGAGACTGGTTCTTCAGTATTTCAGAAGCCCCTGCTTAAAACATTTTTCTCTTTATTTTGACTCACAAGGTTTTGTTTCATGTGCCCATCACCTCAGCTACATTACCCTTTTGGTCTTGCATAAGGACAAGATAGTATGAAGGCCCAGGCCTTCCTTTTTTTTTCCTTTTTTCTGCCTTGCACCTTAATCAAGACTTGTTCTTTGGGTGACTCCAGAAAAAAAAAAACATGGAATTTTGTGGTAACATTTGTGGACTTTTATAAATGTATATTTCAGCGCTGCATATACCCATATTTTAAGGTAATTACTGTTGGTGTAAATTTCTTCACCCCAGAGGATCTCCACAGTCTCCTTGGCTTGTAGTGTGATGTAAAGAGAGTTGAAATTGAAGCGTCACACCACTGCTAAGATGTCCAGATATAATTTTATTCCATTAAAGGTCAGGGGTACAACCTAACCAGAAGAGAGTAGGCTACCAAACAAGCTGCTGATTAGGCCTGTGCTTTGAATTTACAATGGAAAAAATTCCATTGTAGGTCCAGTTCACTTCTGGTTTGTTCACTTTGTTGCCAGTCAAGCCAAGATGAAGGAGGCACTTAGACCCCAGAAACGCATTGGATACTTTTTTAATTGTGACCCCTGACCTTTAATGGAATAAAGTTGTATCTGGACCTCTTAGCAGTGGTGTGGCGCTTTAATTTCAACTCTCTTTACAAGCTTTTGCTAGTGTCTGATCACCTAATAGTAGCAGCATATGACCATGGGTTGGTCTAAGAATCAATTTGTGTGTCGTCTACTATACTCCAAGATGTTGAGTTTACAGGTACAGTACGTCAAAATTCTTTCTTTTTCAGTTTTGGCCAGAGTATGGAATGATTAGAACCCTTGATAGGTTTTTTTTTATTTTTTGCTGTCTGTGTCCCACAATGAAGACTCCCCCTCACTTCCTGCCCCAGAGATACAACATGACATGAAAGGAAACCTTCTCTTAATTGTTACCAGAGCAGATGGAAGATTTCTCCTCCACTGCTGTTTAAATGATAATTGTAAAATGTTCCCATCTTTTTCTGCCCCATGGACAATGGTCATTAGGACATATAAGGTCAATCCAACCCCCTCCTCCCCAACAGGGAAACAGTCATAAATAAAAATCTGACAGAGGTTCCACGCCGTATCAAAAACGGAAAATTAAAGGTTTTGGCCTCAGATGTGCTTTAAAGTGATCGTAAACGATCACCTTGTAAAACAACCCATTCAGTTTAAGGCTCCATGCACACTATTATCAGCGTTTTTCATCCAGCATTTTTTTTTCCTAGCATTTTTTGAGCTTATAAAAACGCTAGAAGAAAAACTCTGGATGAAAAACGCCGGTAATAGTGTTTTTGTGCTGGCTTCTAGTAGCGTTTTAGTCGCTTTTAGAACCGTTAGCATTTAATTCACGTTTTTATTCAAGATTTTACAGTACATGAAGAAAAAAAAACTGCTTGAAATAAGCTGTTTACCATTTGGGAGCGTTTGGCGCTTTTTTCTGCCAGGAAAACGCTGGCAAAAACTCTACAAAAATAATTTTTTGCTCCTAGGTGCTGAAGCTCAAAAAATGCTAATAGCCTAAAGTAGTGTGCATGGACACCATAGGGCAGTGATGGTGAACCTTGGCACCCCAAATGTTTTGGAACTACATTTCCCATGATGCTCAACTACACTGCAAAGTGCATGAGCATCATGGGAAATGTAGTTTCAAAACATCTGGGGTGCCAAGGTTCGCCATCACTGCCATAGGATAACACTATTTTGCTTTTAGGAGCAGAAAAAAAATGCTAATAAATTCTAGGAGCTTATAAAAACGCTAGTGTGTATGGAGCCACAACATAGAAATGAATGGAAAAACATTTGTATAGACATAAAATAAAAAATAAAAAATTATAAATACTTTTTTTTTTTTAAGTGATCATCATCTCTTCCTATATGCAGCTTTGTGACCTCCCAGTTCAGTGGTTCAAAACTCCTGTCCTCAGGACCCACTAACAGGCCAGGTTTGCAATATAACTAGACATGTGTACTGCCAAAAAATGTGTTCGTTTTCATTTCATTCATTTTTTTTTTTCTGTTTTTTGCTCATTCGTTATGATCGCAATTGGTAAATTCGTAAATTTGAAAATAAAAAAGAAATGCCGATAATTCGAAAGAAAATCTAACTAACTAGTAATAACTAACTATACCTAAGATACGGCATTCGTTATTTCGGATAATTCGTAACTTTGGATAGATTTATTTTCGTTACGTTCACTAACAGCCAAATTTGAAAGAAAATTCCAATACCTACAATTTAATAGTAATGGTTAGGTTATTATTAGTTAGTTATTATTTCAGATTATCGAATTTTCGGTTTTTGTATTTTTTCGAATTTACGAATTTTTGAATATTCAAATTTACGAGTATTCGGAAAAATGTGTTAAACGAGTTTTCGTTAATTCGGATATTTCCAAATGAACGAATTTGTCGAAATTTGTTAAAAAACTAATTCGGTACTGAATGAATTGCACATGTTTAAAGATAGCTGAAATACGTCACAGGTGATCGAGTTTGCTGCTCAGTGATTGCAGTATTCTAGTCTGCATCTCCCCAAGGTAATACCTAAAATCTGGCCTGTTAGTGGGTCCTGAGGACAGGAGTCGAGAACTACTGTCCCAGTTGGTAGCGTGTTCTCTGCTGCAAAAGAGCATGGGGTGGGGGTGCGGCGGAAAGAAACAGCCTTTCTCTGGAAAGATCAGTGCACTGCTGAGAGCGGGCCAAGTTCCCAACACAGGTAGAGAACTGACCACGCTGTGCTCTTCTCTTCTGCTTAGTGTGGTCAGTTTTTAATGGGAAAGCAGAGGGACTAGCAGGAACACCATGGATTCCATACAAAGAAAGCAATACAAAGAGAACCGGATGCTTTCTCATACAAGTACTTGGTACAGCAGGCACATATCAGGAATAGGAAATGTTGGGTTTACAATTCTGGGACTGTGGGAGGTCTAGGAGAGGCTAGATACACGCCTACTCCCATGGGAGGAAAACCAGGAAGTGCTAAGAAGATTAGAAAAAAAAAAGGTAATTACGGCGATTTAAATTTTTTTACACAGCATGTCAGCATCTAGGCAAGGAAGAGAATGCATAGAGATAATGTTCAAAATTTGGGTGGAACCCCGCTTTAAGGGTCATTCTGGGACTTGGATTGGAATAACTGAGCAGTGCCCTATGAGAGGTCGGTCACAATGCTCCTTTCTCAAAGGAAAGCCATACCAGATACAAAATTGGCACAGCTGAGGTAACATTTGTTTATTCACATATTTCAACACGGTACAAAAAATCTAACATCCATTACATCCAGGCCCATGGCACACTTACGATCCTGTTGAAGGACACAACTCCCTAGCAACAGGATTGCAAAAAGTGTAGAGAAAACGCCTGTTTCCACGCTTCTTGTCCACAAAGGTGTTGCTCCTTCATTTATGGAAACGCTGCAGAATGTTGCACGCCAATGACAAAGCAATGCCCCACCATTCTGGCCATTGAGGGAGCAACGTGTGGAAACTAGTGTGTACTTCTCTGCTCTGTATAGTGAATTTCAGGATTGCTATTGTGCCGTGGCCCTTAGATGTGAGTAATCAGTTTCTAAAATGTAAAAAAAAAAATACATATAATTACTGAATGTATCTTTGTCAACTGCAAGGATGCTGAACTGATAATTCATATAAATAAAACTATAACTCCAGTCAAAATGTTTTTGCTTTGGACGAAGCAAGGAAGTGTGTTTTCAATGTCTATGTCTCCTCTAAGGACTTACTTTATGTCCTGTGGACTGCTACCACCAGAAAAGGGGAAAAAAAAGGAAATATAAAAATTTGCAGTTGTCTCTGACACATTCCTAAATGAGATCATTGGTTCAGGTGACAACTGTCAAAGGTGGGATTTTCCCTCGCTTTTGGAGAATTTCCACTCACTTCCTGTTGTGTCTTTGGGACAGGAAGTTAGGGTAAGTTTCCATAACGGCAGCATAGACATTAATAGCATAGAGCAGGGGTCTCCAAACTTTCTAAAAAAAAAAAGGGCCAGTTTACTGTGCTTCAGACTTCAGGAGGGCCAGAATGTGGCCATTGGGAATAGAAAAGGTCCTGACGTCAGTGGGAAAAAATAATGCCCCATTTTCAGTGGAAGTAATTGCTCCCCATCATTGGTGTCCGTGGGAGAAATTGTGCCCCATTGTTGATGTCATTGGGCCCAATGGTTGGTGTCATTGGCAGGAATTGTAGCCCATAATTGATGTCATTGGGCCCCATTGTTGGTGTTAGTGGGAAGAATTGTGCCCAATCATTGGTGTCATTGGAAAGAATTGTGCCCCCTTCATTGGTGTCAGTGGGAGAAATTGTGCCCCACCATTTATGTCATTGGGCCCCGTTGTTGGTGTCAGTGGGAGGAATTGTGCCCCATCGTTGGTGTCATTGGGAGGAATTGTACCCCATCATTGATGTCATTGGGCGCCATTGTTGGTGTCAGTGGGAGGAATTGTGCCCCATCGTTGGTGTCATTGGGAGGAATTGTGCCCTCTTCATTGGTGCCAGCGGGAGAAATTGTGCCCCATCATTGATGTCATTGGGCGCCATTGTTGGTGTCAGTGGGAGGAATTGTGCCCAATCATTGGTGTCATTGGAAAGAATTGTGCCCCCTTCATTGGTGTCAGTGGGAGAAATTGTGCCCCACCATTTATGTCATTGGGCCCCGTTGTTGGTGTCAGTGGGAGGAATTGTGCCCCATCGTTGGTGTCATTGGGAGGAATTGTACCCCATCATTGATGTCATTGGGCGCCATTGTTGGTGTCAGTGGGAGGAATTGTGCCCCATCGTTGGTGTCATTGGGAGGAATTGTGCCCTCTTCATTGGTGCCAGCGGGAGAAATTGTGCCCCATCATTGATGTCATTGGAAAGAATTGTGCCCCCTTCATTGGTGCCAGTGGAGGAATTGTGCCCCATCGTTGGTGTCATTGGAAAGAATTGTGCCCCCTTCATTGGTGTCAGTGGGAGAAATTGTGCCCCACCATTTATGTCATTGGGCCCCGTTGTTGGTGTCAGTGGGAGGAATTGTGCCCCATCGTTGGTGTCATTGGGAAGAATTGTGCCCCCTTCACTGATGTCAGTGGGAGAAATTGTGCTCCATCATTAATGTCATTGGGCCCCATATTGGTATCATTGAGAGGAATTGTGCTCCATCATTGATGTCATTGGGCCCTATTGTTGGTGTCTTTGAAAAGAATTGCACCCCATCATTGATGTCATTGGATCCCTTTGTTGGTGTCAGTGGGAGGAATTGTGCCCCATCGTTGGCGTCAGTGGGGGGAATTATGCCCCATTGTTGGTATCAGTGGATGAAATAGTGCCCCAAGGGCAAAAGCAAGCGAAGGGCTGCATTTGGCACCTGGGTCGAAGTTTGAAGACCACTGCAATAAAGATCCTTACCCTTCTCTACTCTTAAAAGCAAAAAATAAGTTCTGACTATTTGAAGACCAAGCCATCTAAAACATACAGTATATTTCTCAGTTTTTAATGGATGCTGAGAGTTTTAGTTACTGAATCGTTTCTTATCTCAGTGGTTCAAATGGCAAGATCTTTACATACATTGCTAGTTCCAACAAAAAACTAAAGCCATTACAAGAAGCTTTTACCATTGGTATTTTAAAGTGAATCTGACTTAACCTAAAGAGAATGGAAGTAACTGTGTTAGCCTTACAATCAATCCTGGCTGAGCCACCTTAGATCCCAGGTCAGAGGTATTACACAAGGCCTTGACTTCTGCAGCCCCATGTACAGTCAAGATTAAACCTTTAAAGAGACTCAAGCCAATCTTACTCTCCCATCTAACAGTACCTGTGCTTAGAAGTTATTGTAAACTTTTTTTATTGATCCCTTTCTCAAGCCACAGTTCTCTAGCGATCACCAGATAGCAGCTGTGAAAACTGTAAAAATCCACTTTAACTGCTGACTTTATTCCTACCAATCCTTCACAAACAAAAGGATGAAGGTATTCTATCCAGCTAGATTGCACATGGACCAACTTTATTTTAAAGCAGAACTCCACAGTTTCAGAAAAACAGTGTAAGTATCTGAACCTTGGTATCAGCCTCTTGCAGTCCTGGTACAGCAGAGCTCAGATAGGGGGAGGAAGAAGCAGCACAAGGAGCCAATCGGGTGTGCTGAACTGCAAGGAACATGCTGATAAGTGGAGAGAGTGACAAAGAGATGAGATCATCAGTCTGTTGCTTCTTTTACTATCCTGTCACAGACTGGAGAGGGGCAAGTGCATGTTACATAACTGCATCAAAAAAAAAAAAATCAGGTCACAGCAGCAGAGCTGTTTAAATCCCAGGAGTGGGTGGACAGAAAACCAAATCCTTTGGCAAGTAAAACAGCTCCCTTGCTGTATATGTATGTGATCAGTGTATTTAGGTGTGTGCCTGGAGTTTAAATGTGAATTCCACTTTCGCAAAAAAAAAAAGAAAAGGAAAAGCATATAAAATTGCCACACATCCATTTTCTTTGTTATTTTACTTTAAAGCTAATAACAAATAACATAAAAAACAAATAACATAATTTTCTATTAAAAAAATTACCTGGACGTGCATTATACAACATTCATGTACAGAATGCCCCAAGGAAAGTCATTTCCTACTTTTCTGATTGGCTCTATGATTTTCTCAGATGTTTACACTAAGACCCCTTTCACAATGAGGCAGTATTCAGGCGTTTTAGCGCTAGAAATAGCGCCAGTAAAGCGCCTGAATCATTATTATGGGTGCTTTCACACCGGAGCGGTGCACTTGCGGGACGTTAGAAAAAGTCCTGCAAGCTGCATTTTTGGGGAGGTTATAGAGCGCTCCCAAAAAGCCCCTGCCTATTGTAATGAATAGGCAGCACTTCCGAAACGCCTGAAAAGCACTTCGGAAGCACCGCAACATGGGAGTTCTTACCCTTGATTGGGGTTAAAAGTGCCCCGCTAGCGGCTGAAAAAAGGAGCTGCTTAAACAAACGAACGGCGCTTTAGCTCTGCCGCGGCCCCAGTGTGAAAGGGGTCTAAGACACACGTAACATTTTAGGCATCCTCTGCAAGAGGAATTACATTTTTGGTAAGATTCACCATAATGGTTAATTCTAAAGGGGTGCAGACACTGCAACTTTCCTTATTAGAACATTGAAAGTGCACCAGGTGACTATAATGAGCCAGACATCCCCATTCAGAAATATAGTGGAACAAACAGCCTTTCTTCAGAACACAAAGAGGAAGGAATCCACAACAAAGTTTGTTAAAATCCTTGCACTGTACATTGATCACCCAAAGGGAATTTTGTTTTTTTTAATCTCAACAAAAGTGCAGCTACGCTTTAATCATATCTATACTCAAAAGCCACTTGTTATTAAAACTGCTGTCCTTTTCGATATTGTGGTCCCATGTTTGTCCACAGTTTTGAAGTAGATTACATCAGAACAGAATATAATTAAAACTGCAGTGCAGAGTATTGTAGGGGACCTTATGGAAGGCCTCAACTTGCAATCCCAGATAGCAAGGATAACATGCACAATATTGTGGCAGTGTTGAATTATAAGTCTTGTTAACTTGCTGCACATTTTCACTGATAAGTTGTACACTTGAAATACAAGTTCTAGTTGACACTTTTTCAATTCGTAGCAAATTTGCGTGGCAGGTCTCTAGCAAGGGCAAAGTTGCAGTGGTGAGTCTACAGCAGGAGCTCTGCTAGTCACAGTGACCCCTTGTGGTGGGATGACTATTGCCCAACATAACTGAACCAGAACTTGCAGCAGACTTGTAGAATGTTTGCAAAGAAAGTTGATCTGGAGTCATGCAATGTGGTGTTTTGAGAGTGTCACAAGCTGAAAGTTAAAAGGGCCCTACGGCCTTGGCTAGGATTTCAGCAGAAGGGTGGCAGAACTGTGATTTCTGTGGGTGAGAGCTGGACTGTACAGAACTAGGATATTGCCATGATGTTCTTACGGAAAACAAAGGTTCCTCCAGAAGCTGCACACAGTAGTACTAGAAGGCTCCTGGAACAATTAGTTAATCTCAGTATATAAAACAAAGTTTGCACATCCAACTTAACTGTTCTGGACCAACAGATGTGACTTATCCTGGGCGAGCAGCATCAGTCGTCTATATAAACGTTGTCTTGTAGTATCAGTTCAGTTCGACGTAGGCCACACCAACAGTGCAACATGAACAGAGCAGACCTCTTGTGCTCTCTCGGTATCCCCTCTAATACCTTTAGCCTTGCAGGATCACCTTAGCTGTGGTGCCCCCCGTCTCCTCCTCTTCAATAGATAACATGAGATCATTTCCTGGCACCTTGCTGGATTCCTGCTCTGGGTACCGTGACTCTAACACCAGGCTCTGCTTCTCTTCGCTCTCCACTGTTACCGATCTTTGGGATCTGCCAGGGACTTCCGATATGGATCCCACAAGAACCGTGTCTGCATTCATTATGTAGATTTTTTCTGCAGAAAAAGAAAGACGGATTATCGTTGTTGGAAGGCAGGACATGCTAAAAGAGAACCTTTTGATTCAAATCTATGTCACAGATCCAGGATAAGTGTGCAGATGAGGACTCCTAAATTTCCGTAACTGTTCAAAAGCAGTGAGGGTCAGCGTAAACGCCAAGCAAGTAGCACTTTAACCACTTGCCCACTGGGCTCTTTTACCCCCTTCCTGAATTTTCAGCTTTTAGAGCTGTCGCACTTTGCATGAAAAATTGCGCGGTTATGCAACACTGCACTCATATGACATCTTTATAATTTTTACACACAATTAGAGCTTTCTTTTGGTGGTATTTAATCAACACTAGGGTTTTTATTTTTTGCTAAATAAATGAATAAAGACAAAAACATTTTTCTCATTCACTGATGTGTGCTGATGAGACGTCACTGACGGGCATTGATAGTCTGCACTGATAGTCTGCACTGACGGGCGGCACTGATGGGCACTGATAGTCTGCACTGATGAGGCTGCACTGATAGGTAGCACTGATGGGCACTGATTGGAAGCACTGATGGTCACTATTGAAGAGAGCGGGGATTGCAGCATGATACAGCGTGGTGAAGGTGACTTCTTTTATTTTTATTTCTCTCAGCACTGGTGGGCACTGTTGGGGACTGCACTGATAATCAGGACAACGATAATCAGTGCCCTGATTATCAGTGTACATGTCCCCATTTACACAAGTCGATTATTGGCTCTCTTCTCCACTCCTCATGCCGTCAGCATGGGGAAAGGAGTGTCGATAATCGGCTTCTGTTTACATTCGTGATCAGCTGTGACTGGACACAGCTGTTCACGTGGTAAAGAGCTGCTGATTGGCTCTTTACCTCAATCTGTGATCAGCAGTGTCCGGAGGACAGAGATCGCGCCGCCTGTGCCCTGCATCAGGTGCGCGGCGGGCGCGATAATGGGATGCCATCAAATGACAGCGCCCCAGGACTAGCGGACCGCGCTATAGCCATCATTTGGCTATAGCGCTGTCGGGAAGTGGTTAAGGAAGTGGTAGACCCTGGCTATAAGATTGTGTATATTTTTGAGCCCAACTCCTGCCAAACTTATTTTGGACAGAGTGAAGAAAGGGTTGAAGCCTCTGTCAGGGTTTAAATAGTGCCAACAGTTTATGCAGCGCTTTATAATATAAAGGGGGACGGTACCATTACAATACAGTTCAATACAGAATGAATAGGAGGGCCCTGCTCTTGGAGCTTACAATCTGCAGAGGATGATCTGATGGAGGGGACTCAAGTACAGTTCTTAGGTGGATATGGGATAGGCTTCCCTGAATAAATGAGTTTTCAGGAATCACGTAAAGATGGACAGGATATGAGTTGACCGGACATACTGGGGCAGGGAGTGCCAGAGGATGGGAGAGGCTCTGGAGGAGTGCTGGAAGCGAGCGTGGGAGGAGGTAACAAGGGAGCTAGAGAGCAGGAGGTCCTGGGAGGAGCGGAGAGGATGATTTTTGCCATTTGTTTACCTATAGGGGAGATTTTTTTTGTTGCTTCCTGTCAGGATGGTAAACAAGGGGGAATAGTCCCAACGGGGACAAAAACAAAAACTCAGTTTTAGTAGAGTAGGGAAGAATTAGAACCTCTGCCAATGTTTTTGCTCTCAGAGACTTCCTGTTCCCTCGACAGCTACACCACCCATTTCTTGTATGGGTATCATAGGATCAGCAAGTGAGAAAAAGCCTCCCCAATTTAAATACAACTTTGACAGAAATGTACACTTTTCTCCACTTTATCCAAAAACTAAAAAACAGACATTGGCTGTGTACGTACATATAGCCAAACCAGTTTTGTTTTAGTTCTGGAAAGAGCAATGAAGGATAATAACACTGTTTCCCTCCAGGGTAGGATAACCCCTCTATATGTCCTGATGACTACTGTGACCAAGAATGAAACTTGGACTGAAATCCAATTACCTGCTTGCCGACCAACCGCCGTCATTATACTGAGGCAGGTTGGCATGGCTGCGCAAATCGCCGTAGGTGTACGTCCGCTGCTTTAAGATCGATAGCAAGCCCCCGACGCCAGAACCGAGGCGCGTGGCTGGCAGCCACGATGTCCGCTGACCACCCACAATCGCTCCACAGAGAGCCAGAACGGGGATCTGTCATTGTAAACAAACAGATCCCTGTTCTGACAGGGAAGCAGAGAGAGATCTGCTGTTCCTAGTGATTAGGAACAGCGATCTCTCTACTACTCCTAGTCAGTCCCCTCCTCACACAGTTAGAAACACTTCCCTAGGGAGCACTTAACCCCTTGATCGCCCCCTAGTGTTAACTCCTTCCCTGCCAGTGACATTTATACAGTAATCAGTGGCTATTTTTAGCACTGATCGCTGTATAAATCGCTGTCTCAAAAAAGTGTCAAAGGTGTCCGATCTGTCCTCCGCAATGTTGCAGTCCCGGTAAAAATCGCTGATTGCCGCCATTACTAGTAAAAATAAAAATGAATAATAAAAATGCCATAAATATATCCCCTATTTTGTATAACTTTTGTGCACACCAATCAATATAATATGGGCGGCACAGTGGTGTAGTGGGTAGCACTCTCGCCTAGCAGTAAAAAGGGTTGCTGGTTCGAATCCCAACCACGACACTACCTGCCTGGAGTTTGCATGTTCTCCCTGTGCCTGCGTGGGTTTCCTCCCACACTCCAAAGACATGCTGGTAGGTTAATTGGCTTCTATCTAAATTGGCCCCTAGTATATGAATGTGAGTTAGGGACCTTAGATTGTAAGCTCCTTGAGGGTAGGGACCGATGTGAATGTCCAATGTATATGTAAAGCACTGCGTAAATAGATGGTACCTGAAAAAAAATAAATATGAGCTTATTGTGATTTTTTTTTACCAAAAATATGTAAAAGAATACATAATGGCCTAAACTGATGAAGAGATTGTTTTTTTAAATTTTTTTCTCGGATATTTATTATATCAAACAGTAAAAAATATTGTTTTTTTTTTTTCAAAATTGTCACTCTTTTTTTTTATAGGGCAAAAAATAAAAACCACAGAGATGATCAAATGATCAAATACCACCAAAAGAAAGCTTTATTTGTGGGGGAAAAAAGGACATCAATTTTGTTTGGCTACAGCGTCACACGACCGCGCAATTGTCAGTTAAAGCAACACAGTGCCGTATCTCAAAAAATGGCCTGGTCATTAAGGGGGGAAATCCTTGTGGTTATAGAGTTGTCACCACAACAAGAGATGAGGATACACAGGGACATCTGTTCTGGTGACAACTGTCTAAGAAAGGAATTCCCCTCAAAATTCCAATGACAAATGACATTTCTGGTAGAAAGCATTACCTAATAATTTACAAATGAAATTAAATATTTTACATTTTTTCGCAAATTGGCAGTTTTTTATGCAACACTAAAGAATTAAATATAATGAATAAAAACAAAAAGCTTAAAATCGAATAGCAAAATAAAAAAAAAACAGCTCAAAGGGATTGTAAGCCCTCAAGGTTTTTCACCTTAATGCATTCTATGCATTAAGGTGAAAAACCTTCTGCAGTGCAGCAACCCTCCCCTCCCCCAGGGCCCGCCCTTTTACTTACCTGAACCCGATCTTTCCAGAGATGAAAACGAGCACACCAGCTCCAGCCGCTGTCTCTGGTCCTCATTGGATAGATTGATAGCAGCGGGAGACAATGGCTGCTGCTGCTGTCAATCAAATACAATGACGCGAGAGGCAGGGGGCAGGGCAGAGGGTGCCCCCATGGAATGCGGGTCTCCGAAGGGGCATCTGACTTTGAAACTGTGCCACTTCACTTGAAGTTGCATGTCAGTGCAACTTCAGGTGCGACTTCATGCACAGATGTCTATGCAAGTTGCACGTGAACTTTGCAAAAAGTAGTGCAGGAACTACTTTCAAAACTGGTGGAGTTGGAGTCGCAACTATTTGACCGCTTCCATTGCGGACAATAGGGTGTGACGATTTGAAACTATAAAATCGCATGACAAGTCGCACTAGTGTGAACAAGAAGAAGAGGGAGGGAAATAGTTAGGGCTGTAAAGAGTTAACTAATGTTTAATAGGGCTGACTAATGTTTAATAAGGGTTAACTAGGAACACTTTCATTTACTTGTATGGGTGCTTAATCTGATGTCAGATCACAGCCCCGCCCCCCATGAATCTTACCAAATACTCCTTTCACACCGCTGGCCGCGTCAGCGGTAAAGCGCCACTAGTTTTAGCGGTGCTTTACTGCCGTTTTAGTGGCGCTTTTCGGCCGAGCGGGACGCTTTTAACCACTTGTCAACCAGCCGCCGCAGTTGTACGAAGCGACGATATGTTACCCCTTGATCGCCCCCTCCCCTGCCAGTGACATTTTTACAGTAATCAATGCATTTTTATAGCACTGATCGCTGTATAAATGACAATGGTCCCAAAAATGTGTCAAAATTGTCCGATGTGTCCGCCATAATGTCGCAGTCACAATAAAAATCACAGATCGCCACCCTTACTAGTTAAAAAAAAATTAATAATAAAAATGCCATAAAACTATCCCCTATTTTTTAGATGCTATAACTTTTGCGCAAACCAATCAATAAACACTTATTGTAGAAGAATAAATATTGGCCTAAACTGAGGAAAATTTTTTATATATATATATATATATATATATATATATATATATATATATATATATATATATTTTTTTTTTTTTTGGGGGGGGGGGGGATATATATTATAGCAAAAAGTAAAAAAAAAAATATTGCGTTTTTTTTTTTTAATTGTCGCTCTTTTTTTGTTTATAGCACAAAAAATGAAAAAAGCAGAGATGATCAAATACCACCAAAAGAAAGCTCTATTTGTGGGGGAAAAATGGACGTCAATTTTGTTTGGGTGCAACGTCGCACGACCGCGCAATTGTCAGTTAAAGCGGCGCAGTGCCGAATCGCAAAAAGTGCTCTGGTCAGGAAGAAGGTAAAATCTTCCGGGGCTGAAGCGGTTAAACCCCCGCTAGCGGCTGAAGAAAGGGTTAAATGCGCCCGAAAAGCGCCACTGTCGAAGCGCTTTGCAGGCGCTTCAGCAGCGGTGCCCATTCACTTCAATGGGCAGGGGTGGTGGAGGAGCGGTGTATATTGTGTATACACCGCTCCTCCACCGCTACAAAGATGCTGCTTTTTGGAACGTCCTGCAAGTGCACTGCTACAGTGTGAAAGCCCTGGGGCTTTCACACTGGGGCTGCAGGGGAGGTGTTTTTCAGGTGGTTTACAGGTGGTATTTTTAGCCCTTTAGCGCCTGAAAAAACGCCTTCAGCGTGAAAGGGGTCTAAAGTTCGTTATCTCATTAAACAGGAGTTCTGCCCACCCAAAAAAAAAAAAAAATAAAGGTCAGCAGTTACAAATACTGCAGCCGCTGACTTTTACTATTAGGGTACTTACCTGTCCAGGCATTCAGCGGTGTCCTCACCTGAGCTGATGCTTGAATCGGCTCTCTGGTGCTGGCACCATCTTGGCTAAGGGAAACTGGCTTTGAAGCTATTGCACATGCGTGAATGGTCCAGCGGCAGGGGGGGGGGGGATTTCTGTCTCACTTCACCGCAGCGTCAAAACCAGGTACCCGTTCCTCCCCCAAAAGGTGCCAAATGTGGCACCGGAGGGGGGAGGGAGTAGGCAGACAAGGGGAGTTTCCCTTTTGGGCAGAGTTCCGCTTTAAGCAACACCTGAAGTCATATACACATTTCTTACCGATTCTGTTATTGAGATGGTCTCGTCCTTGCTGCATTTCCATCTTATCATCTGCTGCCCGCTCAGTCTGCCCTCCCTCTGTCTTTTGGTACAACTCCAGGGTAACTAGCTGGGATCGAGCAGAGTTTTGCTGTTCCAGTAAGTTTTGCTCTTTATCGTCTTCCTGGTAAATGAACTCTGTTCTGGCCTGTACAGCACAAAAGGTGGAAGTTAGTTTTTTTTTTTTTTTTTTTTAACAACCAGAATTAGTCTTTATTAAAAAAAATGGCATGATACAATGAGCACAGATTACATGACAATGCAATACAATGTGGTGAGGTTGTAACCAGTGAACAAAATCCACATACAGTAAAACCTTGGTTTGAGAGTAACTTGGTTTGAGAGCGTTTTGCAAGACAAGCTACATTTTTTTAGTACATTTTGACTTGATATAGAAAGCGATGTCTTGATATACAAGTAGCGTCACATCACAACTGAGTATAAAAGAGAAGAGAGGCGCCTCTAAGTGTAGCAATATGGTTACATTTATTGAAGGTACAACATTTAGCAACTCACATGGTTGATGATTAAAAGAGGCACATCTAAGTATGCAGGCATCCGGGGTAAAGCTGTCCACATCCTCCACCCTGTCCACCCTGACCATCCTCCACACCACCATCTACGTCATCCCTTCCACGCTGCGCTCCACAAGCGGTTCAAGCCTTGCTTTCAGATCGCTCTACTGCAGGGTAGTCTTCCCGGTCACAATTGCCAGCTGACAGCGGTGAGAGCCGGCGGTGCGGGGGACGGTCTATGTGGACGGCTTTACCCCGCATGTCTGCATTCTTAGATGTGCCTCTTTTAATCACCAACCATGTGAGTTGCTAAATGTTGTACCTTCATTACATGTAACCATATTGCTACACTTAGAGGCGCCTCTCTTCTATTATATACTCTGGAGCTCCTGCTGGATTTTGCTTCTAATCCCCTTGTGGAGGCTTCCATTTGTGGATGGACATTTTATGGTTACACAACCTGGTCACATTGCTATAATCTTTTTATATGGACTATAAACTGAAGGACCTATGAATAAATGGTTGTGGAACGAATCATCTGAGTTTCCATTATTTTTTATGGGGAAATTCGCTTTGATATACAAGTGCTTTGGATTACAAGCATGTTTCCGGAATGAATTTTGCTCACAATCCAAGGTTTTACTGTACTACACATGACAAATAGGTTACAAGCATGTAAGTAGGGAAACAAAAAAACAGAATACAAGCATTCTACAAGGGTTGGCTCGCATTATAAGAATGCTTAATTCAAACACTAGGATAAAGCAGCCAAGGATCTAAACAGAAATATCATTGCGCTGTCCAATGCTGCCAAACGTTATCATATTTTTTAGGGCACCCCTTGATAATGGACGTCAATTTGTACATGGGTAACAAAGCATCGATGGAAGATTCCCATGAGGCGGGGGTTGGGGGAAGTCCATCTAGCAAGTATTTCCTTTTTGGCATAATACAGTAAGAAAGAAATCAGAATTTTGGTATAACAAGGCCTCTGCTTATCATCGTGGATGCCTAATAAAGCCAACTCAAGTGACAGCGGCAGGGTCAACTGTAAACGGGCAATACTATACTCAAACACCTCTACCCGGAACTGTACCACCCTAGGGCAGGACCAGAACATATAAAAATAGGTACCAACAGGAGAATAGATTTGGGGGGCAATCAGGGGAACAATGTGGTCAAATTCTGTGCAGTCTATGGGGTGTATAGTAAATTCTATGCAAAAACTTTGTTTGAATCAATTTATCACGGGACAAAACCAATAGCTTGGAACTGTCCTCAAAGCATTCCTTCCAGGACTCCCTGTCCAAGGTTGGAAGATCTACCCGCCATTGCTCCCACAACTTTTTATTTTAGGTGAATCCACGCTAAGAAGAGCCAGATAGAGTGAAGACAGGGGCTTAGTAAGGGAGCCCTGTGCAAGAAGGTCTTCTACTGGGTCTGTTTTTAGACTAGGAGCGTCAGGAAATTGCGCTCTTGTTGAGTGACGCAATTAAAGGTAGCGAAAGTGCATCCATCTAGATCAGGGGTCTCAAACTTGCGGCCCTCAAGCTGTTGCGAAACTACAAGTCCCATGAGGCATTGCAAGGCTGACAGTTACAAGCATGGCTCCCACAGGCAGAGGCATGATGGGACTTGTAGTTTCGCAACAGCTGGAGGGCCGCCAGTTTGAGAATCTTGATCTAGGTAATCTAAATTTAGAGGAAAGGTTTTGGAAAGATAGTAATATCCTTGTGGGCATAATATCTCTAAGTGCTCTGACCCCAAAACAAGTCCATATCTGAGGTTCCGGTTGCATTCTGAATTGGGACAGGGATGGATTACCCCATGGTGGATGAAACGTGGACCACTGGTTGGGTTGTATGAATCTCTTCCTAGCAACCGCCCAGACTCGCAATGTCACCCTAGTGGGACAGGATAGGGAGGCATATGCTCTGGGACCTCTATAAACAAGGTTACTGAGTTCCATAAGAGAGCCCAGGATAGCCACTTCCAAGCCGACCGCAACGTTGGCTCTACACTGCAAAAACCACCATCTAACGGTAACTAGGATAGCCACCCAACAATAGACCATCAGGTTAGGCAGTGCCAGGCCTCCAAAACTCACTGGCAGCTGCAAGCTTGACTTCGCTAGCCGAGGAGGGGATCCTCTGTAGAATTTAGATTTACTAGGTCTTTTAGGTCTTAAAACAGCTGTGCATAAAGGCTCCCTGCTCCAGAACTCCCATTTTTACATTTAGTGATAACATTCCCAATCACATTTCTAAAAACCAATAAATGGCTATAGATGGTTTGAATTCCCTGCTGAACCGGCTGAGATTCGAACTATGTATGGGTAGGTTGAATGTCGGATTTTACAGTACATGTGATTATTGCTAGCGGCTGTTCTAGTCGCTAGCAGTAATCACTGTGTTCTCCCAGTGGTGATGGCTTCCCCCGCCAGGAGAACACAATGGCTTCACCGGAGGGAATTTTCCCTTCAGTATCTACTGTGTTGATGGAGGACCCATGGTTGCAGGAAAGAAAATTGCTCCGTCTATGGCCGACCTTAGTCATTGTGAGCACATTGGCTTCAGAATTGCCATGCTATTCAATTAGCTTCTTGTGAAAATGTATGTGTATTGTCAAGAAGACTGGACCATGTTTTTGAAGGGTTTTTTTCCTTCTTCTAGAACAGCTGCAGATTTAGGGCTCTGCGGATGCAGGTTTTTAATAATTTATTTCAGTCTTTAGGTTGAATTTAGTGGACTTGTGTCTTTTTTCAAACTATTTAAAGTGGAATGAAACCTCCATCAACTCTTTTTTTTTCTAAATTGGGCCCCAAGAGCTTTTAACCATAATGTGCTAGTATACATACAGTAGCATACCAGATTTGCCCAGCAAATGATTCCTTCTAGCACTGCGCCATCAGCTCTCCCATCAGTTACGAATGCTGCCATTTTCTCCTGGTCATTCCAGTTTCTGACTTTTTGACTGCTTGGTTGGCCATGCCCTGATGACACCATCACTGCACTGAGTGGTGCCATTAATGTACTCCAAACTGCGCATGCGAAGCTCAGTATACATAAATGCTGTCAGGCAGGGAGTGGTGTTTATGACAAGAGGCCAATAGGGTCTCATCTGTCATAAAAAAGCCCTACCTGCTAGCTTTTTTTTTTGTTGTTGTTGTAAATCCCACTTTAATGCCCCGTACACATGGTCGGATTTTTCGACGGAAAATGTGTGATAGGACCTTGTTGTCGGAAATTCCGACCGTGTGTAGGCTCCATCACACATTTTCCATAGGAATTTCCGACACACAAAGTTTGAGAGCAGGCTATAAAATTTTCTGACAACAAAATCCGTTGTCGGAAATTCCGATCGTGTGTACACAAACCCGACGGACAAAGTGCCACGCATGCTCAGAATAAATAAAGAGATGAAAGCTATTGGCTACTGCCCCGTTTATAGTCCCGACGTACGTGTTTTACGTCACCGCGTTCAGAATGATCGGATTTTCCGACAACTTTGTGTGACCGTGTGCATGCAAGACAAGTTTGAGCCAACATCCGTCTGAAAAAATCCTAGGATTTTGTTGTCAGAATGTCCGATCAATGTCCGACCGCGTGTACGGGGCATTAGAGGTCAGAGGATCTGTGCCTACAGGCTCCTAAATGATACATCTGGGCCTGGATCAAACCTATACAGTGAATGGTCATCAGACATAATACGGTACTTACAGGTTTGGTCTTTGGCTGGATGAAATCTAGAAAAAAAAAGCACAAGAAATATTTTTAACCTCTTAAGGACCGAGCCTCTTTCTGAGATTTGTTGTTTACAAGTTAAAAACATTTTTTTTTGCTAGAAAATTACTTAGAACCTTCAAACATTATACATTTTTTCTAACACCCTAGAGAATAAAATTGCGGTCGTTGCAATACTTTCTGTCATACCGCATTTGTGCAGCGGTCTTACAAGCGCACTTTTTTTTAAAAAAAAATACACTTTTTTTTAATTAAAAATAAAACATCAGTAAAGTTAGCCTAATTTTTTTTTACATTGGGAAAGATAATGTTACGCTGAATAAACTGATACCCAACATGTCACGCTTCAAAATCGCGCCCACTCGTGGAATGGCGACAAACTTTTACCCTTAAAAATCTCCATAGGCGACGTTTAAAAAAATTCTACAGGTTGCATGTTTTGAGTTACAGAGGAGGGCTCTGAGCCCCAAGCCCACTCTTTTTTGAAGCCTATTAAAGCCTCTGGCTCTAATCATGTGCTTCAAAAAAAAAAAAAAACCCATTGGAATCCATGCGTCCGATGCACCGCATGTAGATTAGGGGGCCAGACAGTGGCGGCACGTCCATTAGGGGCGTTTGAGTGCCGCGCCCTCTATCCATCGCCACCGCCACCCTCTATTCGTGCATCCGGCCCCTTACAGGATGCCGGGCGGCTGAATTACAGCTGCGGGAGTGTTTTTTTGAAGAACCTAATTAGAGCCAGAGGCTCTAATAGGCTTCAAAATAGGGTGGGCTTGTGGGCATTGCTGGAAGGAGGAGGAGAAGACAAAGGAGCCCCTACCCGTTGCCTGTCGCAACCTGATGTCCATCGATGCCCCGAACCCCGCCGCTTCCCGCCGCCTAGGTGGTGTAAGTGGACCGACCGACAGACTGTGTGCGCGGGGGGTTTGGGGGCTTTGAGGTGCTGCGGGGGGGGGGGGGGGGGTTGTCTGCTGCCCCCCCAAAACAAAAAAACATTAGCCTCCACTAAGGCCCGATACATGGACGGGGGCGTTGCGTAATCTCATTGTATCAGGGGAATGGCATGTTGGTGGAACTTAGCCATGATATCAGGGTAGGTCAGGGCCATACAAAAAACAGAGAGGACACAAAGAGGAAGGTATTGTGGGAAAACAGCAGATATCCTTTTGTGAAAATTCTACTTTTTTTGATTAAATAATACTGGCAAGGTACAATAATCAATGGGAGCCATATTCCATACTACTCAGGGTCAGGTCATGGCTATATGGAGTTTAAAATTCTGCTCCAGCAATCTCCCCTATAAAATGGGAACTATGAAGCAGCAAGCTCCCCAATGAAATGGGAACTATGAAGCAGCAAGCTCTCCGATAAAATGGGAACTTTTTTCATCTTGTGAGTGCTGCGTTGTATAGATTTAAAGCTGAACTCTGGAATAATCAA
Source organism: Lithobates septentrionalis (assembly GCA_037952835.1). NCBI lineage: Eukaryota > Metazoa > Chordata > Amphibia > Anura > Ranidae > Lithobates > Lithobates septentrionalis. Next base: position 727,958 of record JBBDGP010001569.1, read on the forward strand.
ATATTGTCTAAATCCAAGAGTCCCGTGAATTCTTCCTTAAATCTTGGTGTGCTTTATGTATTTCTTCCAGATCTGTGCAGTAATCCAGTGTGAAACTTGCTGTAATAAAGACCACTCACTGCTGCTCTCTTTCCTTGTGCAGGTTGACTGGTCTTGTCCCCGCCCCTGCTGTATTTTTCTACAGGTAGCCAATGGTGGGTGGGGCTTGCTGGGCCCCTCCTACAGCTCTGCTCTCTGCACAGTCTATGTACAGCACAGTGATGACGATACCCCTACTTTTACAAGGTAAGTTTGGTAAAAGCATTTGGTGCACACAAAGTGGATTTATATCATTTGTGGCTATAGAGGAATACACTATATTACCAAAAGTATTAGGGCGCCTGCCTTTACACGGATATGAACTTTAATGGCGTCCCAGTCTTAGTCCGTAGGGTTCAATATTGAGTTGGCCCACCCTTTGCAGCTATAACAGCTTCATCTCTTCTGGGAAGGCTGTCCACAAGGTTTTGGAGTGTCTATGGGAATGTTTGACCATTCTTCCAGAAGCGCATTTGTGAGGTCAGGCACCGATGTTTGACGAGAAGGCCTGGCTCGCAGTCTCCGCTCTAATTCATCCCAAATGTGTTCTATCGGGTCGAGGTCAGGACTCTGTGCAGGCCAGTCAAGTTCCTCCACCCCAAACACGCTCACCCATTTCTTTTTGGACCTCCCCCTTTGAAAGTCCCCCCAGCAGTATTTTTTTATATTCTTTTTCTGAAAGTTATCTTGCCAGTCACGTGACATGCAAAGTCATTTTTCTTTATAGCCTTCACCCTGCAGTAGGCGGTCCTCAATGATACACAGAGGGGCACTGACATGTTGCTGTACTCTGCACCATTACACAGTGAATGCAGGGCATTTTTTGAGGACCCTTCAGGGGTGGGCCCATGCAGCCTGCCCTCAACCTGGAAGACTGAGAACATCTAGTGGTGAAAGGAGAGTACTGCAGGAGGGATAGCTCCGGAAAACAAGTCATTAATTGCAATTTCAATATATATATCCTCCCAGATCCATGTTGGCCAATATAAATAAAACTGTACTTGTTAGTTGAATGGAAATTCATGGAAAATTCTATATAGGTGGTGCTGTAGGCACAAAGCTCTTCATTTCTTCTCTGGTAAATTTAGGATTTCGTAAAACTAAGACAACACTTACGTGTATTTTTTATCCACAGCTTCAGACGGCATAGTTTCTGCTTGAGGATCATGGCAAGGGCTACGAAAAGGATTAGGATGCAGATTATCAAGGCCACAATGTAACCGCCATTCCATTTATCTATGGATGCAAAAATTTTGTTTATTAGAGTTACCATTACAGTGTAAAAAGGTTGACAAAAAAAATTAAAAAACATGAAAAATGTTGAGTAGCACAAGTTCTAGCATGACAATGGTGGATAGTCTTTTTGCACAGCAGGACTTTTTACTTTCACTTTAATTGATCTGGATGAACAGTCTACAGATGATGGCACACAATTGGATTGTACAATCTTAGATGTGTGGGCTCAATGATTAGATTGAATTGACGATCAGAAGAAATTAATGTATTAGGCAAACTAAAGTGATTATTTGTGATGGCTGAGCCCAGCAATTTTTTTTACATAGACCCCCCTTTGTTGGCTGGTTTAAAAGAAAAGTATGGGTTTGTTTTTTATTTATTTTTTAATCATACTTACCTAGCTGGATACAGTATCACTCCGATGCTGCATCTGCCCTCCGCCGGCTATAACACTGAGAACTGAGCCATCAAACACCGCCAATCACTCAGTTCTCACAGCTCCGTGAGCAGAGAGCTGGTGAATGTCAGTCACCAGTTCTCTTCTCTGCCCCCCCCCCCCCCACCCCCCTGGGCTGGGCTGTCCACTCCTGTGATCCACGGGAGAAGTACAGCCAAACCAGCTTTGGCTGTACTTCTCCTTTAAACCTTTGCCGCCCATGCAATGCATATGTGTGGTGGCATATAGAGTGGGCTATAACACCCATGCGTCGCATATATGGGTTGGTGGGAGGCAGAGGCTTCTGTGCTGAGAGTGCGCTCTCAGCACACTGAGCTTTTTAAGACAGCTGCCAATCTCTAGTATTGATCGGGAGCGAGCATGTGACCACTGTGACAGCCAATCACAGTAGTCACATGATTGAGCGGACCCCCCCCCCCCCCCCCGGGGCGTAATAGCCGATGTAGAAATATGGACCATGATTGCAACTAACCACTATTCCCTGCAATATCTGTATATCATATTATTCCCCTGGTAACGGTGTTAAACTTACATCATATTTGTAAGCCCAATCAAGGGGATTGTGGGATTGTAGTTCCACCCGATGGCTGTTCCCTTGCATGATTATACGCTCGTACTACATATCCCAGGGATCTTTACTACCATCTGAGAGATTGCTGAGAAAGAGCTATAATAGAAACCAGAGACCTGCCCCAGGCTCTCTTCTTCCCGGGCCTTGTGTGTGATCGATCTCTCCGCGCAGTGAGAGTGAAGTCGCGGCCTACCACGCGGGTGTACATCATTCCTACCCGACAAAGAAGGGGTTCATCGCTGCCTGCTGCTTATCAGACATCTGACCAGCACCAACTCAACTGTACAGTAACCCACGCTCTGTGTCTCGCAGTCAGGGGATCATCACAAGCGAGTCCGCCGCCAGGACGTCTATCCAGTGGTCGTTATTTGCAAGACGTTGAATCGGCCTGGTCGTTGGTGAGAGGGCAATTGCCCACCTTTGCAAGCCTTTCCTTGGTTGTTTTACTGGGACACTGTGCACAGACAGCTTTACCTTGGGAACACTTCACTGCATTTCTTTTCAAACACTGTACATAGGCATCTTTAGCTACAGTTATCATAAGATATACGACCACTCTGTCACTAAACCTTATTGGATATAGTTAATGAGCTCCGACAGCCAGTGAAGACCATCAGATCTGCAATGGGGACATTCTGTCATTGCTGCTTAAGGGCCCTCATACCATGCTTGTTTAGCGTCATCTCTCATTAGGATAAAAGGTTAAACAGGCCGGCCTGGGTTCCTCTCTAGAAATATAGTCAGAATTGATGCTTAACCTTAACATCACTGCCCCACCTCTTCCAATCATAGAACGCTTTGAATTTATTCAGAAAATGCAAAGCATTTCCCTTGTTGAGGGGGACGACCTCCTGTGTTTATAATGCAGCAAGGTAACCACTCAGCATGGGACCCTGAAGCAAGTAGAGAACACTGGCATAGCAGTGTCTACTTCAGTGATTTCCAGCTTCCTCAGCCAGGTATGGTTATCAGCCATCAGCAAGGTATGGTATATACAGTTACATTGATTCAAGCTGGACTAATGTAAACTATGTTAAAAATGTCATCCCTGGAGTTTTTCTTTACATGTGTATGTTGGAAAGTGAGGCAGGGAGGGGGGGGGGAGCATTATGGGAACTGAAGAACCTCTTTAAGTAATCTCAAAAAGCCCATGTACGCTAGGCCTTTGTTAAATTTTAAAGCGGCTAATTTAAATCTTCCATAGGTGACTACAATTTAATGGATATTTAAGACTGAATATTCATATTGTTGCATGAACCAGGTTGCGACTGGTTTTCTTGAAGCTTCCCACACTTTCCTGAACTTTGTTATCAGTCTGCTATTGCCGCCTACAAGTTGGATATCAGTTATAAGAAAGTATCAAGTAATGTATGCCTAGGCGTACATCAGCACGCATGCGTGCCGGACAGTGACCATCTTTGATGTTGGCACATTAGAGTTTAATACAATGTAAACATCTCTGTGGATTTCTATTTTGTCTGCAAGTGCAACTTTTAATATTAAAAATTTTAAACTTACGGTTTTAAACTATGGGGAGTTTGTTCCCTACATATTTATTTATTTCAGGTACTTATATAGCGCTGTCAATTTACACAGCGCTTTACATTGTACATTCACATCGGTCCCTACCCTCAAGGAGCTCACAATCTAAGGTCCCTAACACACATTCATACACATACTAGGGCCAATTTAGACAGGATCCGAATAACCTACCAGCATGTCTTTAGAGTGTGGGAGGAAACCAGAGTACCCAGAGGAAACCCACGCAGGTACAGGGAGGAGAACATGCAAACTCCAGGCAGATGGTGTCAAGGTCAGGATTCAAACCAGCGACCCTTTTTGCTGCTAGTTGAAAGTGCTAACCACTACACCACTGTGCTGCCCTTACATATGAGATTGAGGTCTGGCAGTTGGCAATAGCCTTGGAGTCCTGGTGACACTTTTGCCACATGGTGCTGGGAGACTGAAGGAGCTGAGAACCAAGGAGGATCTATATAAAAAAAAAAAAAGATATTTTGACCGCTCTTGTATACGAGGATCAACACTATCTGGTAAGCTTCTCCTGTGCACTGTGAGGGGTGATTCACTGGAATCCTGTCTGCTGCTTATTTCAATATCAGTGGGATTATGGTCACTTGTATAACTTGGATATTTCCTTTTTCTCTTTACAATAAAAATTTGAAAAAAAATGTGTAAGGAAATGTTAGTTGATAAGAATTCACATTTAATTAATAATAATGAATAAAAAAAACACTGTGGTCATTTGAAATTCAAGTTGAATAGTTCTCCTGAGTTGAGTTGAGATGGGATGAGTGAACACGTGATCAGTTCCTTTCATATTTCTCTATGTCTTTAGGTTCACAGTGGAAGTACCACACAGATTTCAAGCATGACGGTGCTGTCTACCTATAGTGACACACCACAAAACATGTCCACTTACCTTTGGTGCCTTCTTCATCTTTGGGTGAAGTCATAGCAAAAGATGCAGTAGAAGTTTCAGAGATATGGTGGACTATATGGACTCTGGGTGTTGTATATCTCTGCTCTGCTGAAGGGATTGTGCCTGCATTGTCTCCAGACCTCTTGTTCTCCAAGACATCATTTTTCATCTCTGAATCCGGAGTTGTATGACCAGATGTTTTGCAAACTGTGTCTGTCATGGAGTCCCCTTTCCTTAATATCTTTTGCTGCAAGTTAGCACAGCTGGAAAAAAAAAATGGAAGTTGTATTTTTTCTGTTTTTCTATCCCCAAATAGAAACTATTATGTTTGTTATGTCTGTTTAAAAATTCTCAATGCTGAGAGGCTTGGTCAGATGCCGGTCCAGGGTTGTGGGCGGATCCCAACCATATTGTGGCAATCCCCAGCCTGGACCGGCTCTGTCATGTCAGCCGACAGTGGGCTTCAGCCAGCTGTCTGCTGAAAATGGGTCGCAGGAGTGCTTAACGAACTGAACTCCTGTGATTCACAGAAGTAGTACAGACAAACAAGATTTGGCTTTACGTCTCCTTTAAACTGTTTATATCCGTTTTTCTATATACACGCAGGCAGTCTTATTTTTTCAAATAATACATGACAAAGGATATACAGAGCACTGTAGGTTAGCTAATGCTTCGGGGCTGGCTTTGTCTCACTAGAAATCTCTTGTAGAATATAAGATAAGGCTGTAATGACTCACTCAGGTCTATATATAAATTACAACTTTATCTATTGAGCTCTCTAAACAACGGGTTTTTTATAAATCACCAGGAGACGCATTCTTTGGCAAACTGAAGCCAAGATCTCAATCCCCTGGCTTAAAAATGAATTTGCAATATTTGAAATTTTACCTGGAAAAAAGAAAACTATTAAGAAAAAGGTTTAGTCCTAACCATAATAAATAATTAAAGAAAATGTGTACAATAAACCGAGATTTCCTTTAAATTAACTGAATGTGTTTATTGATAAGCAGTACACATGATCGTTTTTTGTACCGAGAAGAAGAACAAAATTCCATTTATGGCATTTATATATAACTGCATTAGCCCAGCTTGGACCAATGTAAGTAAGCATATACCATAGCTGTGGGATCCCTCTAGAAGCTGGAAATTATTGTAGTAGACACAACTACTTCAGTGATCCCCACTAATTTCTGTCCTGTGATGAGCAGCTGCTCTGCTGCATTGTGAACACAGGAGGTCGCCCTCTGGCGCGGACGCCATTTAGAGATCAATTTGCATTTTCTCAGTGGATGCAAAGCATTCTCAGATTGGACGAAGTGGAGAGCGTGACATCACTGCCTCACCTCTCCACCTCGTCCAATCATAGAACGCTTTGAATTTATTCAGTAAATGCAAAGCATTGCCCGTGCTGAGGGGGGCGACCTCCTGTGTTTATAATGCAGCAAGGGAACCACCATTAGACCCTGAAGCAAGTAGAGAACACTGAAATATATAATAATGTCTACTTCAGTGATTTCCAGCTTCCAGGGACATCAGCCAGGTATGGTATATACATAGTTACATTGGTTCAAGCTGGACTAATGTAAACTATGTTAAAAATGCCATCCCTGGAGTTTTTCTTTACATGTGTATGTTGGAAATGCGCTTACAATAAAAATATCAAATGTGACCATATAGGGTGACCACGCATGTAGCAACTTGATTGGCTATAATGCATACATGGTGTCAAATTAAATGTTGCTTAAAATACAAAGCAAAGGTCAGTGTTAAGTTTCCTTCATGTACTGTATGTCACAGCTTTAGGTGTCTTTGATGTGGACTTTCTATGACACATAGTCGCATTTGCTATACTTTTTTTTTTGTTTTTTACAGGAGATGACTTGTGATACTTAGCATATTATTTTTAGTTCTTGTGTGAAAGCTGAAGTGGGCAGTATATCTGTGGTCAGTTTCACCCTGTAACAAGAAACCTGTGGTCATGTTATTCAGTTTCTTTTTTTTTTTGTAATTCCCTTGTTGAACCATAAGTTGCATTATACATACCAAACCAAGAGTATTGCAAAAATACAATTACAGTAAAACCTTGGGTTGCGAGCATAATTTGTTCCAGAAACATGCTTGTAATCCAAAGCACTTGTATATCAAAGCAAATTTTCCCATAAGAAATAATGGAAACTCAAATGATTCGTTCTGAAACCATTTATTCATAGGTCCTTCCGTTTATAGTCCATATAAAAAGATGATAGCAATGTGGTAGGTTGTGTAACCATAAAATGTCCTTCCACAAATGGAAGCCTCCACAAGGGGATTAGAAGCAAAATCCATCGGGAGCTCCAGAGTATAAAAGAGAAGAGAGGCGCCTCTAAGTGTAGCAATATGGTTACATTTAATGAAGGTACAACATTTAGCAACTCACATGGTTGATGATTAAAAGAGGCACATCTAAGTATGCAGGCATCCGGGGTAAAGCTGTCCACATAGACCATCCCCCACATCACCGCCTCTCACCGCTGTCAGTCTGCAATCATGACCGGGAAGACTACCCTGCAGTAGAGCGATCTGAAAGCGATGATTGAAACGCTCGTGGAGCGCAGAGTGGAAGGGATGATGTAGATGGCGGTGCTGAGCATGGTTTATGTGAACAGCTTTGCCTGCATACTTACATGTTTTAATCAACAACCATGTGAGTTGCTATATGTTGTACCTTCATTAAGAGCCCTTGCACACTGGGGCGGTTTGCAGGCGCCATTGCGCTAATAATAGCGCTTGCAAACCGCCCCGAAAGTGCCGCTACTGTCATTCCAGTGTCAAAGCCCCGAGGGCTTGCACACTGGAGCGATGCGCTGGCAGGACGGTAAAAAAAGTCCTGCCAGCAGCATCTTCGGAGCGGTGAAGGAGCGGTGTGTATACCGCTCCTTTACCGCTCCTGCCCATTGAAATCAATGGGACGGTGCGGCTATACCGCCGGCAATGCGCCTCTGCAGAGGCGCTTTGCGGTGGTATTTAACCCCTTCTCGGCCGCTAGCGGGGGTAAAACCGCCCCGCTAGCGGCCGCATACCGGCGGTAAAACGCCGCTAATAATAGCGGCGTTTTACCGCCGACGCCGCCCCCCGCCCCAGTGTGCAAGGGCTCTAAATGTACCCATATTGCTACACTTAGAGGCGCCTCTCTTCTCTTTCATACTCAGTTGTGACTTGACGCTACTTGTATATCAAGACAACGCTTATATATCAAGTCAAATTTTGTTTAAAAATGTTGCTTGTCTTGCAAAATGTTCTCAAACCAAGTTACTCTCAAACCAAGGTTTTACTGCACATAGTTATGCTGGTAACATACACGGCATCAGAGCTTTACAAGTAGCTCAGCAAAACAGAGCATGTGCAAGAATGAGGTCTAAGTTGGGCGGGTGTGAATATATCGGAGAAAACGCAGTAAAAAAAAAACATCTCCGGGGTTCCCAATATATATAGCAGGGATATACAATTAGCGGACTTCCAGCTGTTGCAGAACTACAAGTCCCATGAGGCATTAGAAGACTGACAGCCACAAGCATGACACCCAGAGGCAGAGGCATGATGCGACTTGTAGTTTTGCAACAACTGGAGGTCCGCTAATTGCAAATCCCTGATATATAGGATAGCTCCAACTTGGTGAAGCAATCTTATGGAAAATACAATGAGAAAATACCGGGGTTGAAAGAAAACCCCCGGTGGCCAGTATATCCCAATAAGAACGTGAAATGTAACAACATAATCAGATACACAATAGCAGCAAAAAACTGCATGGAAAATATTCCAGACAGACTGAAAGGGTATAAAGGGGAGAAAAGAGGAAGAGAGGGGAATAAAAAGGGAAAGAACAAAAAATTGCAGAAGAGGGACACACACAGCATAGAGGGACAGGGTATAGGCCCAGAGCAGAAGGGAAAAGGACAATAAAGAACAAAAAGCTAATTCTCTCACCCAGGGCCTCAGAACAAGTCCCTGGCAATTTCAACCAGGATCAGAAACTTCCTGTAAATAGGCATCCGTAAAGACAAAGTGTTGCCAGGGCCTCCAAGTGTCATGAAAGGACCCCTTCTGGTTGTTGAGTGTAGCCGTAAGGTCTTCCATGTCCATATTATGCCCACTCCCCCCAACCCACCCCCCCCCCCATATTTTGGGGAGATTTTGGGGAGATAAAGAAGCTGGAATCATAGGCGTGGTTTCCGATAGGACCATATAAACCCTCGGAATAGGAAGTTATGTTATTCTTTTTGTGTGTTCTGAACAAGAACTTCTTATGCCCCGTACACACGGTCGGATTTTCCGACGGAAAATGTGTGATAGGACCTTGTTGTCGGAAATTCTGACCGTGTGTAGACTCCATCACACATTTTCCATCGGATTTTCCGACACACAAAGTTTGAGAGCAGGATATAAAATTTTCCGACAACAAAATCCGTTGTCGGAAATTCCGATCGTGTGTACACAAATCCGACGGACAAAGTGCCACGCATGCTCAGAATAAATAAAGAGATGAAAGCTATTGGCCACTGCCCCATTTATAGTCCCGACGTACGTGTTTTACGTCACCGCGTTTAGAACGATCGGATTTTCCGACAACTTTGTGCGACCGTGTGTATGCAAGACAAGTTTGAGCCAACATCCGTCTGAAAAAATCCTAGGATTTTGTTGTCGGAATGTCCGAACAAAGTCCGACCGTGTGTACGGGGCATAAGTGTGCTTTTCTCCTGGTTTTGCCTCTTATTTAATGTTTAGATATACATAAGATTGATGCAAATACTATTATCAATGTGTGTTAATGTGTTTGTATAAGGATCACAGCTCGACCAGTAGGTACAGTCAAAAGCTAAGGAGCGATAGTACAGCTGCTACACCATGCACCTAATTAACCAATTTCCCTACATACCTAGGGCTATTAGCACAAGGCAATGAGTAAAGGTTGATGGCGTGGTTGTTAGGGGTTTGCTTCTCCAACACCCAAGTTTGAGCACCTCCCATCTTTTTTATTTAAGCAGCAATGTTTTAATCTGGTTACAATGTGTGTTAAAGTGTCAGAATACACTTTGTTTCTTTGTTTAGCCACTTGCCCATAGTAAAAATACGTCATTACTTTGACATTAAATTGGAGTTCCAGCGGTATTTGTTCTTTTTTTAAACACCAACCCCCCCCCCCCCCCCCCCGTGTTTTTTCCACCTAATCCTATATCCAATGGGATTAGTAATGAATGTAGGTTTAGCAAATTTTTTATTTTTTTTTATAATCTTGCTGTCCCCACCGAGCGGGCTGCCATCTTTAGTGTGGGCATCTGAAGCCCACTGGTATCTCCTACTGGGATACGTCGCTGCTGGCTACCAAGCATGCACCTCTCGATCTCGCGCATGCACATATCATACAAGGTCCCGCAATGCTACAAGCAATGGATGCCCATTGACTCCTCATATCCCAGGAGCCAATGGGCGGGCAGACATGATGTACCTCGCCGCAGCGAGGTACTGTGGAAGCAAAGGATTAAAACCACAAAAAGGGTATTTGCACTGCAGGGAAAAAAGTCAAGTGAAGATGCCTGGATCCCAGAACTGGCTGAACAGAATTGCAAACCTTTGGCAGGTATGTCCTTTAAGTGTGAAAGTAGTTGCTTGCCTAGAGTTTATTTTTAGAAAACCACTAGTGTTTTGCTAAAGCCGGGAGTTTCAAATATTTTACAATCACACTTTAACTATTGAATTCTTCCTTTTGTGAATGCTAGCTCATATTTGGTAAATTGGCTAAGGCTTTAAAGTCCAGCTCTGGGAAACGTAAACATTTCCCTTTGCAGTGAGGCTGCGACCACATAACAAGGGTTAAAGTGGTTGTAAACTCAAAAAGCAAACGCCCCCCCCCCCCCCCCAAAAAAACCTGCAAGACAAAAGCATAACGAGCTTGTATGCATCACATACGAGCTCATTATGAAATACTTACCTTAGACCGATGCTGTTGTAGAAGTCCCTGTACACCGCTGTGACTGGCGACAAGTCTCCTGGAGTTATTTCTGGGTTCGCGGGCTCCAGCGCTGTGATTGGCCTGAGCCGCGATGGGGCCACTCCCGCGCATGCGAGGGAGCCGCCGGTCATGGCACAGGCCCTGAAGAAACAGCACGAGCGGGCCGTTTCTTCAGTGCACATGCGCCGATGACATCAGCACAAGCGTATACAGTCAATATCTCTTAAACTGTGCAAGTTTAGGAGATATTCACATTACCTACAGGTAAGCCTTATTATAGGCTTACCTGTAGGTAAAAGTGGTGTAACTAGGTATACAACCACTTTAATTGCAAGTTTAGGTCTATGAGATATAGAAAAGAAGATCTACTTTCCTGATCCTCCATTCACCTGTACTGCCAAACTGGTCCCCACAGTGTCTTCTCCATGATGCTCCACCAGTCTAAAGTCCTGACCTCAACAAGACCAATGCAGTCCACAGCCCTACATAGACAGGTGGATGCTTCAAGGTTGGGTGTGCTGTGCATTCAGAGATGGTATTCTGCATACCTTGGCTGTAACAAGTGGTTATTTAAGTTAGGGTCGGTTCACACTGGGGCAACACGACTTCAGCGCGACTTTGCACGGCGACTTCAACGCGGCTTCGACGCGACTTCGACGCGACTTCGACGCGACTTCAGCGCAACTTTAGCAAATTACAAGGCGACTTGAAGTCGCCTCCATGACAGGCGACTTTGCCTGTGGCCAATCAGCTCTCTGGGAGGGAGGGGGGGAGGGAGGGGTTTTCCCTGCAAAGTCGCTTGACTTTACAGAGAGATCCGACTTGGAGGCGACTTCCATAGATTTCTATGGTACAGGTCGCCTACCAAGTCGGATCAAAGTAGTACAGGGAGTACGCTCTGAAGTCGGAGCGACTTCAGTAGCGTCTATTAAGACGCTAGCGTTCACTCCCATTCAAACTATTTCTGGGGCGACTTGGGGCGACTTGAGGGCGTACAAGTCGGATCCCAAGTCGCCCCAGTGTGAACTGAGCCTTACTGTTGCCTTTCTATCATCTCGAATCATTCTCCCTTCTGACCTCTGAGTCATTTTCCTCCACACAACTGCCGCTCACTGGATATTTTCTCTTTTTCGGACCATTCTCTGTAAACCGAGAGATGGTTGTGTGTGAAAATCCCAGGAGATCAGCAGTTTTTGAAACATTCAGACTAGCCCGTCTGGCACCAACAACCATGCCATGTTCAAAGTCACTTATATCCTCTTTCTTCCCTATTCTTAAGCTCGGTTTAAACTTCAACAAGACCTCTAGATGCCTAAATGCATTTAGTTGCTGCCATGTGATTGGCTGATTAGCAATTTGTGTTACCAAGCAATTGAAGAGGTGTACCTAATAAAGTGGCCGGTGAGTGTACAGTGCCTTGAAAAAAGTATTCATTCCCCTTGAAATTTTCCACATTTTGTCATATTACAACTGAAAACGTAAATGTATTTTATGCGATAGACCAACACAAAGTGGCACATAATGGTGAAGTGGAAGGAAAATGATAAATGGTTTTCAAATTTTTTTACAAATGAATATGTGAAAAGTGTGGTGTGCATTTGTATTCAGCCCCCTTTACTCTGATACCCCTAACTAAAATCTAGTGGAACCAATTGCCTTCAGAATTAACCTAATTAGTAAATAGAGTCCACCTGTGTGTAATTTAATCTCAGTATAAATACAGCTGTTCTGTGCAGCCCTCATAGGTTTGTTAAAGAACCTTAGTGAACAAACAGCATCATGAAGGCCAATGAACACACCAGACAGGTCAGGGATAAAGTTGTGGAGAATTTTAAAGCAGGGTTAGGTTATAAAAAATATCCCAAGCTTTGAAAATCTCACGGAGCTCTGTTCAATCCATCATCCGAAAAAGAAAAGAGTATGGCACAACTGCAAACCTACCAAGACATGGCCGTTCACCTAAACTGACAGGCCAGCAAGGAGAACATTCATCAGAGAAGCAGCCAAGAGGCCCATGGTAACTCTGGAGGAGCTGCAGAGATCTACAGCTCAGGTGGGAGAATCTGTCCACAGGACAACTATTAGTCGTGCTCTCCACAAATCTGGCCTTTATGGAAGAGTGGCATTGTTGGAAGAAAGCCATAAGAAGTCCTGTTTGCTGTTTGCGAGAATCCATGTGGGGCACACAGAAAACATGTGGAAGAAGGTGCTCTGGTCAGATAATTCTAAAATTGAAATTTTGTCCTAAAAGCAAAATGCTATGTATAGCAGAAAACTAACACTGCACATCACCCTGAACACACCATCCCCACCGTGAAACATGGTGGTGGCAGCATCATGTTGTGGGGATTCTTTTCTTCAGCAGGGACAGGGAAGCTGGTCAGAGTTGATGGGAAGATGGATGGAGCCAAATACAGGGCAATCTTAGAAGAAAACCTGTTAGAGTCTGAAAAAGACTTGAGACTGGGGCGCAGGTTCACCTTCCAGCAGGACAACGACCCTAAACATACAGCCAGAGCTACAATGGAATGGTTTAGGTCAAAGCATATTCATGTGTTAGAATGGCCCAGTCAAAGTCCAAAGCTAAATCCGATAGAGAATCTGTGGCAAAACTTGAAAATTGCTGTTCACGGACGCTCTCCATCCAATCTGGCAGAGCTTGAGATATTTTGCAAAGAAAAATGGGCAAAAATGTCACTCTCTAGATGTGCAAAGCTGGTAGAGACATCCCCAAAAAGACTTGCAGCTGTAATTGCAGCGAAAGGCGGTTCTACAAAGTATTGACTCCGGGGGGCGCCATACAAATGTACAAGCCACACTTTTCACATATTTATTTGTAAACAATTTTGAAAACCATTTATCATTTTCCTTCCACTTCACAATTATGTGCCACTTTGTGTTGGTCTATCACATAAAATCCCAATAAAATACATTTACATTTTTGGTTGTAACATGACAAAATGTGGAAAATTTCAAGGAGTATGAATACTTTTTCAAGGCACAGTATATGTAAAGCACCGTGTAGATTGTGTAGTAATAAATAAAAATAATAAAAAATAAAAATAATCTGTAGATTATTTTTGAATCATTTGGATAGATTCTCTGGCCCATCAATATGGAGACAGTTTGGTCTGGAAGCTTGCCATTAATAACACATAATTATATTATATATATATTATATAATTATACTCACTCTGTGTGCGGTTTACAATTTTCTGTGGCGGAGTAGATGGAGGAGTACGTGCCAGGGGGACATGCTTCACATACTGTGTCCTTTTCTGAAGTCCCTGAAAAAGGCACAGAAAATTTCACTTGGTATTTTATTAATTTTATTAGGCCCTGTTCACACCTGAGCAATTTTCTGCTTGAAGCTTGTAGCTCTAAAACGCTCAGCAAACCAAATCCCATTCATTTCAATAGCCTCTGTTCACATCTGAGCGTTCTGTCGCCTGAAGCTCAAAAAAGTACATGAGCCCCCACCGCTGTGATCAGTGAGGAGCGGAGACCGGGAGGAAGCACAGCCCAGGACGGAGGGCGGCAGGAGGAGCTGGCCAAACAAACTTTCTATGTTAAACCACTTGTGATTGGTGGCTAGCACACAAACAGGGTGTTCTTAAGTAACCAATCACCAGCTTGCTAATATGAAAATTCACTCTGCAAGCTTCCGCCCCTCTGTCCAGAGCTGTGCCGCCTCCAGGTCTCTGATGTGGAAACAGGTAGGACACTGTGCTATGGGGGAGGAGGGAAGGGGGGTTACTGTTATAGGGGAAGGGGGGGGGCAGAAGACACCACTGTGATGTGAAGGGGGCAGAGGACACTGTTATGGGCAGGGGCACCCCCATAGCAGTGTCCTCTACCACCCTTCACATCCCCCCCCATCTCTGCATTTTGTCGGCAATGCACTCCTGAAGCCTGCATTCTGACCACAACGCACTCCTGATCCCTGCATTCTGAGTGTAATGCATTGGTGAACCCTGCATTCTCTGCATAACACACTCCTAAACCCTGCACTCTCTTGTAATACTTATTTTTGTTCTGTGTAAAAAAAAAAGGTCGGTTTTACTGTTTTTTTTTTTTTTTCGGGGGGGGGGGGGGGGGGACACTGTGCCCGATGATCTTTGACTTCATCAGTGTTGTTCTGATGGGGTGGGGATTATGGGATGCCCAACTTGAAAATTACAAACAAAACCAGGGACAACTTCATCCCTAGTCACAGCTTCCACTTCTTCCTCCTGCACAAACTTGATCCTTTGCACTCCTTGGGAGCTAACAGTCTTTTCAGTTAGTTCAGCAACAGGCCATTACAGGCTAGGAACTCTCAGTCCTTTGGGAAAAATAGCAAATGTGGAGTGAACTGCTTCTTACAACACCATCTGCTTTCCTGTAGACACTGGTCCCAGCTCTACTTCCCGCAGAAATGCTAGCCCACCTGGCTGCCACTTCACCAGGCCTGCCCACCTGGCTGCTTCTTCCCACCAGTCTATCCAACTGACACATTCTGGAGACTTCCCAGGGCAAGGTTGGATGGAGAATTAGGCACACCGTTGTCTTCAAGAGAGACCTGCTACAGCTGGCAGTCTCTCCCCTTGTCTGTCCATGCACCGTACTGATCTACTCACTCTGTCTCTCTTTGCTCCTGCTGCCTCTCCGGAAAGTTTTCCTCCAACTGCCTGGTGTGCCAGTGGTGGGATCCTTCCAGGTCAGCCTCCCGAGCTCCAACCCGAGGTTTATCCCTGGGTCAGCTATAATTTACCTGCACTACCACTAATAGCACACCAGAGGGTGCTACATATACGTATTGCGGTCGGCAAGTGGTTAATACTTTCATCTGTAAGGTTACAAGATATTTATATATTGATCCTATAATAAAGTGTTTTTCTCTGCCATCTATATTGGTATATTGATATGTTCCTCTTTTTTTGGCTTTATATCAAAAAACTTATCTTTCCCATATATTATTTCTGGTCAAAATGTATCTAGGTGAAATATCTTATAGTGTTATCAATCACTGTATAAAGTGCTAGTGCTAACAAAATATTAAAAAATATAGGTATATATTTAAGTGAGAAATAAACTGAAAACTAAAATCATACAATGTGCCAATTGTATTACTTCATTCATAGAATTCCCATATCAATGTATATATGTGCTGCACAGTGCAAGAAAATTTGCAGAAATTTTTATTTTTTTTTGGGGAAAAATGTCCCCAACGTGCACCACAGTACACTAGATGTCCTCAGTGAGTGATCACTCCTGTACAGTAATAATGTTTTTCTATATTATAAAGTGCTCCAAATTCACCACTTATTGTGATTTCACCACCACCTGTTGCAATGGCCACTCACCACATACGGTAAGAATATGCGCCTTTGGTTGATTTAGGATAACCACTCCGTTTATGATGGGTCCAATCGCAGCCTGTTCAAGCAGTACAATAGTGTCTCTTGCTCTATATAGGGCTCACAAAAACATGTGGATAGCCATCATGGTGTAGTATGTAACTCTCATTTATTTAAAAAAAATGTAAAAAACCTAGTCAAACTCACATGTTTAGGTGCTTACATATTTTTAAATAAATGAGAGTTACACCATGTTGGCTATCCACATTTTGTTGCACTGTGCAGCACATATATACATTGATATGGGAATTCTATGAATGAAGTAATATTGGCACATTGTATGATTATAGTTTTCAGTTTATTTCTCACTTATATATCTACCTATATTTTTTGATATTTTGTTAGCACTAGCACTTTATACAGTGATTGGTAACACTATACGATATTTCACCTAGATACATTTTGATTAGAAATAATATATGGGAAAGATAAGTTTTTTGATATAAAGCCAAAAAAAGAGAAAAATATCAATATACCAATATAGATAGCAGAAAAAAAAAATTATTATAGGATCAATATAGAAATATTTTTTACTTTGCACAATTTGCACACTTTATGGTGGTTATTATACACAAAAGTTAGCGCAATCCACTTTTTCCTATAATTGCATTCCACTATTTCTTCGGTGGACCCACATGATTGCAGCAAACTAGATTGATGGGTTATAAAAACTGAGTTTTGCGCCGGTAACACATCTTGTTGGACAAATATACACAAGGTTACAAGATGACGGGGCGGTGATCAAGCAACCTGTACATAGAACATTATAGCTGTCAATGCGCAGAGGGTGGCTACATTCAATGGGGGTTCTTCCGGAGAATCCTGCGCTAGAAAGCAGTGGGATCCCGGTGTATGTACTGATTCTGGAGCTGAGCCCCAATAAAAGGATGGAGGAGATGCGCAGAGGTGCCAATTGTTGGAGGAAATGCTCAAGAGAATCTTTTATGATAACAGTGAGCCTTTATTATTCATAACCCAAGGTAAAACCCCTCCCTGGAAGGGGTCCCCAAGGGCCACCGACTGACTCCCTCAGGACTGCTTCTCCATCTTCCATCCAACTCCCCAGCTGGCATGGCTCATGGTGATTTTAAGGACTCCTTAGTTCCCTGTCAGGTCTACTTCCTGAAGATTGGCTAAGAGCCCCTTAATATGCAAGGCAACCCTCCTAGCCTCTGCCCACTAATTTCTAGAATATTCTCCAACATTCTACAACCAGGGGGAGGCACCAAAGAGCTGCCAGGATGAGTCATCCAGCCCTAACCTCTAATAACTCTGACCCAGATTCCATAACTCGGGTTTATCCCTGGGCCAGCTATAATTTACCTGCACTACCACTAGTAGCACACCAGAGGGTGCTACATATATGTATTGCGGTCGGCAAGTGGTTGATACTTTCATCTGTAAGGTTACAAGATGCCTGGGCGGTAGGGTTGCCACCTCATCC
Organism: Lithobates septentrionalis; assembly: GCA_037952835.1. NCBI lineage: Eukaryota > Metazoa > Chordata > Amphibia > Anura > Ranidae > Lithobates > Lithobates septentrionalis. The sequence continues at coordinate 745,569 of JBBDGP010001569.1, forward strand.
CTTTAAACCCGAACACATATTAATTACACAGGTTCTGTGGCTGATTAAGGTGGTAATTAAACTCACTTGGTGCCTTATCTGCATTTAATTAGCCTCAGAACCTGTGTCATTTAAAGGGGTTCGGGTTTAAAGGGATGAGGTGGCAACCCTACTGGGCGGTGATCAAGCAACCTGTACATAGAACATTATAGCTGTCAATGTGCAGTTAATGGGGGTTCTTCCGGAGAGTCTTGTTCTAGAAAGCTGTAGGATCCTGTTGATTCAGGAGCTGAGCCCCAATAAAAGGGTGGAGGAGTTGTTGAAGGAAATGCTCAAGAGAATCTTTTATGAGAACAGTGAGTCTTTATTAATCATACCATACACATATAACACCATTTTATGACTTGCGCTGGCAACCTCATCAGGAAGATATATTGTTGTGACACTAAACTATAGGTATGGCGGGGCGTGGCCTGGACGGCGATGTGAGCGGACGTGTAAGCCTGTAGCTCCGCTGACGGCAGATCCTCCTTCACCCATCCTGCACGATAGGAACACCGAACCCCGCTAAAAACACAGCACGGACCGGACACGAACCACCGAGCACATCATGTCCCCACCGAGGCGCACCAACACAGCCTCCTCGTCCCTTGAGAGATACCGCAGGACGGAGCGGGACACAGAGAGCCAAGATGGCGCCGCGCCAGCAGAGCACGAGGCTTCTCTCACGGACCAACCACCTAACGACACCGCCAAGGTACTTGAGGCAATCTCCCTATGCCAATCTACCCTCACATCTAAAATAGAGGAGGTGAAGGTGGATATCTCATTAATCAGGCATGATATGACAAAGCTCAGAGAACGGGTCACTGAGTCTGAGACTAGAATTGGGAGAGTGGAAGACACGCTGTACCCCCTGCAAAACACACAGGAGGATATGCAGCGTCAGCTACAACAACTGGCACAGAAACAGGACGATTTAGAGAACCGGACCCGCAGGTCCAATCTCCGGTTCATCGGACTGCCAGAGGGTTCTGAGGGCACCGACCCGGCCACCTTCTTAGAGCAACTCCTGATCAAAACGTATGGGAGGGAGGCATTTTCAACTTCTTTTGTGGTGGAACGCGCCCATCGCATGCCAGCCCGACGTCCACCTGAAGGGGCACCCCCACGCACATTCATAGCAAAGCTACTGAACTTCAGAGACCGTGATGCGGTCCTACGGCTGGCAAGGCTGAAGGGAAACATTCCATACCAATCCAGCTCCATCTCAACGTTCCCCGACTTTTCAGCGGAGGTCCAACGCCAAAGAGCCAGATTCTCTGACATCAAACGTCGTCTCAAAGCGCACCACATAAAGTACGCAATGCTTTTTCCAGCCCGCCTTCGTGTGGTGGGCGAGGACCGTGTCCACTTCTTTGAAGACCCACACATGGCTTCCGCATGGCTGGATCAACATAACGCGCATAGAAATCAACCTGCCTGAGACACACCTCCGCTGCCAACTAAAGTAAGTGACTTTGCACTACCTTTTAAACTGCAATATCCCTCAGGACCCTTGTACTCCGACCCAACAGATGCAACTCCACAGACCCCATGGGTACTGAGTGTTTTCACAAACAATATCTCCCATGGACCTCCCATACGCCATGACCCTCCACAAAGATAAAAAACTCTGAACTGCCACAGGGCCCTACACACTGCCTCAGGCCCACTATACCCTGCTATGAGTCCCTCGTGCTCTCCGCATGAGAACCCCTATGACACCAATACCGTAATAACTTGTCACTACGAACTCATCAACCGTCCTACTACCCCATCACCATATCCTCCATTTTTGCTTGAACATCACGCCTGGCTGACAATCATACCCTACCGGATCACAGAGGACTGTTACGGCTCCTCCACAGCCTAGGGACTGGAAGGACCTTGCCTTTGCTACACTCATACTCCATCTGTCAACCATCACAGTGGAAATTGTTCCTACCATACAGAGACTTTCTTTTTTTCTACCTGCCGTATAACTGAGGCTACGTGTGCTTCGTCGCCGGTATACCACCCAGTATTTGTTCGCCCCCCATAGGGTGTTGTTTATGTCACCACTGTCGTGGCCCAATAGGCCATAGATGATGCTGACTAGTTTAACGTGCACCTGTTCTTTGATTTTTTGTTTTAAATTTACCTACAGTAACATCTTTTATCCCCACAGCTGCACTAAGTTTGGGATGCATGCCCCAGTCAAGTTTGGGCGACTGAGGGTAGGGAGGGAGGGTAGGGGAAATGTTAAGTTACAAGCTAAGTTAAAAAACATGTATAACAACTTACAATGCATTGTACTGTACTTCTATGTGTATTGTCATATGAAGGGTAGAGGAGAGGCCGAGACCACCCCAGGAGACTGGAGGCGGACACACGCCCTTAACAAGCGCCATGACACTATCCTAAAAGGTAATTTGAATTGTCGTTCAAATGGCTAATTTAAAATTTCTTATCTGGAATGTCCGTGGGATTCGTGACAAACTCAAACGCACGGCCGTCTTTACCTGCCTTAAAACATACCGTGCAGACATCACGGTTTTGGTTGAGACCCACGTCACAGGACAGCTCCAGCTCGCGCTGAGGCGACCCTGGATAGGCTGGGCATTCCATGCCACTTACACTCCTTACTCCCGCGGGGTCTCGGTCCTCATAACTAAGACTGCACCTTTTGCGTTAATATCAATGCGCACAGACCCTCACAGTAGCTTTGTCTTCATACATTGTACACTATATGGCTCCCAATACTTGATTATGGCATTCTACATACCCCCACCATATAAATCCAACCTAATCACGGAAGGCCTACTATACATGGCTCAACACCCTAATATTCCAGCTATCTGGATGGGGGATTTCAACATGGTACTGAACCCCCAAATAGATAAAACACAACCTGGACGGGATGCCCACCCTCCTGACACCACCAGACTAGCACGCACATTAAAAGAATTTTCGCTAACTGATGTCTGGAGATATAGACATCCCCATGACTTGGCGTATTCATGCTTCTCGGCAACCCACTCCACTATGTCCCGCATCGATCTTATTTTAATCTCCGACACAATACTTACCCAATTAATTGACTCGGGCTACCACACTAGATCCCTCTCTGACCATGCCCCCTGCTGGGCAACACTACAATTGATCCAGCATGTTGGGCCTCGCACCTGGCGTCTACACCCCTTCTGGTTATCAATGGTGAGCGACCAGGAGGAAACACACGAGGAATGGAAATTCTTCTTTAGAATTAATCAAAACACTGCCTCCACGGGCAATATTTGGGAGGCATACAAACTACACGTCCGCACTATTCTAACTTCCCGTATAAACAGAATTAAAACCTCCTCCAATTTACTCATCAAGCAGGCCTCGGAAAAGATTGACACACTAACAAGAGAATTTCATAAAGACCCCAGTCAAGAAAGAGCAGCAACACTTAGACTTCATACACGGCTACTAGACCAACTACACTACGATAAAGCTAAACAGAAGCTCTTCTTTCTAAAGCAACGCGTGTTCGAGCAAGGGGAGCGCGCTGGCAAATTACTTGCATACCTGGCCCACCAAAACACCAACCCCCCAGTGGTGGTAACCCTGCTGGGACCCCACAACACCAAAATTTCAGATCCACCTGAAGTGGCAGAAGTATTTCGCAAATACTATTCAGATTTATACTCCTCTAAGGTATCAGCCACTACACAGGAAACCAGACTATTCCTTCAAGAAATCCCCTTCCCACAATTATCAGAACCTCAGCTACAAGAACTAGAGGCTCCCCTCACACTAGATGAAATTACCCTAGCTATTGCATCCTTAGCACCGGGTAAGGCACCAGGAGGAGACGGCCTCCCACTAGACTTTTCCGCGGCATACTCAGAGATCTTAACCCCTGAACTCCTAAAGCTATACAATCACATATTTGAAACTAAAACTCTCCCTGAAACCCTCCGTCAGGCGATAATTATAGTAATCCCCAAACAGGGCAAAGACCCCCAACTACCAGAATCCTATCGCCCTATTTCACTGCTCCAAGCAGACATAAAAATATTAGCCAAAATATTAGCCATGCGCCTTAATAATAGCATCCTTTCCCTTGTTCACCCCGACCAGACAGGATTCATGCCAGGAAAAAACACAGCCATGAATTTAAGACGCCTACATATGAATATCCAAGCGGAACACGAGACTGTGGGAGATAGAGCCGTAGTGACACTTGACGCCGCCAAGGCGTTTGACTCGGTGGAGTGGGGATATCTTTGGGAGTGCCTTCGGGGCTACGGATTCGGCCCCAACTTTATACAGTGGGTACAACTGCTATATTTTTCCCCAATAGCGAGAGTGGTGGTAAATGGCTGGACATCTGACCCCTTCCCGTTAAGTAGAGGAACCCGTCAGGGTTGCCCGCTATCCCCTTTGCTATATGCTTTGGCGGTGGAACCCCTGGCTATTTCCCTTAGACAGAACCCACACATACGGGGACTACGAGCGGGACCTTTAACAGAAACACTAAGTCTTTACGCAGATGACATGCTTATTTACTTAGAGGACACTGGTCCTTCTTTACAGGCGACTCTGTTAACTATAGAAGAATTTGGCAAACATTCAGGTCTAAGCATGAACTGGACCAAATCCCAGATTCTCCCACTAGATGTGACATCCCCAACACACACCGCAGCATCTCTCCCTCTGCAGAGAGTTGCCTCTATCAAATACTTAGGTATAATAATCACTAGAGACCCCTTGGAATACACCACAAACAACATTGAACCACTCTTTTCATACCTTAAATCACGAACACAAACCTGGGCGAGACTCCCCCTTGGTGTAATGGGCAGGATTAACCTTTTTAAGATGATATTACTACCAAAATTTCTTTATACACTCTGGAACTCCCCAATTTATATTCCCCTTAAAATTTTCAAAACCCTCGATAAAATCCTAAATTCCTTTATTTGGGGCCCTAACAGGCATAAACTAGCCTGGAACACACTTAAAAACCCTACTTCTTCTGGGGGGGCAGCCCTTCCGGACATATACACATACTATATAGCAGCCCAGCTCTCACACTTCTACTACATCCACAAAACTGACGAAGAAAGATACCAAACTTTAGTATGCAGGAAAGCTAATAAAGACCTATACTCCCCACTACAAGTTCTCTTCAGAGGAGGCAACACCATACACAAAAAAGAGAACCGCAACTCGCTGTTATCCCAACACAGGCGCGTATGGGAGAGAGCCGTCAGACTCACTGGAACTGATCCCTTCCATTCACACACTCCACTGTGGCATAATCCACAACTGAAGGAGCTCATGTCTTTACCTGGGACCACCAGTTGGGCCGCTAAGGGAATAGTCTATCTATTTCAGGTTATCACTATATTTGGCATGAGAAATTTCGAAACAATTTGCGAAGAGTATGACATCTCTCCCCACATGCGATTTAGCTACATACAACTGAAACACGCACTCCATGCACAATTTACAAATGGCTTCCCCAATCCACAAACATTAACACTAGTGGACGTGATTACTGGATCAGACCCAGACAAACTTATCTCCACTCTATACACCATCCTACGCACCAAATCGGTAGCCAATGTTGCCGATAATGCAAGGCTTAGATGGGAAAATGATGTAGGACCAATAGATTGTTCTGACTGGGAAGATATACTGGAAAATGTTAAAAAAACCTCACCCAAAATATCAGAACGTCTGACTCAACTCTATATAATACACAAATCCTACCTCACACCAGCCAGAATAGCCAAGTACTCCCCGCAGCAAAACCCAAACTGCCCTAGGTGCTCCAGTAACCCATGCACATTCTATCATTTAATATGGCTGTGCCCCGAAATACAAAGCTACTGGACACAGATCATTAAATTTCTCCACGACCATATGGGCTCACCGATCCAGCTAGACCCCAAGCTATGCCTCTTTGGCCTTTTACCAGACACCATTAAAGACAGATCCACCATTACATTTCTCAGCGAAACAATATTTTATGCTAGAAAATTAGTGGCTAAGTATTGGATGGGTACAGACTCTCCTACCATACAGACCTGGATTAGGGAAGTGAATACCTCACTGCCATACAAAAGGGCTATGTACAAACACAGAGGTCGACCAAATAAATACTATAAAATTTGGAACAAATGGTTGAATAATGAAAACACTTGTAATGTTTAATTTTAAAAGCCTCCCATGAACACCTTATTATACTATGATGTATAGGATCAGGTCACAACCCCCGATAAATGCCATAAGCTGGTTTTTAATAACTAGAAATGCAATGCTGAAAAATGTGAAGCACTTTCTGTAATCATATTGTTATATGCTGATATGTACAATATACAACATACTTGTGTACCCTTATACTTTGTGGGAAATACCCATTTATGTGATTGCAAGCGATGCACTATAACTGTACAATGACATAACTTTTTCAATAATAAACATGTTTCTTTTCGGAAAAAAAAAAAAAAACTATAGGTATGGCAAAAACTCATTTTTTTTGGACATTTCTTTTTTTTTTTTTTTTTTTTTACTGCCTTTACAGACAACCTTAATCAGCTTAAACATTTTCAGATGGACTGCAAATTTGCAGACAGTTGGCGGGCCCAGTGCAGGCTGTGTTTAATGGGCCTTTCCTAAAAAATAAACCTTTTGTACCTTTTGTCTTTACTCCCTGCCCAGGTGGGCACTCTTTGTGGCGCTTACACCGTACACACGTTTTCCCTAGAGGGCTCTGGCAGTAGAGCCCATCTTGGCACTGGCAGACTGCTTCTGTATTCAAGGAGCAGCTCTGAACCTCCACAAGCTGATCTTCTGTGAATGAAATATATATATTGGTAAATTGCTGAAATAGAAGTAACTAAACATGTTTTCCTATGGGAACCTTTCTTCAGGGATCTCTGTTTCTAGGACCACCACACAAAAAAGCATAACGTGCTGGCACCTAGAGCTCCCTACAAATACATGCAATGGGGGAGATTTACTAAAACTGGTGCACACCGAATCTGGTGCAGCTCTGTATTGTAACCAATCAGCTTCCGGGTTTTATTATCAAAGCGTAACTGAACAAGCTGAAGTTAGAAGCTGATTGGTTACTATGCACAGCTGCACCAGATTCTGTATGCTCCAGGTTTAGTAAATAACCCCCTATGTGTTGCTGTAACAGTGCAAGTGTATAAGACTGGAAAAGGGACTCTTGGGTTCTATGATATAAGCGCAACTGCATCAAAATAATTTCTTTCCAATGAGAAAAATACACGTTCTAATTTTGAATTCTACATGCGCATGACTGGAGGACCCATGAACAGTGAGGCGTATTTATATAAAATTAGTATAACAACTCTTTTAGTGAATTTGCATGTGGACTTGTTCTGTGTGGATTAAGCAAAAGTGAATGTTTTTTAGGCTTTTTCTCAAAAGTTCCTTAGGCCCCTTTCACACTTGTGCGACTTGCCCTGCGACTTGGGACTGCAAAGTCGCATGACAAGTCGTCCCCCATGATTTCCAATGATAACCATTCATAAGTCGTGCCGACTTCAAAGTAGTCCCTGTAGTACTTTAGTCTGACTTTCATGCAAGTTGAGGTCCATAGACCCCAAGTTTACACAGGCATTCCCTGAAATCGCTGCAAAATTGCGATAAAACCGTGCTACTTTTAAGTCGCTTCAGCGTGAAAGGGGCCTTAGGCAACACTATAACAATTTTAGAGAATTCTAGCGGGAATTAGCAAATAATTGTAACCATGTTTAAAGGTGATGGACTGGCCAAGCAGACCAAAACCCTATTGAGCATCTGTGGGGCATCCTCAAACAGAAGGTGGAGGAGCACAAGGTCTCTAACATCCACCAGCTCCGTGATGTCGTCATGGAGGAGTGGAAGAGGACTCCAGTGGCAACCTGTGAAGCTCTGGTGAACTCCATGTCAAAGAGGGTTAAGGCGGTGCTGGAAAATAATGGTGGTCACACAAAATATTGACACTTTGGGCCCAATTTGGACATTTTCACTTAGGGGTGTACTCACTTTTATTGCCAGCGGTTTAGACATTAATGGCTGTGTGTTGAGTTATTTTGAGGGGACAGCAAATTTACACTGTTATACAAGCTGTACACTCACTACTTTACATTGTAGCAAAGTGTCATTTCTGACATGAAACATCACATGAAAAGATAAAATAAAATATTTACAAAAATGTGAGGGGTGTACTTTTTTTACTTTTGTGAGATACTGTATGTATATGTTTTTTTTTGTTTTTTTTAATGGTACCCTATGTGGACCATCATGAAGAAGTACGAATTGTGTCCCTGTGTTTGGTCACTCTTCAGAATGCTAAATGAATTCTCATTGGTTGAAATCTGAACTGGCACAGCATATACACAGAGAAGGGAGAGCAATCCCTTATCGTATGTAGGACCATCTTGACAAAATATAGAAGCCTTTACCTTTATTACACTTGTTACAAGTTGCACATTGAGGAGGTGATCTGTTCCAGTTAATGAACTCGCCATCACTACAACGCTCTGCACAATCCTTATCAATGTCCTGAATACAATCGGAGCGTTTCTCCATACCTGGAAATGAATAAAAAAGTGGCAACAGTGAAAATGGTAAAATTCAGTCTTGTATCCCCTAATGCTGTCAATGGAGAGTAATTACTTCAACATTTTCCAAAAGAAATTTCTGATGTAATTTTCACATTTTACTTATTTGTTATTTTATTATAACTAGAGATTTGTAGATTCGTCACTAGAGTACTTTAGCTATTACAGTGACCCTGCCTAACATCTGCTGAAATAGATACCAGCCACAAAGGGACTGTATTGTTTACAGTGGGTCAACTGACTCATTGACTTGCATTGAGAGAAGAAGCAGTAAAGCACAACCATTGTGCTGCAAAGCAGGAAGCAGAGTATGTAAAAAGCAACATGGTTCCTTCCATGTACATATGTGTTAAGAAACTATACATAGAAACAAGGACTTAAACATAGAAACAAGGATTTAAGGGCAGACATCAAGCAGATTTAAGCCTCGTACACACGATCGAATTTTCCGACGGGAATTGTGTAATGACAGGCTGTTGGCGGAAAATCCGACCGTTTGTACGCTCCATCGGACAATTGTTGTCGGATTTTCCGCAGACAAATGTTGGATGGCAGGCTTTAAAATTTTCCGCAGACAACGGTCTGCTGTCAGATTTTCCGAGCGTGTGTATACAAGTCCGTGGGACAAAAGTCCAAAGTACAAACGTGCATGCTTGGAAGCAAGGACGAGCCAGAAGCAGTCGCTCTTGTAAACTAGGGTTCGTAATGGAGAATTAACATTCGTGACACGGCAAATTATGAAATCTGGAAATGCAGCGCACAATTCTCTTCTTCTTTAATGTGATTATAATGAAGCTGCTTTGCTGGTGATACTGATGGAGTTCTACCAAACGTATATTAAAAGGCTTTTATTTTCTAGTGATATCAAGAATAATATTATTATGCTTGTTTTCTTTTTCTTTTGGGCAAGTTACCACAACACCATTATCCCGTAGTTTTTAAGATCAAAGATACAACTATGTTGGTGTCCCTTGTTAATTTTACATTGTATTTTTTTGAAATGTTACTGTCTACCCCTAAACTGTTATTTGAAGTAAAACACATAGCCAAGTATTATTCTCCACATTTTTTTTATTGTTCATTAAAAAAAGAAAACAAATAAAATTAGACATGCTATCTGCCAATAGAACTTAACCAAAAAGGATGCATTCTATGCATCCAAAAATATAGAAAATATACCAAATCAAATCATTATTCAACCAAAAAATAAAATAAAAGCCTCATGCATGTGTCCTGCTTCTTAATATAGGGGGTCAACAATGCCAAGAGTTGGTGAAAGCAGGGGTCCATCATCCGGAGATAATTCTGAAAATCATCCGGATTATTCTCCTGGAGCTCCCGCAGCAAAGGCATATGACATAATTGGTCACGATTAATAAAGCAACCAATGTTTGGTCCAAGAAATCCTCCTCCACCTGTTCCTGGACTTGGGTCAAAGCAATAACTCCAAGGCCAATAATAAATAACACGTTATCTCCTCTGATTCCGCAACATGTCTGGTTGACGGACGGCCGTTCAGAAACGAACTGAAAAGCGCAAAATGAAAAGCGCGAATCAACACTCAACAAACGTCTACTAACACGAAATTAGCAGAAGGAGCCCAAAGGGTGGCGCCTGACAATTGAACCTCCTCTTTATCGGCTCGTAGTACATCCAGTACGTCACTATGTTTGTGTTTGTTGGCAGACAATTGTGTGCCGTTTGTATGCAAGACAGGTTTTTAGCCAACGCCCTTCGGGCAAAAGTCCGAGGCTTTGTCTGCGGAAAATCCGATCGTGTGTATGAGGCTTAAGTCTTCATGCATAGCAAAAAAAAAAAAAAGACAGTCTTCACATTCCTTTAAGGTTTTGCTGAATGAATGCAGTGGCTCTTGTTGAATATTCCTATAACAAGTGTTTTTTGTTTATTGGTTTATTTTAAAAAATGCTAAAAGATCTCTCACCTGGCCCCGGTAACCTTAATGATATCTTCTCCATTTGATGCATATTTTGAAGGTGGCATGTCTCATCTTCATCAACTGCATCCTTCTGCACCACCTCCCTTCCCCGGGCCTTAGCCCATCTTAAAAATGAGGATATTAGTTTATAGCTGATCTCATTTCAGAACTGTTACCAACATGTCAGCCCTGACCATGTTCTGAAAGTGGAGACAGATTCTGAAACCAAAAGACAACTTCGGCCCGCAGTAGCATATCTTTATAAATAGCAGTTTCGAACTGCTTCACATTTTTTATTGGGGCGCGCCGTTTCTCGTTTTGAGCATCATTCCTCTCTGTTCAAAGTTACTGTAACATGACTGTGCTCGTCGACCAAAGGAAGCGTGTAGAGTAACCGCAAAGCCACCCGTTAACTCCGGGGTATCGGAAGATTTTGCTGTTAGTCAGGGCAAAAATAGTAAATGTTCTCATGCATAAATATGTTATATTTATATACAGTTTTTACACTATATTACCAAAAGTATTGGGACGCCTGCCTTTACAAACACATGAACTTTAATGGCATCCCAGTCTTAGTCCGTAGGGTTCAATATTGGGTTGGCCCACCCTTTGCAGCTATAACAGCTTCAACTCTTCTGGGAAGGCCGTCCACAAGGTGTAGGAGGGTGTCTATGGGAATGTTTGACCATTCTTCCAGAGGCGCATTTGTGAGGTCAGGCACTGATGTTGGAGGCCAGTCAAGTTCCTCCACCCCAAACTCGCTCATTCATGTCTTTTATGGACCTTGCTTTGTGCACTGGTGCACAGTCATGTTGGAACAGGAATCCCCAAACTGTTCCCACAAAGTTGGGAGAATGAAATTGTCCAAAATGTCTTGGTATGCAGACGCCTTAAAAGTTCCCTTCACTGGAACTAAGGGGCCCAACCCCAAACCATAATCCCCCCTCCACCAAATGATTTGGACCAGTGCACAAAGCAAGGTCTATAAAGACATGGATAAGTAAGTTTGGGGTGGAGGGACTTGACTGGCCTGCACAGAGTCCTGACCTCAACCCGATAGAATACCCTTGGGATGAATTCGAGTGGAGACTATGAGCCAGGCCTTTCCATCCAACATCAGTACCTGACCTCACAAATGGGCCTCTGAAAGAATGGTCAAACGTTATTTGTAGCTGCTGACTTTGAAAAAAAAAAAATTGGCGGACCTCCGCTTTAACCACTTAACATTAAGTCAAAACACTCACATTTCCATGTATAAAAAAGTGCTTAAAGGGTATCTGTGACAGCTTGTAGAAGCCAATGGCACCAACAGGGCTCGACCCTGTTGGTGCCATTGGGTTCTACAAGCTGTCACAAATACCCATTAAGCGCTTTTTTATACATGGAAATGTGAGTGTTCTGACTTTTAAAATACATTTTCCAATCATATGGTTTTACGCTATGTGGCGCTATTTTGTCTTTTTTTTTGATGCACTGATTGAGCAGTAGAGAGAAGATACTTTGATGTTGCAAGTTATGCACAGTTGCCCTGCACTGAGGAAGGGACAGTGGAAGCTGAATATCCCATCTATTACCCGGGAGGAAGTGGCGTGGAGATTTCATCTTTAGTGGTGTACACCCGTGCTTGTGTAGACCCACTAGACATAAGTTTTAATGGGTCCACTCGTTCCGGTAAGCCCCCTCATAATCGGTGGTGGTGCAACCCTTTACAGTGGTGTCCTTTACTGCTGGCGTTGGTACTTACCTAGTTACTCTGGATCACTATTTTGGACATTTGTCTTGTCATTTGTTTATTTGGACTTTTTTTTTTTCTTTTGTTTCATTATTTTAATTCATAAGTTTTTTCAATATTTACACAATGCACTATGGATTGAGCTTATTCAGCTAAACCCAAGATCACATAATGGTGTGATTGTATGTTATTCAAAGCTTTATATCATTTACAGTATTTGTATCCATCACCTAACACGGATACATTGAATGTACACTGTAACACTCACTTTACTGTGTTCGGTTGGCACTGAATTGAACACTCAAAGTAAATATTTTTTAATACACCCATTTTAAATCAGATTAGCGCTGCACATATTTTACCACTATCCTAGAATACAATTTTGTCCTTTGCTGTGCTGGCTGCTTTAGTATTCACTTTGGACACCAGCGCGGTATTTTTTTCTTTACATTATTACTTCTTTTTTGATTCCTAGGCCACTTGTTCCCTGAACTTATTAAAAAAGTAAAAGCTGAAGTAGGTGAGTTTGAATAAAGACACAAGTCCATCAAGTCCAACCTATGTGTGTGATTATATGTCAGTATTATATTGTATATTCCTGTATGTTGCAGTTGTTCAGGTGCTTATGTAATAGTTTTTTGAAACTATCGATACTCCCTGCTGAGACCACCGCCTGTGGAAGGGAATTCCACATCCTTGCCGCTCTTACAGTAAAGAACCTTCTACGCAGTTTAAGGATAAAGCTATTTTCTTCTAATTTTAATGAGTGGCCACGTGTCTTGTTAAACTCCCTTCCGTGAAAAAGTTTTATCCCTATTGTGGGGTCACCAGTACGGTATTTATAAATTGAAATCATAACCCCTCTCAAGCGTCTCTTCTCCAGAGAGAATAAGTTCAGTGCTCGCAACCTTTCCTCATAACTAATATCCTCCAGAGCCTTTATTAGCTTTGTTGCCCTTCTTTGTATTCGCTCCATTTCCAGTACATCCTTCCTGAGGACTGGTGCCCAGAACTGGACAGCATACTCTAGGTGCGGCCGGACCAGAGTCTTGTAGAGCGGGAGAATTATCGTTTTATCTCTGGAGTTCATCTCCTTTTTAATGCATGCCAATATTCTGTTTACTTTGTTAGCAGCAGCTTGGCATTACATGCCATTGCTGAGCCTATCATCTACTAGGACCCCCAGGTTCTTTTCCATCCTAAATTCCCCCAGAGGTTCTCCCCCCAGTGTATAGATTGCATTCATATTTTTGCCACCCAAATGCATTATTTTACATTTTTCTACATTAAACCTCATTTGCCATGTAGTTGCCCACCCCAGCTTAGCTTAGCATCGTCCGCAAATACAGAGATTGAACTGTTTATCCCATCCTCCAGGTCATTTATGAACAAATTAAATAGGATTGTTCCCAGCACAGAACCCTGGGGGACCCCACTACCCACCCCTGACCATTCCAAGTACTCCCCATTTATCACCACCCTCTGAACTCGCCCTTGTAGCCAGTTTTCAATCCATGTACTCACCCTATGGTCCATTCCAACGGACCTTATTTTGTACAGTAAACATTTATGGGGAACTGTGTCAAATACTTTTACAAAATCCAGATACACCACGTCTACGGGCCTTCCTTTATCTAGATGGAAACTCACCTCCTCATAGAAGGTTAATAGATTTTATTTGGCAAGAATGATTCTTCATGAATCCATGCTGATTACTGCTAATAATACCGTTCTCATTACTAAAATCTTGTATATAGTCCCTTATCATCCCCTCCAAGAGCTTGCATACTATTGATGTTAGGCTAACTGGTCTGTAATTTCCAGGGATGTATTTTGGGCAATTTTTAAATATTGGTGCTACATTGGCTTTTCTCCAATCAGCTGGTACCATTCCAGTCAGTAGACTATCAGTAAAAAATAGGAACAATGGTCTGGCAATTACTTATATTTTGGCTTTCTATGTCTTCTCATCATCAACATGCTACAGAAATGTTTAAATGTTACATTTCAATACATACTTTATTTTAAACCCAGTTATGTCATCACTGGAACTTCTACGGACAGATCATGGCTGGTGGGAAAGGCTGGCAGTATCCTGTACTTTTCTGAAAAGTCCTCAGTCCTGATGCAAGCAGTGGCTTTGCTCTCAGGGGCAATGCAAATATTAAAATGCCTTGATGGATGGATGTTAGTCTGGAGGGGTGGGTGTTCCTAGACAAGCTGTATTTACATGTAAACCACCCTAAGTAATGCCTACATGTAATGCTAACCTTGCATGAAAGAGCTTAAATGCAATAACTGAAAAAAGCTGACCTGGGACAGTCAGGCTGGGGAGGAATAGGTTAGATCAGTGGTCTCCAAACTGCGGCCCAGGGGCCAGATGTGGCCCTTTGCTTGCTTTTTTCTGGCCCATGCGGCACTATTTCATCCACTGATACCAACAATGGGGTATAATCCCCCCCAATGATGGAACACAATTCCGCCCAATGACATTAACAATGGGGCACAATTTCTCCCACTGACACAAATGATGGGACACAATTCCTCCCACTGACATCAAAGATGGGCATTGTTTTTCCCCACTGACGTTTGGAACCTTTTCTACTCCCAATGGCCAAAGTCCGGCCCTCCTAAAGCCTGAAGGACAGTAAACTGGCCCCTTTTTTAGAAAGTTTGGAGACCTCTGGGTTAGATGATGCTGGAAGTCCTCTAGCCAGGAAAGGGGGTGGGTTCTATCTCACTTACTGCAGATTCCAATGCACATTGCAAAAAGCTTGCAGTGTGCAGTGAAATCTTTTTCAGTACAGGAGAGGAGCCTGTACAAATTCTGCAAGCCTAAAGGGAAAGCTGGAGTTCAGTTTTGATGTACATTTATGGTGCCTGGAACATAATGTGCAGTGTTTTAGCTTATATTTAACCAGGTTGCAGTGCTGTATAACAGCACACAGGGGGTGCTGTACCATAGTAATTGACAGTTTAATACAAAGTGGCAACACATGAGGATAGACAAAAAATAAAATACATTCAGCAATCTTCCTGACGAAGCGTACCACAACCACGGTGCATCACATACATCACAACATACGTGCATCAAAGCTGCTTACCCTTAGTGCGGGGGTCTCCAAACTTTTCAGTATGAGGACTACAGCACAAAATTTGTAATTATTCCAATTTAAATGAATGAATATTTTTTTTTGCAATTAGTATGAAAGTCCAATTAGAATCCCCAGCTTACATCAGGGTCCACAACAAAGCCCCCTGTTACATCAGATTCTCCATCAGAGTCCCCTGTAACATAAGGGTTCTCCATCACAGTCCCCTGTTACATCGGGTTCTCCATCAGAGTCCCCTGTAACATAAGATTCTCCATCAGCGTCCCCTGTAACATAAGGGTTCTCCATCACAGTCCCGTTTCATCGGGTTCTCCATCACAATCCCCTGTAACATCAGATTCTCCATCAGAGTCCCCTGTAACATCAGATTCTCTATCAGAGTCCCCTGTTACATCAGGTTCTCCATCAGAGTACCCTCTTACATCAGAATCCCTTTAAAGTCCCCATCAGATTCCCCTCTTTACATTAGAGGGCCGGTTAAAATCTTGCAAATGGGCCATAGTTTGGAAACCCCTGCTCTAGAACATGGAGCTAAATGCCATCATCTGCATGGACATGGACTATAATAGAGCTGTGTTTAGATTCGTAAAAGAAATAAAACTGCCTTATGGATCAGGACCAGGTGTTTTTACATCTGTGTGGTTATGAACCCTTAAGCTGTATGTGTTGCAGAATCTATAAGTATTATTGGCAATAAGTAATAAATCAACATATTTTGTGACTGACCTTCAGGACACTTCAAACAGCATTGTTCACGACATGTTGAACTGGTCGTTACCTAAAAAATAAAATGTCAGAATGTTCTGGGATAATAGGACATTGTGAGGTCAATCAAACACTTGAACCATCCTTGTTCCAAGAAATATCAAATCAGATATTAAAGCTCTGATCAGGTACAGGTACCCTTTCCCCCCTCCCCCCTGAAAGGTACCCTTTCCCCCCCCTGAAAGGTGCCAAATGTGGCACCACAGGGGGGGGCAGATAAGCGGAGCTTCCACTTTTGGGTAGAACTCCGCTTTAAGCAACTCTTTAGATATTGTACATTTCCATTAGTCTCTATACAGTACATACTAGGACCAATTTGGACAGGAGTCAATTAACCTACCAACATGTCTTTAGATTGTGGGAGGAAACTGGAGTACCCGGGGGAAACCCACAAAAGCACAGAGCAAACTCCAAACAAAGAGTGACCCGGCTGGGATTCGAACCGAGGACCTAACCAGCCATACATGTAAGTGATAAATAGCCTGAAGCGTATTTATACATTAATTTAAATGTATAAAGATATTTGCAAAATATAGTGTGTCCCTCGTACTGAAAAAAAAACAATGTAACACATGTGGCCTAATTTGAATGCTTAATACAGCCCTCTCTGCTGCCCCAAAAGCCGGATTCTGGCGATTGATTATTCCTGGGCAGTTTTACACTTGGCTTCTTTGGAGTGGAGGGGTCCCTATTTCAGACACCTTGAAAAATGAGGCAAACTTTTATATATTCTGGGTAGCCTAGGCAAGGCACGACACGATAAACTGCTACACTGTGCGCTGACACACTAACCCAATTCACTTTTCATACTGCTGACAACGTATAGTGGAAAACGTGACTCCGAGCCGGTTGTAGATTGGTATGCAAATTTGTATTGTGTGAGCTGCTGGATAGCATGCAAATTCTAATCACCACAATTCATCTTTGCGTGGAGGCGTGGCGGCTCACAGATGTCCTGAACAATATATGTGATGAAGCAGCATGAAATAATGATTATGACATGAGGAATATACAAGCACCGCAGGTGCCAGATCAATGGTGGAAATGTCCAGAAGTCCTTTCATTGTTCACAAAAATACTATACAACATCAATACGTTTCGGGGGCACTCCCTCCTTCATCAGGGCTACAAGAATACAAAAATATTCATTATTAAAAAAAAAATTATATGGCTTAGTCAAATAAACACAATAGGATCCTGTGTACAACAGGATCCTGTGTATGTAGCTGGCCTTCAGTAAATATGACCTGCCGAAAAGTGAAGAGCATGAATGAAAGTCCCATTGGAGTCCCTGCTGCTGGCAGCATTCAGAAAACATTAAAGGCACCTGTCCCATACAGGACAAAGCAATTGGTTCACTTCAATGCCAGGCCCAACAGCTTCTTAGACATACTTTCCCTTAACCTGCAAGAGTGTGAAAATTCCAAGGCCATCTGGATGCAGCTTATGCAGGGTAAGGACTCTCCGTGTCATCATGTGACAGCACAGGGACAGGTGATTGGCTGCTCAGGCACCCAAATCGGCATTATGGGAGGACGGACCGAACGTCACATGCTCTCCCATACCCAAACGTACACGACATTTCATCCATTCCTGGTTGCAAAACAGAATATCAGGGGAGCATAGAAGTTGTGAGTATATGCAGGTGGGGGGCATTGAAATGAATCTCTTTCTATGCTCTGTGTGGCCCCAGAAATTGTTTTGAGATTGCTAATTCAGCGTTTTTGGTCCCTCTGGTGGCCAATTTATACATTTCTATGTTTACTATTATAACAAAAATATGGAAAAGCTAGCATGGAAAAATATAAATGTCCGATCAAAAATGACTTTAACTACAGTAGCTCAGCATTTTGGATAGATATATTATGTCCAAAATGTGCAAGACTGAAACAACCTCACAGCTGCAGTAGCAGCATATCTTATTTTGCCAGCATTACTGTTGCCGAACACAAACCAAGCTATTGGGCGCCCTTGTAACACGCGATTGTGGTGAGGTATTTACAGCATTAAATCAAGTGGTAAGGAGATGACATATCTCCTCCTCACTGCCTGTCAAAAGACTCAGAAAAGGGATGGTGGGGTAGCAAAGACTACCGCACAAGTGAACAAGCCCTTACTGTGCTTGCAAGTGCTGCACCCCTGCTCGGTGGTTCCCAGGCTCTTCCGCTCCCCCTGTAAAGGTGACGAGTGGGACTAGATCAGGGAAAAGAAGGCCTGGAGCTAGGAGGAACGAAACAAGCGCAGGGCTGGCATGACAGGGTGGAAGGGGACCCAGACAGTTGAGGGTTAATGTGCCAAAGAGGTAGGTGATAGTTTCTAACTTACGTGATTGATGAGTAGACAAGGTGATGTGGAGGAGCATAAGAGAAAAGACTGGAGGAAGGGGTGGTACCATAGTAGTCAACGTTGGGAAGCCATCAGATGAACGTCCCGCCCTCCCTCCCTGAGATAGGGTAAGTTGTTTTTTAGGGTGTAGGCGTGGGGATGGCTGTTGGGACCCCTTGGATGCGGTTAAAAAATCTGTCGGTGGGAGACAAGTGAGGAACCATCGTTGGTATGGTGTCTTCTGGTTGGGTGTGGTCCACTAAGAGGGACCAGGTAGTGTAGACCTGTAAGGTCTGTGGGGCAAGTGTTAATGTCCCTGAGTCGGTGTTGTTGCGGCTGGGGACATCTAGCTTTGGTTTATGTTACTGTTGCTATTTATTAATTATGTTGTTTAATAAAAGTCTAGACGGCCATTTAACTCCAACCAGTGGCGGAAGTATAGGGGTCTCTGAGGTCGCCATGCGACTGGGCCCCCTGTATACCGCGATAGGAGGAGCGGCAAGGGCGGCTGAGACCGAGCTCCCCGATCCTCAGCCGAACTGTAATCGGCACTGTGCAGGGAGCTCATCACATTTATTACATCTAAAGTGAAAGCACAGTGTGTGCTGTGCTCTTTGTCTCCCCCTACAGTGCAGTACCCGACAGGAAGAGGTAAGGTAAAGTACTGCCGATTTTTAAAAGGCTACCTGTATGTATGTGTGCATGTATGTGTGTGCGTGTGTGTGTATGTGCATGTATGTATATGTGTGTGTAAATGTATGTATATGTGTGTGTCTCAGCCCCCTTACACCTGTACGCTCGCAGCCCCCTCACACCTGTACGCTCTCAGCCCGCCCTCACACCTGTACGCTGTCAGCCCCCTCACACCTGTACGCTTGCAGGCCCCCTCGCACCTGTACGCTCTCAGCCCTCCTCACACCTGTACGCTCTCATCCCCCCTCACACCTGTACGCTCTCGGCCCCCCCCTCACACCTGTACGTTCTCAGCCCTACTCACACCTGTACGCTCTCATCCTCCCTCACACCTGTACGCTCTCAGCCCTCCTCACACCTGTACACTCTCAGCCCCCCCTCACACCTGTACGTTCTCATCCCTCCTCACACCTGTACGCTCTCAGCCCCCCATCACACCTGTACGCTCTCAGCCCCCCTCACACCTGTACGCTTTCAGGCCCCCCCCTCACACCTGTACGTTCTCAGCCCTCCTCACACCTGTACGCTCTCAGCCCCCATCACACCTGTACGCTCTCAGCCCCCCAAACCTGTATGTTCTCAGCCCTCCTCACACCTGTACGCTCTCAGCCCCCCCTCAAACCTGTACGTTCTCAGCCCTCCTCACACCTGTATGCTCTCAGCCCCCCCTCACACCTGTACGTTCTCAGCCCTCCTCACACCTGTACTCTCTCAGCCCCCCTCACACCTGTACGTTCTCAGCCCTCCTCACACCTGCACGCTCTCAGCCCCCCCTCACACCTGTACGTTCTCAGCCCCCCTCACACCTGTACGTTCTCAGCCCCCCACTCACACCTGTACGTTCTCAGCCCTCCTCACACCTGTATGCTCTCAGCCCCCCCACACCTGTACGCTCTCAGCCCCCCCTCACACCTGTACGTTCGCAGCCCTCCTCACATCTGTACGCTCTCAGACCCCCTCACACCTGTACGCTCTCAGCCCCCCCCTCACACCTGTACGCTCTCAGCCCCCCCTCACACCTGTACGTTCTCAGCCCTCCTCACACCTGTATGCTCTCAGCCCCCCCTCACACCTGTACGTTCTCAGCCCTCCTCACACCTGTACACTCTCAGCCCCCCCCACACCTGTACGTTCTCAGCCCTCCTCACACCTGTATGCTCTCAGCCCCCCCTCACACCTGTACGATCTCAGCCCCTCCTCACACCTGTACGCTCTCAGCCCTCCTCACACCTGTACGTTCTCAGCCCTCCTCACATCTGTACACACTCAGCCCCCATCACACCTGTACACTCTCAGCCCCCCCCTCACACCTGTACACTCTCAGCCCGGGAATTTACCAGATAGGGCAACAAAGAGTCTGATGTCAGCTCAATGACACTCATACACATTCTGAAAGCCAGCGCAGCCACGGAGCCCTCCTGCACCCGCCCCTGCTTTCTCCCATCCCCGCCAGACAGCCAGGCCCTTCTAGATGCTTTGGCCCCTTGCTAGTGTATGGGCTGTACCCCCCTGATGGCCCTGCCCGCCGGACTGCCTGTGCCCGCTAAGCCTGACTCCCTTTGCCCCGCTGCTATTTCTATTTGTCTGGCTCTGATGGGGCCCCAGGTAAACCTGCGGCCCCTGGGCAGTGTCCAGGGGTGCCCGGTGGCCATATGATTGGGAAGTCTTGTCTGGCCCCTGGGAATATAGACTCCCAAGGAAAGCCATTTATGGGCAACTGGATTTGAAAGCACATCTAAATGTCAGCTGAGGTCATCAACTTTGCCTCTCCTGCTAAAGAATTTTACTGCTTCTGCTTCAACTTTAGTCAGTGGCGGCCGGTGCATTGTGGGCACACAGACACTGCCCCCCCTAACACCGCCGCCCTCCCTACCCATGCGCCCGGCGCCCCTTTCAGGACGCCGGGCGCATGAATTACTATGGCGGGGATAGGTGGGGGTGTGTGTTTTTTGAAGCACCTGATTAGAGTCAGAGGCTCTAATAGGCTTTAAAAAAAGGGTGGGCTCAGGACGCAGAGCACTGGGTCCCGATCCCATCCAGTTGTGTGACAATAGCGAATTAATTTTCGCTATTTTCACACTAAATCTTCTCCCCGCCAATCAGTAAGCAGGTGTGAGACCTGTTTCCTGATTGGCCAAAACAGCAGGCGATCCTATTGGATGCTGACGTGGAGCCAGGGAGAAAGCCCGCCTGCCTGGAGCCGCTGCCTGGACCCCACACTCACTAGCCTGGAGCCGCTGCCTGGACCCCGCACCCGCTAGCCTGGAACCACTGCCCAGGCCCCGCACTTGCTAGCCTGGAGCCGTTGCCTGGAACCAGCACCCGCTAGCCTGGAACCGCTGCCTGGACCCAGCACCCGCTAGCCTGGAACCGCTGCCTGGACCCAGCACCCGCTAGCATGGAACCGCTGCCCAAGCCCTGCACTTGCTAGCCTGGAGCCCCTGCCTGGACCCCGCACCTGCTAGCCTGGAGCCGCTGCCTGGACCCCGCACCCGCTAGCCTGGAGCCGCTGCCTGGCCCCCGAACCCACCAGCCTGGAAAAGCTGCCCACACCCCGCCATGCTGAATGACACCCCCCATTTATTTGGATCTATCTATCCAGGTAAGTGCCGGACCAACCGGTAGACATGGGGGGGGGGAGTTGTTAGTGCCGCGCTGCCAGGGTGGGGGGGGTTGTTTTCCATCCCCACAAACAAAAAAAACCCACCAGCCGCCACTGCCTTTACTAGTATTATGCCGTGTACACACGGGCAGACTTTTCGACCGGCGGACAATCCGACCATGTGTGGGCTCCATCGGACCTGCAGCAGACTTTTTCGGTCGAAAATCTGACGGACTTTAGATTTGGAACATGTTTCAAATTTGTCCGATGGACTCGAGTCCGGTCGAAAAATCCGCTCGTCTGTATGCTAGTCTGACAGACGAAAACCGACGCTAGGGCAGCTATTGGCTACTGGCTATGAACTTCCTTATTTTAGTCCGGTGTACGTCATCACGTACGAATCCGTCTGACTTGTGATCGTGTGTAGGCAAGTCCGTTCCTTCAAAAGTCCGTCGGAAATCTGTCAAAAGTCCGTCGAAAGTCTGTCGGAAAGTCCGTCAGACCAGTCCGGTTGAAAAGTCATACACAATCAATAAAAAAAGCAAGTGTATTCAGTATTCAAGTACAAAATCCTGAATTTGGTAGAAAGTGAAAAGTTATTTACTTGAATCATCTGGGAGGGGGGATAAGTTGACTTTCAGTAGAGGTTCTGCTATAGATGAAAAACACATGCCGAGCTTTGACCTGATATTATGTACAAGTGTTGTTTTTTTCTAATTCTGTCAGTAGTTCCCCTTTAAGCACAATGAACAGCTTGCCCCTGGAGGGCTGCAGTGCTGCTACACGCTCTCATCCCGAAAGTGGTCTTTTACTACAAATATGAGATCACCAGTGATGACCCCACTTGCCTTTCCTGAGATGAGTTGGCTCTGCCTGGAAATAAGATTAGTGATGAGTAAACAGAAAAATTAATAATGATGTAATTTAGCACTAAAAAGGGTTTTGTGGGTTTAGACCTAAAGAGAGACAGTTGTGACACATCACAATATGGCGCAGGCAAAAGCGGCTACATCTTTTTATCATTTTGGATAGAAAGCTGAGGGGTTGGGGTCTTTGTCAGTTTTTTTTTATCACTAATTAGAAGGAAGGAGCGGTGTGTTGGAACCCTTAAAGGATATGTAAAGGTTCGTTTAAAAAAACAAAACAAAAAACAAACATGTCATACTTACCTCCTTTCTGCAGTTGGTTTTGCACAGAGTGGCCCCGATCCTTCTCTTCTGGGTTCCCTTTAGTGGCGCTCCTGGCTCCTCCTCTTCTCGAGTGCCCCATTGGAGAGCCTCTTTCCATGGGGGCACCCTTCCGTCCATTGACACAGACAGCAGGACTCGACCACGCCCCCCGGCCCTCGTGTCTTGGATTTGATTGACAGCAGCGGGAGCCAATGGCTGCGCTGCTATCAATCTATCCAATCAGAACCCGAGGCACCGGCTAGAGCTGGTGTGCTGGTCCCCGTCGCTGAAAAGATCGGGTTCAGGTAAGTAAAAGGGGGGCTGTGGGGGGTGCTGCATCACAGAAGGTTTTTCACCTTAATGCATAGAATGTATTAAGGTGAAAAACCTTGAGGGTTTACAACCCCTTTAAGGAAGAATTCCAGGTATGGTATTTTTTTTTCATACTTACGTTCGTCCACCTAGGACCAATGTAACTACACTATATTACCAAAGCTATTGGCCATACACTAGTAGAATTTCATTTGAAAATTTTAATTTTTGGAATGTTACTTCAACTTTCACTTTCACATTTTTTTTAGACAGTGGTATGTAAAGGTAAATACACTATATTACCAAAAGTATTGGGACACCTGCCTTTACACGCACATGAACTTTAATGGCATCCCATTCTTAGTCCGTAGGGTTCAATATTGAGTTGGCCCATCCTTTGCAGCTATAACAGCTTCAACTCTTCTGGGAAGGCCGTCCACAAGGTTTAGGAGTGTGTCTATGGGAATGTTTGACCATTCTTTCAGAAGCGCATTTGTGAGGTCAGGCACTGATGTTGGACGAGAAGACCTGGCTCACAGTCTCCGCTCTAATTCATCCCAAAGGTGTTCTATCGGGTAGAGGTCAGGACTCTGTGCAGGCCAGTCAAGTCCCTCCACCCCAAACTCGCTCATCCATGTCTTTATAGACCTTGCTTTGTGCACTGGTCCAAATCATTTGGTGGAGGGGGGATTATGGTTTGAGGTTGGGATTGGCCCCTTAGTTCCATTGAAGGGAACTCTTAAGGTGTGACGGTATACCAAGACATTTTGGACAATTTCATTCTCCCAACTTTGTGGGAACATTTTGGGGATGGCCCCTTCCTGTTCTAACATGACTGCGCACCAGAGCACAAAGAAAGGTCCATAAAGACATGGATGAGCAAGTTTGGGGTGTGCAGGCCAGTCAAGTTCCTCCACCCCACTTTACCGTTACATACCAGTATTACTGAGCCTATTACTATAAGAGTCTATTACTACAAGCGTGACTGGAACTGTTACTCCTAGGGGTTGATCTTACTAAGGCCTGATTCACACCTATGCAAGTTGCAGTTTGCATATTCCAGGTGCATTTTGCATTTTTCAATACACATTTTTAATCCATTGAAGTCTATGTAACCAAAAACCAGAAAACATCCCCTGGTCCTTTCCATAAAATGCACAGATGCACAGTACTACATCTATAGGAAACTATGTTAAATGGACTGTAGTGTGTTTTTGCAAAACTGAAAACGCACTAAAAAATGCATAGGTGTGAGCCAGGCCTAAAGGCAAATAGACTGTGCACTTTTGAAAGTACAGTTGCTCCAGAGCTTGGTAAATGAGGGAGAGCTCTGCTGACTTCCATCATCCAATCAGGCGCAAGCAAAAAATTTCAGTTTTTTAAATTTTCCTTGTGAAGTCCCGGGCCTCTCCAGGCCTAATAATGACCTCCAGAGTTGGGGACAGCTGACATCCTTCTATATAGAGCGGGTTACGAGGCATGGTGAGTGCAATGCAAGATAGATTAATGGGCGCCAGACACTTCCTGAATGCAAAGAGATTTATTGTCTCTTAAACAGAACTGTGGGAGAGAGGGTTAGGGCCAGGACACCCTTTAGTAGTTGCAATGTTAATTAAGCAGACTCCGAAGCTTCTATAGGTAGGCAGCCACGCAGGGAAAGGCACTCAGCAAGACACCACATCTGCATGCGTAGGATCGCTGTCTCCTATGGAAACAATCTTGGAACAGTTTCTAACAAAGGTTGTAATGAACTTATTCACTTTTTCTACAATCTCCTATTGTAGATCTTCACTCAGCCGAGCTCCTAGTCTTTCACTAGACAGTCCCTCAGACATAGAGTTGCCACCTCATCCCTTTAAACTTGAACACATATGAACTACACTTATCTGCATTTAATTAGCCTCAGAACCTGTGTAATTCATATGTGTTTGGGTTTAAAGGGATGAGGTGGCAACTCTACTCAGACAGCCTAGCAGTCAGACGTCCCCGGGATAGGGCTCAGACTTTGGCCTAGAAGCCCGGGGCAGCACAACACACGTCCACCCAGACAGCCGTCCAGGAGGCACAGAACCCCCGATCACCTGACCTCACCCAAATAAATAGGCTCTCCCAGCAGGCCAAGGAACCCAAGAAGATCCCTGCCCATTGGCTGAGACACCCCATTCATTCCTAATCTGTCCTTGCAATGCCCTCGTCTTATCTCATGCCACCAGGTACCTGGCCATCTAGTGACAGAAGAGAGAAGTGCAGCAACTCCAGAATTAGGGGGAAATCAGTTGACCTCCTAGCAATTGGCCAAAGCAACTATCACTTGGCAAATACATTTACTAGCAACCCTGCCTAACCATCAGGGTGCTACACTTAAATGTGATTGGGTATTCTTTGTAAAGTGAAGCCTTCCTCATTTACTAAACTCTGGAGCAGCTGCCCTTTCAATAGTGCACAATCTAGTTGCCTTTAGTAAATCAACCCCAGTGTGTTCTACCTCAAATGCAACAAGCCATTCTGCAGGCTGTCGTCTACCTTGTTGTCCATTACACCTGCAACTTATCAATACAATAACTGTTCAACCTTATCTGGACCTGCTAGCCTGGAGCCGCTGCCCGCACCCAGCACCCGCTAAGACTTTGTTGTGCTATTTCCTTAACTTGGCACCATATTCCTGGCTCTGCCCACAAGCAGTTGGGTGCTGTAAAAATGTGCATCAACCTTTTTTTTTTTTTTTTTTTTACTGCCCCCCCCAAACACAAGTGTAAAAAAGCCCTAAAACAGCAGTTTTTGTTGTCTAAGGATCCTTTGTAAGATAATTGTATTTCCTTTTACCAGTAGATCTGTTGATCTCCCTCTTCATGTAATAAGATAACAATGTTTTGTTTTGTTTTTCTGCACTGAAATCACTGCAGTGTTTTTACCATGTGGACAGAGTAAACTAAAATGGATATTTTTACTTTCAGATAGATAAAAGCCCAACTCCATCTAACACTTTTTAACCTGTTACCCCAACAGATTTTTTTTTTTGGAAAAAGGTTTTAAACCCAAGAGCACAAAAATGTAATATTTTGCAGCTTACTAGTCCTTAGATGTAATGGTGGCATTAGTTTTCTTTTTTTCCCGCTAAGCACTTTTTCAGCAAGTACAGGGAAATACCTGTTGATCCTGCCAGAAATGCAGTGTCCCCGTCACTTCCTGTGAGCTGAAAAGAACCTTATCTTTATTGTAGACTTGTAAGAGGGTGCTGAGTGGCAGGTGACGCACTGATGGGCAGCGTTATTACTCAAGCGGGTGGCAGAGCGGGGAGTCAGACGGCAATCCACAGGTTGCACATTCGTTTCTACATTAGCATCCAGAAGTTAAAGTGATTGTAAAGCTTTGTTTTTTTTTTAAAAAAAAAACAACAAACAGGTCATACTTACCTGCTCTGTGCAATGGTTTTGCACAGAGCAGACCCCAAGCTCCTAGCTGCTCCCTATTGGGGGGGAACTTGTGTAGGCTCGATTCCTCCACTCTCTGCTGACAGGTTTTGATTGACAGCCTCCTACTAATCTCAACCAAGCCTGTGAGAGCCAGGAGAGGGGAAAAGACACACCTCCCAACATTTTGAGATGGGAATGAGGGACACCTACTATCAAGTGTATGTAGGCATAGGACACGCCCCCGGCCACACCCCCCTTAAAGGAGAATTAACCAAAATACAAAGTTAATTAAATCCACAAGGGCTTTTTTTTACCACTACTATTCCTTTTATATTGGATTTTAAAATTTACAAATGCAGCAATTTAGAATTAGGATGAAAGGTTTAGCACTGGGAAACACTTTTTGAAAGATAAAAAGTACATTTTATACACAACTATATAGATCAGACCAAAATGAGGGACAAATGAGGGGGGAAGATGGACAGAGGGACATTGCTCCAAATCAGGGACAGTCCCTCGAAATCAGCGACAGTTGGGAGTTACGGAAAAGAGCTGCTGCAGACGTGTCCAGCTCTGGATCCATATTGGGTTCAGGTGAGTATTTGGAAAGGGGCTTGGGCTGGGGGGGGGGGGGGGGAGCTACCATTAAAAGTTTTTTTACCTTAATGCATAGAATGCAAGAAGGTAAAAAAAAATATTTTCCCCTTACAACCACTTTAACATAGTGATTACATGATCACTGCTTACCTCTTGTCCTGGTCGGACCCCTGGACTGACATGTCCACTGCAATGGGCTTCCTGTGGACCATCTTGGGGGAGCCTATATCTGAGCTCTCCCGATATTTGGTTAGCCATATTGAACCCAGAGAAGCCAAATATCTCAACTACTCGCTCATTTTGGCATGCCCTGCAGTGTGTGGAGTGTGCAGACACGGACAGGTAATCGTTATCCAGGGAGAGCTAGGTCTATTGCAGGGAAAGGATCCTGAGGAGCAGGGACAAGATAGGGACAGTCAATGTGCACTCCTGGAATACTTCTTGGATTCTGGGGAGGACCCTGCTGCCAAGCCTGCACCCTATTTGGAGGCCCATTGTAAATCCCGGGGACCTGTGTAAGGAGTATTCCTTAAAGTGGACCTTCAGTCATTTTTTCAACTTTCCATCTATTAAATCTTCTGCCCTTGTTGTTGTTTTAACTTTGGATAGTAAAACATTTTTTTTTCTTCTGCCAGTAAATACCTTCTACAGCCCACTTGACATAGGGTTGGCACCTTTTCTTCAAGTCAAACCCGAACACTTTAGTGCTGCACAGCAATTTTTCTTTTTTTTTTTTTATGGTATAAACTATACATATATTTTGCAATTAAATAACATTTCTAATCATATGAAATTAATCACAAGAGTCCCCCTTTATATCAGAGTCCACAGAGTTCCCCTTTTACATCTGAACTCGCAGAGTTCCCTTTCACTGTAAGGGGGGACTCTGCAGACTCTGATGTAAGGGAGAACTCTGGGGACTCTGACATAAGGGATGCTCTGGGAACCCTGATCTAAGGGGGAACACTGAGAACTCTGATGTACAAAGAGGACTCTGATGTGAGGAGGAACACTGTGGCCTCTGGTGTAAAGGGGAACTCTGATTTACCTTAGTGTACTCACTCAGAGACAGGAGAGAGAAGGGGGGGAGACTTCAGTCACAGACAGGGATGGATGGGGAGCTCACTCACCCCTTGGCAGTCAGCGCCTCTCATCCAGATGTCTCTGAGGCTACTATTTCCCACCTCCACTTTCCTTTTCTGAGCCACAGCACCAGGGATTGGCATGTGGGCAGACACAGAGGAGTAGGGGCGGATGGAAGAGGTGCAGATTTTCCTCTCCCCTCTGTGTGTGTGTGTAGGGGGGAGGGGGAATTGTTAGTGCTGGCTTTGGGCAGTGTGAAAGCGATTATAACATACACTCTTGGCTTACACATCTGCAACCAGCAACCCGCTATGAATAATGGGTCCGGCGGTCTGAAACCCGGACGCATGATTCCAAACCGGAACTGTCCAGGTTAATCCCAGACAGGTGGCAACCCTATTATGACATCATGCACATCTCTCTCTCTCTCACTCTCGTGAGAGTTTTCCAGGAAGGGAGGTAGGATGAGTCATAAGAAGGCCAATGAGAGCTGCAGAGCTGGAGGTGTGCCTCTGTGTGTCTGTGTAAAACCAGGAAGTGAACAGGCAGCAGCTTCAGCTGCCCACTGTTAAAATGGCTGCATCCAGACTCAGTGGAGGGAGATTTCTGCAGCATATTTGGCAAGTACAGAATCGCAGTATATATAAAATAATATGCAAAGTGGTTGGAGGGAAGCTTCAGAATGGCAAAGATGTTTTTATTACAATCTACGTGAGCAGACTGCAGTTCCTCTTTAAGCACACTGCAAAATGCAAGTTCGACATATTGGAGTTAAATTGTGGCAGGACCGTACAAATGGCCTTATTGTCCATACATATACTTGGACTACCATCTCATTGTTGTACTGTAGGGATGCGCTGATATATCTGCTACCAAAAATTATCGGCCCGAAAATAGGGTTATCTGAGTTTTGCCGATAGATAAAAAGGTGTCAGATAATGGCCACTTGATTTTGAAGTGATTTTACTACGATTTTCATAGGTTATGTGACTCAAAACCCACATCAAAAACACATTAAAGGTACATTTTTGATGCATTTTTGCCACGTTTTCAATGCATTTCAATGGGGCGGACCAGTGTGAAGACATACATAGAATGTAAAGGGATGCATTTTTCTTGAGCCTTTTTTGCGCTTTTTTCAACGCAAAAGCACTTCAACTATTAATTAAAAAGTCGAATATATTATATGGGGCTCTTCTAAACCACGTATACCTATACACACACTACATCTTCCCAAAAATAAAGGAGGCCTGGGATACCCTAATTTTACTAACTACTACAGAGCAGCACATTTGGCCAGTCTGTCCAAATATCATGCAAAACAGGAAATCCCATTATGGGTATTTATAGAGGCTTCAGAAAATGACCCTCTATTAATATCAAATTTATTATGGCTTGATCCTAAAGACCGCTTTAAAATTCATAATCCCATAACTAAACACTTCTTATCTCTCTGGGATAAACTAAAAACCAAATATCAGTTACAATCTCCACACAATCCTCTCCTTTCTTTTATCAGAAATCCGGCCTTTTACCCGGCATGGATCTACCCAAATTCTTTTAAAGCTTGGACAACATCAGGCATTCAGACACTAAATGACTTCATAGCATCTAAATCATTCCTTTCATTCCCATCGCTTAGAGAAAAATATGATCTACCAAACTCTGAGATATTTAGATATCTCCAAATCAAAAATTTCTATACACCATTCCTAAAGGGGGATACACCATTATCCCAATTATCTATTTTTGAATCAATCTGTACAAAAGATCCATTTGCTAAAGGTACAATTTCATCAATTTATAATCAATTATATGGAGTAGCAAATCTTAATAGACCCTCTTACGTTCAGAGGTGGGAGGAGGACCTGGGACGAACTTTAGAAGACACGGACTGGTCTAACATATGGCTCACATCTAAGTCATCTTCACCCAACATCTTAGCACTGGAGACAAATTATAAAGTCCTAACTCGCTGGTACCTTGTACCCGCTAGAGTGGCAAAATATTCACCTAATACCTCAGCTCTTTGTTTTCGAGGATGCCCAGAAATAGGCACATATTTACACATATGGTGGACGTGCCCAGTAATCCAAACCTTCTGGAAGGAAGTCTTCGTGATTGCATCTAAAATATTTAAAAAAATAATACAACCAGATCCATATATAAAACTCTACTTAATCTAAAACCGGAATGGTTAACACTCTCTCAATTCAAACTTATGATCCAACTAATAACGGCTGCAAAACAAACAGTGGCCAAGGCATGGAAATCTCCTACATTGGTACTAGCAGAAACAATTCACAGAATGAATAATACAATGTCCCATGCTAAGATGGTAGCCATCGATCAAAATCAAATTCCAAAATTTGAAAAACTTTGGCATCCTTGGATAAAACAACAGTTCGTGTCAAACTTCAATGACTCTGTCCTGTTGCCATGGTAACAGATTAAATGACTTACAGAGACACCCATTCTAAGGCTTCAAAGAGAACTAAAAAGAATAATAAACTGACGAGCGGGACAACCTTGTGGACCATACCTCTACCTTTCTACCCTTTTTCTTCTTTATCTTTCCTTTTCTCCACCTTACGATTAAAGCTCATTATCAGAATTTATTTGATCTATATACACTCTACTTGTAAACAATATGTATAGTAGGTATAAATCATTTAAATACCTACAAAAGTAACTAAGGAAATGATATATATCTTTAATTTAGGTTTACGTGAACCCGATGTTTAATATTTGAAATTCCATGATATTTACCTATATAAACCCTACTGTAAAACAATGAGCTTACTTTATAGATCCTTGTAAACTTACTTTCTGTATCTTTATAACATTGTATACTCAAACTTCTTTTGACAAGGAAAAGTCGAATATAATACGATTATATATAAATATATACATATTTTAAAAAACTGTCCATTTTGGTGTCAGTTTTCGGCGAAGTGCATCCTGAATTTTCGGTTTCGGTCCAGAATTTTCATTTCGGTGCACCACTATCGTACTGTTCTTAACATTGTCTACAAAATTCCTAGAAGACGTTGTCTCGCACGGTCCCTTCAAATTACCTAGTTAGCCATATAAAAACACAACTAGTCCCATCAATCCACCATGTAATAGACATTAACAAAGACAGGCATGTTGGGAGTCCAGCCTAGTGGACATCCCACCATAGCTCCCACGGATACAATGGCGGAGTATAGACATGTGCACTGCCGAAAAATGTGTTCATTTTTATCTCCTTCGTTTATTGGGGGTTTTTTTTTTCGTTTTTCGGGTCATTCGTTATGATCGATATTTGTAAGTTCGAAAATTCGTAAATTCAGAAATTTGAAAATCCGAAAATAAGAAAGAAAATCAGAAAATTCTAAATTATAACTAACTAATAATAACTAACTATTAAATTATAGGTATTGGAATTTCCTTTCAAGTTTGGCTGTTAGTCAACTTAACGAATTTATCTGAAGTTACCAATTATCCGACATAACGAATGCCGCATCTAAAAAAATGGAACGGAATGAATAATAATAGTAAAAAAAAAGTTTTTATTATTATTATTGTTATTTATTATTATTAATTCATTACGTTTCATTCGTTTAGATACGCCATTCGTTATTTTCGGATAATTCTTAACTTCGAATAAATTCGTAATCATTACGTTCTCTAACAGCCAAATTTGAAAAGAAATTCCAATACCTATAATTTAATAGTTAGTAATAGTTAAGTTATTATTAGTTATTATTTCAGATTTTCGAATTTTCGGATTTTCGTTCTTATTTTCGGATTTTCGTTATTTTGAATTTCCGTTCTTATTTTCGAATTTTCAGATTTCCGAATTGTCTAATATTCGTACATTCGAATTTATGATTTTACGAATATTCGGATTTACGATTTAACGAGTATTCGAATTCCCAAATTTACGAATTTTCGAACATTTGAATTCACAAATTATTAGTTAGTTATTATTTCAGATTTTTCGAATTTTTGGGTTTTTGAATTTTCGGATTTTCATTCCTATTTTCGGATTTTCGTTCTTATTTTCGACTTTTCGAATTTCCGAATTTTTGACTATTGGCCTATTCGAATTTACGATTTTACGAATATTCGAATTTACGATTTTACGAATATTCGAATTCACAAATTCACGAATTTTCGAATATTTGAATTCACAAATATTCAGAAAAATTCGTTAAAAGGGTTTTTGTTACTTCGGATATTTCCGAATTTCCAAATTTGTCCAAATTCGTTAAAAAATGAATTTCCGAACGAAACGAATTGCACATGTCTAGCTACACTCCACCAGTCCCTTGGTGGAGTGTAGCCACCAAGGGACTGGAAGAGGTATTTGCAGGATTACCAGAACTGGTAAGCTTCAGGAAATCGCATCTTTGTTATGGGGTTTAAATACAGTTTAATGTCCCATTTCTCATTGAATCCAATGCATTTCGCCAAGATCTTCCAATTTTTGCTGAAACTTTGTGGAAATGAAATCTTGTTTTCTAATTTTTTCTCATCCCTAGACGGGGGTCATCTGGGGCGCCAGCCCACTTATTTCTCTGAAGAACATTTTTTCTTTTGATCACAAAACTTTTATGTGCAAGTGAATTGAACTTCTCTACAGGCAAAGAGATCTATTTTCTGAGAATTGCACTGATCATTATCTAGAAGATTATCCTGTACCATGCTAAGCTGAGTAAAAGGAAACATAGTAAAATTATTCAAACATTACTAAGAATCTCTGCGCTTCGTAAAGTATATCTGCCTGTCAGCATTACCAGGCCAGTTTACTGTCCTTCCGATTTTTGTGGGGCTAGACTGTGGCCAGTGGGAGTAGAAATTGTCCTGACAGCTGTAACAATGCCCCATCATTGGTGTCATGGGGGGGGGGATAGTGCCCCATCATTGGTGTCAATGGGAGGAACGGTCCCTCCATTGGTGTCAATGAGAGGAATGGTGCCCCTTTGTTGGTGTCAGTGAGAGCAATATTGCCCCATTGTTAGTGTCAGTAAGAGGAATAGTGCCCTCTCATTAGGGGGGAATAGTGCCCCATCATTGTTGTCAGTGGGAGGAATAGTGCCCACCATTGGTGTCAATGAGAGGAATGGTTCCCAATCGTTGGTGTCAGTGAGAGCAATATTGCCCCATTGTTAGTGTCAGTAAGAGGAATAGTGCCCCAAGGGCCGAAAAATGGCAGCAAAGGGCCGCAGTTTGGAGACCACTGGTGTAGACCATTTACATACTTCCCAAAGCCTGGCCAGAAAGTTCCCAGAGATGGCATTATCCTGTCCTGCCTCGTTGCTAGGAGGTTGCTAAGACACTCCCAGCCAATTCAAACCCTGTTGCATGCACTGTCTTTCTCCTTTGTCCCCACTAGCTCTGGGCTCAGCGATGCTGTGATGGAAGTGATAGGGGACCACACGTGTGCAGAGGGTTGAGAGCCCACTCCTGTGACGGTGGGGGTGAGCAGTAACAGCAGGGAGTGTCTTAGCAACGTCCTAGCAACAAGGCCAAATGGAACAATGCCATCTCTGGGAGATTTTTAGCCAGGCTTCGGGAGGCATGTAAATGACCTATACCTACAGCAAGGACATTATCTAACTTTAATCAGAGCTGCACAGTTTGTTATATCTACAGGCACCATTTTACCTGCATAGGCGGATTTTTGGTGAAGGTGAACTAAACCTTTAAGGCTGACAGGCAGGGAGAAGCAGCTATGACAGAAGAGACCAATAGGGTCTCTTCTATGATAAAAATTCTGCCTGTCAGCTTTTTTTTAATATATTTTCAGGTTTATTTTCTCTTTAAATATACCATTGCAGACATTTTGTTTAATCTGTTTAATAAGTGCAAGAAAGTTCCTGTCTATCTTTGCTAGAAATCTCGTCTACCTATAACTTCCTGTGCTCTCTGGCTTATCAGTTACGTTGTTCCCAGTTATCTTTAACCGCTTCAGCTCCCTTCCTGACCAGAGCACTTTTTGCGATTCGGCACTGCGTCGCTTTAACTGACAATTGCGCGGCCGTGCGACGTGGCTCTCAAACAAAATCGACGTCCTTTTTTTTCCCCACAAATAGAGCTTTCTTTTGGTGGTATTTGATCGCCTCTGCGATTTTTATTTTTTGCGCTATAAACAAAATAAGAGCGACAATTTTGAAAAAAACGCATTATTTTTTACATTTTGCTATAATAAATATCCCCCAAAAATATATAAAAAAAAAATTTTTTTTCCTCAGTTTAGGCCGATACGTATTCTTCTACATATTTTTGGTAAAAAAAAAAAATCGAAATAAGCGTTTATTGATTGGTTTGCGCAAAAGTTATAGCTATAGTTATAGGGGATAGTTTTATGGCATTTTTATTAATAATTTTTTTTTTACTAGTAATGGCGGCGATCAGCGATTTTTATTGTGTCTGCGACGTTATGGCGGACATGTCGGACATTTTTGACACATTTTTGGGACTATTGACATTTATACAGCGATCAATGCGATTAAAAATGCACTAATTAGTGTGTAAATGACACTGGCAGTGAAGGGGTTAACCACTAGGGGGCGGGGAGGGTCTAAGTGTGTCCTAGGGGAGTGATTCTAACTGTAGGGGGTTGGGCTGTGTGTGTCACTACGCTGATCACAGCTCCCTGTCATCGGGAGCAGAGATCAGTGAGACTGTCACTAGGCAGAACGGGGAGATGCTGTTTACATCAGCATCTCCCCGTTCGTCCTCTCCGTAAGGCGATCGCGGGTATCCCCGCTGCGATCGAGTCCGCGGGACCCGCGACCTGACTCACGGAGCTCCCGGCCGGCGGTGCGCATGCAATGGCACGGCGGGGAATTCAAATGGACGTACCTGTAAGTCCATTTGCCCAACCGTGCCATTCTGCCGACGTACATCGGCGTGCGCTGGTCGGGAAGGGGTTAAAGTCTTACTAAACCCAGGAGCCTGCATTCACTATATCTGGTCTCCCACAGCACACAGAACATGGAAATGCAATTATTTTAGTAAATATAAACTGCTAAAGACTTTTTCTCATCAGCAGTATTTAATAGTCTTTTGACTTCTATCAGTGTCCAGCCGAGTGCTGGTTACAGTTTGTGGGAGGAGTTTTCATTCTCCTCTGACTGTCCTATGAGGCTGCATGAACCCTGACCCTCTGTCTGGACAGTACTGTTCGGCCCTGTGTTGATCACATGCCCCCCTCCCAAAAAGAAAAGTAAAAACCCTCTAGAAATACACACCAAACTGAGCATGTGCAGAGTGCCCCCAAGGCTCTGTACTATCAGCAGATAGACTGGGGACAGTAGAAGAAGGGGAGGATCAGAGAAGACAGGATCAAACAGCCTTTTTACACAGTTTGGAGGATTAACGCCTTACGTTCCACAGTGTGTAAAACCAGCATGCTTTACTGCATATACAGACTGATTTTACTGTTGTGGGTTAAGTAAAACTTGAGGCTGGGTTAACACTTATGTGAATTGGATGAGGGTTTCCAGTGGCGGCCCGTCCTTTAGCCGCCTCCTCTCTCCAGGCCACCCCCTATATGCATAATGGATAGATTCATACATAGAATTAATCTATCCATGGCCACCGTGACCACCCCCTTTCAGGACGCCAGGCGCATGAATTACAGCGGCCAGGGGATTTTTTTTAAGCACCTGATTAGAGCCAGAGGCTCTAATAGGCTTCAAAATAGGGTGGGCTTGGGTCACATCGTATGCGACCCGAGCCCACCCAGTTATGTTACAGCAGCGAATGAATATTCCCTTTTGAAACACTGATCCTCAATCCGGCCAATCTGAAGCGGGTGTGAGCCCCTTTTTCCGACTGGTCGAAAAGAGAAGACTCCCGATTGGCCGCCAAGGAGGAGGGAGGAAACGGAAGCCGCCACCGCGGAGAGCAGGAGAACGGGAGGCCGCCGCCGTCAAGCAGAGGGAAGCCGCGGGTGATGGGGTAAGTGCTACCGGCCAACGGTAGGAGGGGGGCTGGGGAGGTGGTGACATACTGTTTGCTGTCCACACAGCTCCAGGGTGGCTGCGGTCCACATTGGAAAAGGGTCCTGTGCTTATTTGGCTCAGTTTCATGAGAAGGAAGTGTCACCAGCACACCAGGAGCTCCAAAATTTTAATCACAGTATAAAAAAAAAAATAGAAGCAACGTTTCGGAGCCACGCAGGACCCTTTCATCAGGCATGTGTCACTGCCTGATGAAGGGGTCCTGCGTGGCTCCGAAAACGTTGCTTCTATTTATTTTTTTGATACTATGTGATTAAAATTTTGGACCCAATTTTGGAGATCCTGGTGTGCTGGTGACACTTCCTTCTCATGATTGTAGTCGGTTCCAGCCGTTGGTCATTTCAGCACCCAATTTAAGATACAGCCGTTTGTGCAGGTACGTGTGCGTTGGGAGAATTGCATTGGTGGCTCAGTTTCAGGCGCAAATTCAGGCGCAAATTTGGACCTGATTCACACCTGAATCGGTGTACAGCGACTCACCGGACCCCATGCTGGGACCCGCGGCCGCATCAGTGTGTATGTTATGGTGAAGAGGAGAATAGGAGGTGTTCTGTAGCCCCGGTCCTAGGGTGACAATGCTGCCTTTCAATAGATACAGGACAGTGAGTAAGCATTTGTCCCCTTAGGACAGAAAATATGTTACTGGCAGAATAATTAGGTGAACATAAACGGGGAAAAACGACTAAAAAAGAAAACTAATACAGCCAGCACATCTAAGGCGATAAGCTGCAATATAATTCATTTTTGTTTTTGGTTTCAAATTGGCTCTGAATGCACTCCTAAAGACGGCATGAGCTAAAATGGGGACATATATATCGCCCCAATACAAAGCTCTTCAGTTCTGATGTGTTCTTTTACGAGAAGGAATAAAAATAAACTATTAGAAGAACTCGGCTCGGTAAGCTGAGAATTGTTTTGACGCCCTGGGAGGGGGAAATGACAAACTCAGCAGCTGTATGAGCACAAATCGAACCAAAATGTCACCCTTATCGCAATTCATTTTTGTTCTGCGTAAGTTTTGGTTTCACTCACCGTTTTTCCCTTAGAAAGACACATTTCAGAGTCTTCGTGCAAAACCCCAAAAACCACAGAACCCAGACGACCGCCTGTGAAATTTCTTTGATCGACACTGTCAGTCTGTTCAGAAGGGTTTGTGCAGCCGGCGCTGCAGCTGAAGACCTGTCAGTGCGATTTGGATGCCTTCGGTGGGGGGGGCGCACGTTTAATCTACAAAGATGACCTGATGAAAATTCCGCAATGTGATTGGAGTAAAGGGTTCACATTAAGACTGGATGGTAATGTCATCTCGGTAATTATCAAAAGACATTTCTGTTATGTGGAGTAATAACCTTCCACCAGTTGCAGAAATCCCTCCTCTCCTCCTCTACAGTCACCTCTACTCTCCTCTTTAAAGTAGAACTGAAGGCAAGACTTCTTCTTTTGATTTTGGATAGAGTGGAGAGGGATTAGAGCCCCTGTTGGGTTTTTACTGCTCTCTGTGTCCCCTTTGGCCCCTTTCACATGGGGCAGACTCCAGTTAGATCAGCAGGGGGTCTGTCCGCTGATCCCCTGCTGATCAGAGCAGAGCGGGTGGATGACAGGGCCATGTCCGTTCAGTTTCTGCAGAGAGCTCTGCTCTATGGAACCGCAGGGGTGGGAACCCGTTTACACCCGCTGGTCCATAGGGGTGAACATAGGTTCTGATCAGGTCTGCCTGAAAAAAATGGCAGGCAGACCTGATCGGACTAGGGCTGCCACTTTTTCTTCAAGCCAAACCCGAACACTTTAGCGGTGCACAGCAAAACTTTTTTTTTTTTTTTTTTTTGTATACGCTATAGCAGGGGTAGGCAACTTGGAGCCCTCCAGCTGCTGCAGAACTACAAGTCCCATCATGCCTCTGGGAGTAATTGTAACTGCCAGCCTTGCAATGCCTCATGGGAAATGTAGTTCCACAACAGCTGGAGGGCCCCAGGTTGCCTACCCCTGCACTATAGGATGACAGACTTGGGACACCTTTTGGGGCTCCAAAGAGAATAGTAATGAGGGGCATGACCCTGCCGTCAGGCCCTGTTCCGCGCCACAATCCTGTCTGAATATTGTATCCGGGTTTCAGGGGCATAGAAACCCGGACACATGATTCAAAACCCGGACTGTCCGGGTGAATCCCCGTCCCTAGATCGGGACCCTTCATGTGAAAGGGGCCTTTAAGGAGATTCTCCCTCTCCATTTGTGCTGGTGACTGTTATCACCAAAAGTAAACAAATAAAATGCCAAATTTTGAGTTGTCACCAGAACAGGAATAGAGGGGAAATCTTCCAGTGGGGACACTAGTTCTGGTGACAACCAGGGATTCCCTCATTTTGGAGGGATTTCCTCTCACTTCCTGTTTTGGCTATGTGACAGGAAGCCATCCTCACCAGGAGAAGACAGTGGTTATTGCTAGCGGCTGAAGCAGCCGCTATTGATCATCTTAAATAAATACGGCAGGCTGGTTGTACCCAAGTTGATCGATCAACCTGTCCACACACACGGTTTGAATCTCGGCCGGTTCAGCAGGAACCGTCTATGGCTGGCTCAATTCCTGGACACCACTCATGGACAGTCGCATATACTGAAAACTGTTATGCCAAATTTTATTTTATTGTAATGTAGATGTCCACATAATTTTGGACAAGAAATGAAATGTGTCCTTATATTCTAATATAATAAAGCTGTGATGGTTTTATCTTTCATGTTTCTTCTGTATTGCACATTCAATTCCCATTTCTACCCCACCCTATTCTGATTAGGGGTGAATGGTATTATAGATACTATTTTGATGGAGGGATGGTGCCTACAGACAGGGCCACTGTTAGAAATCATGGGGCTCCATACAGCCTACCAGACGGGGCCCCCCTTCAACCACTCCCTCGACCCCACCCCTGGCCCCGCCTCGAAACAAAATGCAGGTTTGTTGCCTTTTACATATGCATGTGGGACCAACGTGTGCGCGGGAATTAACATGAAGGGGTGGGGGCAGTTTAAATTTCTTTTAAATTTTCTTTTATTATTTATTTTATATATATATATATATATATATATATATATATATATATATATATATATATATATATATAAATAAATTCTCTACTTTTTTGCTATCACAAGGAATGAACAACATCCCTTGTGATAGTATAGGCCATGACAGGTCCTCTTTATGGAGAGATCTGGGGTCTTTTAGACCCCAGATCTCTGTCCTCTGGCCTCCAAAGCATCTGATCAATCCAAGATCGGTTTGATCAGATACTTGTTCATGCCGGTAATGGCTTGCTTACTTGAGACCAAAACCGGAAGTGATGAAATCCTTGTCACTTCTGTTTTCTGATGTCACACAGTGGGAGGAAAGACATCCGTCCCTCTCACTGTGTCCCAGGAACCGGGTGCTACTGGTCACATCTTAACCACTTCCCGCGAAACGATGCACCTGTAAGTTGTTTTGAGGAAGTGGTTTTACAGATGCCTGCAGCTGCAGGCTTCGCCCCAGTACCGTTCTTTAGAGCTGGCGGTCGGCTTTCTGGTGATAACAGCAGCCTGGCTGTTCTTACAAGGAGCGGGAGGGGACGCCCCCTCCCTTCCGCCGCTCCGCCCGGGTCTCCCGTCCACCGGGAGACCCAAGCAGCCAGCCAGCACATTAGTGTTCCGGCTGGCTGGTGTCCCGAACAAAGCCAGAATCGGCTTCGATCTGGTCTCTGATGTAGTAACCCGAAAGCAACGTCATCTCCAGTTGACTCGGCTGCCAATGGAGCCGATTTATAAAAATCCCTAGTATTCAAAAATGCTGATTTTGGCGGTTTGAATACTTTTAAGTGCAAAGGAGGGATTTGGATGTGTTTTAGACCCCAGAATCCTCCATAAAGAGTACCTGTCACTGTCCTATTACTGTCACAGGGGTGTTTACATTTCTTTTGACAGCAATAAAAGTGATCAGATTTATTTATTTTTTTAAAGGGATAGTGTAAAAAATATATAAATAAATACGATTTTGTTTTTTTTTTAAAGTGCGCTGTCATTCCAGAAGGAAGCCTCTTCTAAAGATGATGCACAAGAAAGCCTGCAAACAGTTTGCTGACGACAAACAGACTAAGGACATGGATTACTGGAACCATGTCCTGTGGTCTGATGAGACCAAGATAAACTTATTTGGTTCAGATGGTGTGAAGCGTGTGTGGCGGCAACCAGGTGAGGAGTACAAAGACAAGTGTGTCTTGTCTACAGTCAGGCATGGTGGTGGGAGTGTCATGGTCCGGGGCTGCATGAGTGCTGCCGGCACTGGGGGGCTACAGATCATTGAGGGAACCATGAATGCCAACATGTACTGTGATATACTGAAGCCGAGCATGATCCCCTCCCTTTGGAGATTGGGCCGCAGGGCAGTATTCTAACATGATAACGACCCCAAATACACCTCCAAGACGACCGCTGCCTTGCTAAAGAAGCTGAGGGTAAAGGTGATGGACTGGCCAAGCATATCTCCAGACCTAAACCCTATTGATCATCTGTGGGACATCCTCAAATGGAAGGTGGAGGAGCGCAAGGTCTCTAACATCCACCAGCTCTGTGATGTCGTCATGGAGGAGGGGAAGAGGACTCCAGTGGCAACCTGTGAAGCTCTGGTGACCTCCATGCCCAAGAGGGTTAAGGCAGTGCTGGAAAATAACGGTGGCGACACAAAATATTGACTTTGGGCCCAATTTGGACATTTTCACTTAGGGGTGTACTCACTTTTGTTGCCAGCGGTTTAGACATTAATGGCTGTGTGTTAAG
Organism: Lithobates septentrionalis; assembly: GCA_037952835.1. Classification (NCBI taxonomy): domain Eukaryota; kingdom Metazoa; phylum Chordata; class Amphibia; order Anura; family Ranidae; genus Lithobates; species Lithobates septentrionalis. The sequence continues at coordinate 786,763 of JBBDGP010001569.1, forward strand.
TTATTTTGAGGGGACAGCAAATTTACACTGTTATACAAGCTGTACACTCACTACTTTACATTGTAGCAAAGTGAAACAAAGTGAAACATGAAAAAATATAATAAAATATTTACAAAAATGTGAGGGATGTACTCACATTTGGGAGATACTGTATCTCGATAAATGCTACAGTGATGACCGAGATATCACCCTTCCCATCCAGCGACGTACTGATACGTCGCTGGACGGGAATCGGTTCAAGGGGATTTGTTTGGGCAGCTACGCTGCACATGTTTATTGCTCCCCCAAATGCAAGTGTAAAGTAGCATTTCATCGTGTCTTATGATCATCAGCATTATAATGATTACACAGGCAGCACAGTAAGCAGGTGCTCTATCATGGCTCAATGTCACATGACTGTTGGGTGCTGACTTTGTTAAGTAATGGCTGTACTGAGTGGTATGGACTGTCACAGTACAGCCATAACAAAGTCAGCACCCAAAAGCCATGTGACATAGTGCCCTGAGAGCGCAGCTGCTTAATGTGATGTCTGTGTGATTATCATAATGCTACACGCTTTCTGAAAGCACACGGAAACTCCTGAATGCAGGAGTTTAGTTGCGCTTTCAGAAAGTGCACCACACCCACAAGATATAGCAGAAGTCTATGGCAAAGCGCAGTTAACCCACAGAAAAGCCTCAGGTGCACTGCGTTGTACCCACGGTGCAGGTAAACTGCAGCGCATCAGTGTGAAAGCGGCTTTATAAGGGGCTCAGGACAGTAAAGGCTCATTTACATCAGTGGTTCTCAACCTCAGTCCTCAAGTAACCCCAACAAGCCATGTTTTGGGAACTTCCCTTAGATAAAATAGCTCTTATCAATACCATGTCATTGATATTGATTTAAAGCAGCTGTGCAAAATAAAGGAAAACCTGAAAACATGGCCCGTTGGGGGTACTTGAGGACTGAGGTTGAGAACCATTGATTTACATTTGCAGTTTAGGAGACAGTAATACCCCATAGTTGAGATGTCTTTTTACCACACACCCCCAAACTGCTGGTGTAGTGTCAAGGGTCACAATAGCAACCCCGGCCCATGCTCCAGGGGGGGGCCTGTGCGGCCTCCCTGTCACATTCTGTTTTACATTTGGACAGGAGCGGCGGCGAGGGTGGCATTTACAGAAAACCGATCCTCTCCATTTTCCTCCAGCAACCGCTTCTCCTCTGATTACTGCCGGCATTCAGCGGCTGCAGGAGGAAAATGTTTATTATGCTATTCAAAATTTAAAATTTTAAATTCTGAACCATTTAATTTCATTGTGGCCCATGACCGGTTACCAAATCACTTAAGTGGCCCTTGCTCTTCAAAAGGTTGAGCACCCCTAAACTAGATATTTTATGCAATGCTTTGATAGTTTTTGTAAAAGTTATGATGTTATGATATTAAAATCATGTTAGTTTTTTTGTAACATGTGGAGGGGTGGAGAGAAGGGTGGGGAGAGAGACGTGGTCGAGCCAAACAGTTCCTGTTTCTAATATTTGAAGGTACGTCCTGTAGTTGCAATTCTTTGCTGCCGAAACCCTTTTTGCTCATCTCTCGGATTTATGTCATTATTATATAGAAATCAGGATCTGTTTCAAGATGACAAACTTCATATTAGCGTTTAGATGTTTGTGAAGACCCACGCTGGAGCACACAGTGGAAAATGAATAGCTCAGTCTGTTGAGTTGACTAATCTTATATCTCCCCCCTGAGAAGTCGCCCACCCAGAGAGAAGCAAAACAGCCAAGATAAGACCATAGAAAAACAGCTAGAAGGTTTTCTTATGTAATGAAAAACCTTACCTGGAAGTGTGCTGCACTGACAACGAAAGCAAGGAGGAAAAAATGATGCAGAGCCATGGCGTCTGGAGAAAAGGACAAAACTTGTTAGTCAAGAAACACAGAAGGCGCATCTATATGCAAATCCTCAAATACTCTAAAAAAAAAAAAAAAAAAAAAAAAAAACCTTCAAACTGAGCCTGTCACTTCTACAAATCCTTTGGAATGAAAGTTATAGCTTAATTATAAAGACTTGTCCACTGTGGGTCTTGTTGATGAACGCCTAAAAGCTGGTCATGCACCTTACAATATAGCTGTCCACACAACCTCCTTTGGACCTACTTCTAAGACCCTTCCAGACTGGTTAGCAATTCATACCTATACAAATACATACTGTTTTTTTTTTTTTTTTTCATTCACAGACAAAAAATGACAGTAGCTCAACCTGGAGATGGTCCCCAGCCAACGCGGTCCCAGGCGGAGCAGTTGATAGGCATAAAGTGACCACCTAGAGATGGTCCCCAGTCAACGGGTCTCAGATAAAGCATCTGTTGGGCCAGTTATAGCATTTTGTACCATTGGACTCCAACCTCCTTCCCAGTGCTAAGTGGTTTTGGCAGCAATTGCATCACCATCCTACTCTCTCCTCCCCTCTCTGTTGAAAATTATATCAGATGTTTGGCTGACCCAAATGCTTACGTTTGACAGTTCTGCCCAGGTTGGACGGTGCATGCACTGCTGTCCACCCCCGAAGGATCATGTTTGCCATTAATATGACGTGCCCCCCCCCCCCCCCCCCCAACGAGAAATGTGACAGTTTTGACAACAAAAATATCTACCTGTAAAATAATTTTCAGAAAGAGAAGATGGAAATGGGTATTTGAGTTAACATCAGAGACCATGCTCAATAGAGGTAGCTGAAAACAATCTTTTATGCTGGTTGGTCTTTTATAAACATAACTTGTATTTCAGGGTAAAGTTCACAGAATTATAGAATTTTGACCCCAGGTAGATGGTCTTCTTTTTTTTCACAAGAAATCAGGTAGATGGTCTTCTAGTTGGCCGGTTATTTTACAAGTTGCTGCTTCTGTCTATAGCTCGGCTTGTGTCAATCCCAAACACGTTTAACTCTTTAACTGCGGCAGGGTCTTGCCTTTTTTGCACGTGGCTGAGACAGTCATTCCATCTGAACTGATGAAACGCTCATTAATGGCACCCCCAGCCATAAATGTTCTTGATCCCTAATGTGTGTAGGACAATAAAGACATTATACTCTATATGTTTTGGGTCCTAACTGCAGAGTGCCTATTATATGGTGCCTACGGAAGGGGTTTAAACTGTTGAGTTAACATATGCGTTTCTGAACTCCAGCACGCACTCAGGTTATGAAAATTTGTTCGAGATATCACAGCTTCCAAATATGACCAAAACCCGCATAAAATATTGTAAGTGACCCTCCCCAGTGCAGTGATGGAAGTGCCAATCTTTTCCTGTGTGTTCCTGTATAATGTTGTTTCATAAATTGTTAAAATGTATTTATTTAACAGCACCATTTAAAAAAAGGAAAAAAGAAGAAGAAGAAGAAAAACAAATATATATATATATATATATATATATATATATATATATATATATATATATATATATATATATATATATATTCAACATTTAGTAGGCAAGTCATAGAGTGATTTGTGGATCTTCTTGACAAAGCCATCAATGATGGGGTTTTGCTATACCAATGCAAAAATGTCCTTAAAATGTTATATTAAAGTGTTGGTGACTACGTAGTGTCTAGTTTTCCACTCTGTCTTTCTGCATGGGCTAGCTTTTCGTAAAAAGGAAACATGACAAAGTGCCCCCATTCTGGAAGTTATTTTTAAACACTTTCCTCCGGACCTTAAATGAACTCTAATCATAGCTGTAAGGAGCAGGTCTTTTGTACTCACCGGTGTGTCCTTTCTCTGCTGGGTCTGGTCCAGAAGGTCCCGGGTCTCCTGTGCTTCTCTCTGCTCAGGCTGCAGTCCCCTCCACGTGTGCTCTTACTCCGTGTCACTGTGCTACTGCATGCTTATTCATCAAGTTTGCTCATTTAAGCCCCCAGTCATTCAGAAACCACAGTGATCACTAAACTTCTGCTCATACCTCGTTGTTGCAGTTTACTTAGCTGCGTACTCCAATTCTGATTCATAAGTTTTATGTGAACAGCATCTTTCCCCATTCTGAAGAGAAGGGGCCTGTACTTAGGCTAACATCAGAAGACATTTATTAAAAGGTCAGTTTTGACGTTGTCATCAGCCTCCATCCCTATGAAAATATACAAGAGAGAACTAAGAGAACAAAATATACAAAAAATGAGGTATGTGGAGGGTGAAGTGTTATGTGGCGTTATAATTAACATATCTATTTGTCTTTAAATTTTCAATTTTGAACCACTTCATTTCATTGTGGTCCATGACCGGTTACCAAATCACTTAAGTACCCCTTGCTCTTCGAAAGGTTGAGCACCCCTAAACTAGATATTTTATGCAATGCTTTGATTTCTCATAATTCATATTTTATAGAAAATTATTATACTACACATAAAATTAAATACCTGCATGGAGTAAGATATTGAATGAAAAACTTTATTTCATACAGCAGTACATAATTTATAAATAATCCAAAAAATGGATGGCAAATGATACATATAGAAAAGCCCAAAATTTGATAGTACATGATTGGAATATAGTCAAATACATAATGCATAAACAGAATCCACAATGACAAGGTAGGATGCAGTATACGATTTGATCATGACATCTGTTAGCTCAACAATTTTCGGGATTTGATGTCACTCATCAGGAGCAAGCGTGTAGATGTGCAAGATATCTCTGTAATGATATATTATGCATTTGTAGTTGGTCTAATATAGTCACAAGTGTGAAAAATATAAAAAGAGGAAATTCTTTTTATATTTTTCACACTTGTGACTATATTAGACCAACTAAAAATGAATAGAAGAATTTATTTTTATATTTTTCACACTTGTGACTATATTAGACCAAGTAGAAATGCATAATATATAATTACAGAGATATCTTGCACGTGTACACGCCTGCTCCTGGTGAGTGACATCAAGTCACAAAACGCGCGGAGCTAACAGATGTCGTGTTCAAATCGTATACTGCATCCTACCTCGTCATTGTGGATTCTGTTCATGCATTATGTATTTGACTATATTCCAATTATGTGCTATCAAATGTTGGGCTTTTCTATATGTATCATGTGCCATCCATTTTTTGGATTATTTATGAATTATGTACTGCTATATGAAATAAAGTTTTTCAGTCAATATCTTGCTCCATGCAGTATTTAATTATATGTGTAGTATATTAATTTTGTCCTACTCCTTTACATATATTATAGATATGTTAATTATAACGCCACACAACACTTGACCCTCCGCGTACTTCATTTAAAGTCCCGCTTCCTTCTTCCTTGTTCTCAGCTGTGCAAGAAGTTGAAGGCTTTGTCTACTGGTCTCCTGTCGGGATAACATTTGAGAGCCAAAAAAATCATATGGCAACATGGAGAGTAAACTCTCTCATGGAGAGCTGCGTTGAGCAGCTCTTTCATTTCAAATGAGCTGCCTAGGACCCCTCTCTGGCAATCCCTCCACTGGCTTTTAATTGCCCAGAAAATGAAATTCAAAATACTAATAACAGCATACAAAGTCTTTCACAACTCTCCCTGAGCTAAATCACCAATCTTGTCTCCAAATACCACCCAAACCGTTCTTTCCACTCCTCCTGATCTCAAGCTCCCTTGTCCTCATCCTCCCATGACCGTCTCCAGGACTTCTCTAGAGCCACTCCCATCCTCTGGAACTCTCTACCTCAATCTGTCAGGCTATCTCCTACTCTAGCTGCCTTTAAGTGATCCCTGTAAATTCATCCCTTCGGGGAAGCCTACTGTATGTTAAACTATGGGGATACAGCAGCTGTACTACCACAGCCTCAGGTCCTAATTTGACAGGAGTGTGGATGCAGGTGTATGACCCCAAACAGACAGTGTGCATTCCGGGGGAACTCACCCACACCTGCACACTTATCGAATTAGGACCTACGGCTGTGTTCGTACAGCCATTGCATCCTCATAGAATAACAGGTGGCTTCCACCGCACAAACAGCTCATTCACACTATATGGGCCAGAGAACCCATGTGAATGAGCCCTTCATTTTTTTAATTTAAAAAAAAAAATGTTTTTTAATGATTTTTTACATCACTGTTGGGAAGAGGGGGCTTGGGTGAAATATCAGGGGTCTAAACAGACCCCTGATAGCTCTTCTTTGAGACAAGGAAAGGAATTGAGGACACAGATTCTTCTATTTCTTTCTCTGTAGCCTAAGTTGCACTGAAGATGAATGAACAGGAGACAAAGGCTTCCTGTTCATTCATAAACTGAAGTAGAGTAAACAGTTTACTCTGCTACAGTTTTGAATTCAGAAAAGGATTCAGAAAAGGAAGGGGCCACTAAATTATATATATACCGGCCCCTTCCCCAACTCATCATCCCCCCCGGGTACCCGCAGCAGACGGCGGGAGAGGGAAACCACCAGCGCTGCGGGGGGACCAAGAGGGGGCCCAGGCAGGACACGAAGGGGGAATGGTGCAGCAGGGCAGGAGGACAATTACAGAAGGATGCACTGTGTCTGCGTCTCTCCCTGCAGCAACTGAAAGCCAGCAGCAGGGAGAGGGGGAAAAAAAACCAGCTTTCAGCTGCTGGAGGGAGAGACACAGACTGCATCATTCTTTAATTGTCCTCCCATCTCGCCGCACCGATCCCCCTGCTGTTCGTGCCCCTCTGTGTGCCTGAGCCCCCTATAGGAGGCCCGGTGGTGCCCCCCTGTCGGTGGCCCTAAATGAGGGCTCCAACACAACGGGGAGATAGCAAAGGGTCGGAGGTCTATAGGTATAGTTGTTTAGCCCTAAATGGGTAGAAGTCGTTGTCTGTTGAAGTGATTCAAGAAGCCAGTATGTGATTCAACTAAGCAACAATCATTTAAGATAAAAAAAAATACAGTTTTATAGTTGAGTATATATTTACTATCAAAAAATGAAAGCAAAAGAAAGCATTACCCCAGCCTTTATTAATATAAAAAAGTATATATAGATATATACAGGGGCGGACTGACCATTAGCGCACTCGGGCAGTGCCCGAGGGCCCCAAGGCCAGTAGGGGGCCCCATGAGCAGGGACAGTCACGCTCATTAAGAAGGTGTTCCATTACAGCTCAATCGCGGGGTTTGTCAGTAGCAGTGTCATTGCTTCTAAATACATATACTGCCCGGCGGTTTATTTATTTAGAGTCTTTGTTCTGTCTCACCACTCAGTGTTCTCCTGCACACTTACTCTGTGTTCCCCTCAGTCAGATCCCACCTTCAGTGCCATGTGACGGGAGAACCCAGAGGAGGGGCATAGCTACTGCCGACTACTGCACACTGTATGCAGAGAGAGAGATGAGCTGAGTGAGCGAGGAAAGTTTTTGTGGAGGTAAGCTGTTGCAGTGCACACAATACCAAGTTTCATGTCAGGAGGAAATGTTTGTGGCAACATGCGAAGGATAAGGTAAGGTGACAAGGAGGGTTGAAATAGTAGGCAACCGGTAGGCAATCTCCCCATAGCGGAGAGCAGAGATCTGACAGATTCGTCTCTGCACAGTGAGCGGACACGGACCTGTCTTCCGCCTGCTCAGCAGGGATCAGCGGATCGATCCCCCGCTAAGCAAAGTGGGGCCCGTCAAAACGGACGAGTCCCATGTGAAGGGGGCCTAACAGTTAGGCTTGGTCCACAACTGCAGGTGCAACCAAGCATGGGCATATTTTTCACATGTAACACCCTGATGTTTAGGCAGGGTTGCTCCTAAATTTACCTGCCAGGTGTATTTGCCTTGGCCAATTGTTAGGGATCAATTGACTTGACCCTAAGTCTGGAATTGCTGCACTTCTCTGTTCTGTCACTAGATGGTCGGGTACCTGGTGACATTAGATAAGAGAAGGGCAAAGCAAGGTCAGATTATGAGTATATGGGGTATCTCAGCCAATGGGCAGGGGTTTTCTTAAATCCCCTGTCCTACTGAGCGAACCTATATATTTGGGTGAGGTCAAGTGATCAGTGTTCTGTGCCACCTGGATGACTGATTAGGTGGACGTGTGTTGTGCTGCCCGGGCTGCTAGGCCGGAGTTTGCTTGCAGTCCAACCAGAAGTGACGGTTCTGCCGGCCGGAGAACCTGTCATGGTCAGAGGTAGAGGGGAAGCTGTCGCCACTAAGGGACTAACCACCTTGTTAGCAGGGACCCCAATTAATAGCTAAAACAAGTACCGGAGCAGTATTCTCACCAACCGGGGATGGTAAAGAATCTGAAAACTTGTGCAGTAGCCTCTATCTTATGATCATTCATTTTCAGTGTAACTGAGGCCGCAGAGAAAGGTACCATGGAATCTCTGTCCTCAGTACCTGTCTGTCTCAGAAGTGAGACTTCAGAGGGTCTGTTTAAACCCCTGATATCTCACCAAAGCACCCCCCCAACAGAGTTGTGAAAAAAAAATACTAAATTTACAATTAGTATAAATAAATAAAAATAAAATAAAAAAAAACAATTGTAAAAAATCTGACTTAAAGTGGTGCTAAACTCTGTACTACCACTTGTCCCTACAGTTAAGCCTATAACAAGGCTTACCTGTAGGTACTGTGAATAAACTTTTACAGTTTAGGGGATATTCAGAGTGCATGTAGCTGATGACATAATCAGCGTATGAGCTCTGAAGATCTGGCTTACAGTGCTGGACCTTCAGAGCCCTTGCTGGAAATGGCGGTTCCCGTGTGCATGCCTGGGAGTGACGTCATCGCGGCTCTGGCCAATCACATAGCCGGAGCTTGCGAACCTGGAAGACACAGGGGGAACCTGTCAATCCCCTCAGCGGTGACTTTACTGCGCTGCAGGGCTTCGTTCCAAACCACACCCAATATATGCCATTATTTAGCCACATCCCACTGTGTACCGTGGCTATGCATGTAGGGTTGCCACATCATCCCTTTAATCCAGGACACACATTAATTACACAGGTTCTGTGGCTGATTAAGTTGGTAATTAAACTTACTTGGTGCCTTATCTGCATTAAATCAGCCTCAGAACCATTATAGTTAATATGTGTCCTGGATTAAAGGGATGATGTGGCAACCCTATATGCATGTCGCAGGTCACCTTCACCCTGGTAGTGGCCCCAGGGGCCCATGATGCTGTTAAGGTGGCACTGCCCATGAGAGGTTCCTGGTACCTTTAATGGATCTCCAGCTTTAAGTCTCCTGCCACTCTGCTTGTTGCCAAGCTAGGTGCCTTTCCACGAGGCCCTGCCGCAATAATGTTGCATCAGAAAGATGGCTGCTGTGTGGTGGCCATCTTTAAACCTGGGGGCCCCCTGATCCCCTAGTGCCCAGGGGGCCCCATGAGTTGTCAGTCCGCTCCTGGATATATACAGTGGGGATGAAAAGTATTCAGACCCCCTTAAATTTTTCACTCTTTGTTATATTGCAACCATTTGCTAAAATCATTTAAGTTCATTTTTTTCCTCATTAATGTGCTCACAGCACCCCATATTGACAGAAAAACACAGAATTGTTGACATTTTTGCAGATTTATTAAAAAAGAAAAACTGAAATATCACATGGTATTAAGTATTCAGACCCTTTGCTGTGACACTCATATATTTAACTCAGGTGCTGTCCATTTCTTCTGATCATCCTTGAGATGGTTCTACGCCTTCATTTGAGTCCAGCTGTGTTTGATTATACTGATTGGACTTAATAAGGAAAGCCACACACCTGTCTATATTAGGCTCGATTCACATCTATGCATGTTGCTTTTGAGCGTTTTTGGAGTTTTGTTTGTGATGCTTGCCACGTTTTTGAGCAGCGGTTTTGCAGCGTTTTTACAGCGTTTTGCGTATTTTTTTTTATACTGTATACAGTCTGAAAAAAAAAAACCGCCAAAAATGCAAAACGCTGTAAAAACGCTGCAAAAACGCTGCAAAAACGCTGCACTTGCGTTTTTGATGCTGGTCCATTGAATTCTATTACATGCAAAACGCTGCATTTTGCATGAAAAAAAGTCCCTGACCCTTTCCAAAGACGCAGAGGTACAAAAAGGCATTGATGTGAACATGTTCCATAGGAACCCATGTTAAAAAATTCCCATGCCTTTCTGCAAAATGCAAAATGTATCAAAAAACGCGCTAGCGTGAATGGAGCCTAAGACCTTACAGCTCACAGTGCATGTCAGAGCAAATGAGAATCATGAGGTCAAAGGAATTGCCTGAAGAGCTCAGAGACAGAATTGTGGCAAGGCACAGATCTGGCCAAGGTTACAAAAAAAATTCTGCTGCACTTAAGGTTCCTAAGAGCACAGTGGCCTCCATAATCCTTAAATGGTAGACGTTTGCGACGACCAGAACCCTTCCTAGAGCTGGCCGTCCGGCCAAACTGAGCTATCGGAGAAGAGCCTTGGTGAGAGAGGTAAAGAAGAACCAAGAGATCACTGTGGCTGAGCTCCAGAGATGCAGTCGGGAGATGGGAGAAAGTTGTAGAAGGTCAACCATCACTGCAGCCCTCCAACCAGTCAGGGCTGTATGGCAGAGTGATTATAAAACGAAATCGACCAGCGCAAACCTACAACCTAACAGGAAGCAGCTAATGTACTGGGGGAGAAAAATATATCAAATCCCAAAAAAATATAAATAAAAGCAGTACAGCGCATAAGAAATCCTAAAGAAAGTTAATAAATGTCCATTTGAATAGATCCAATTTGAATCCAGCAATTGCTTCAGTGATATTCGTGACATGCAACAGTTGATTAAGTGACTGTAGTGACATGGACCTCCACCATCGGTAGCACAAGCCGCTCACCTCTACGGATGGACCCCTGAGTTAATCAGTCAGGTCAAATCAGCAATTCCCTCATAGGGATACAAGCAGGGGGCAGTGTAAGCAGATCCTGGTCATTCTAATTTACGTAACAAATCCACCTTTAATCCTTTCAATGCTGACAATAAATTTTTGGAAGTGTTTAAAAACATGCTATTTAATGACCTGGATAAAATGAAGGTTAGAAAAGCAACAGACCCACTTCCCATCAGGCAAGGTATGAAATCATTAGAAAAAAGAAATGACATTGTCATTCGCCAGGCGGATAAAGGGGGAGGTCTGGTGGTTCTGGATAAATCCAAGTACCTAGGTGAACTGAATAGATTGTTGGAAGATCGAGAAACATATCATATTTTGAACAAAGACCCTATGTTAATCTATAAAGATGAGCTTCATTGGCTTATAGAGGAAGGGAAAAGTGAGAATATTCTCACGAAAAAAGAGGCTTCCTATCTGGATCCCTTTTTCTGTAGAACTCCCATCATTTACTGCCTCCCAAAAATCCATAAGGATATAACCAACCCTCCAGGGAGGCCTATAGTAAATGGTATCGATTCCATCTCCTCTAAGTTAGGCCAATATATAGATTACTTTCTTCAGCCCTTGGTAAGCAAAACAGATGCCTTTCTTAAGGACACCAAGCACATCATTCAAATTATTGAATCTACCAGATTCTCTCCTTCTAGCATCATGGTAACGGCCGATGTAGGGTCCTTATATACCATTATTGGTCATGAGGACGCTCTGTCCTCAGTCCAATGGGCCCTATCTTTACATTCTGATCTTCCTGAGGCACATAAACAGTTTCTTTTGAAATGTTTAAAGTTTTGTTTGGCCAAGAATTATTTTTGGTTTAACCGTCAATTTTTTCTCCAAAAGAGGGGTGTTGCGATGGGCGCCCGGTTTGCTCCCAGTATGGCCAATCTGTTTATGGCCCACTGGGAGGAAGACGTGGTGTTCAAGCACCGTCCCTCCGAACTCGTCTGTTATAAAAGGTATATAGACGACCTCGTCATGATCTGGGAGGGAGATCAACCTGGTCTGGATACCTTTATGCAGAAATTAGATAGTAATACCAAAAACATCCAGTTATCTTGGGTTCATAGTAAAGAAAAGATTGTTTTCCTTGATCTTGAAATCTTGAAGGAGAGCGAAGGATTCAGACTGTGCAATTACCTGAAACCTACGGATCGGAACTCTTACATCCCCCTGGGAAGTTGCCATCACAAATCTTGGCTTTGTAACATTCCCAGGGGGAAATTTGTTAGACTTAGGCGTAATTGCACGCATGCTGATGACTTTGTTGATCAGTCTGCATTGCTTACGTCTAGATTCGTGGAAAAAGGTTACAACATACACAGTCTGAATAATGAGGTTGAGAAGGTTCTGGCTATGGATAGGACGTCACTGATTGCGGATAAAGCTAAAGAAATCAGTCCAGATGTCTCCAACTTCAAAATGGTGCTCAATTATAATGTTCAATATAAACAGTTCGAAAGATTAGTCTCAAAAAATTGGCCTATTCTAAAACAGGACCGTGTGCTGGGTCCCCTGCTGCCACCACGTCCGATGTTCATTTACAAAAAAGCTCCATCTTTGCGTGATAAACTTGCTCCAGGAGTGGTTGATCCCCCCATACAATCTGAAAACCGTTTGTTTTCTTTCCTCTCAGGTTTTTATGCCTGTGGGCGATGCACAGCCTGCAGGCACTCTAAATGCAATAACAAAAAACGTAAGAATTTTAGGGCCACGTCAACTGGTAAAGAATACAAAATTGACCAACTGATCACCTGCACCACTGTAGGGGTCGTGTATATGCTCCAAATGTGAGTGTGGTCTTCAATACATAGGAAGGACATCACGCCCCCTACACGTGCGTTTAGGAGAACATGTTAACAACATCAAGAAGGGATTAAAGACACACAACGTCTCCAAACATTTTAAAACAGTGCATGGTCAAAATCCCAAAGGACTAAGTTTTTGGGGCATTGAGAGAGTTAAAAAACATTGGAGAGGGGGCAATTTTTTACGTCAATTAAGTCGCAGGGAATCGCATTGGATACATGAGACTAAGGTTCTCATCCCTGGAGGCTTGAACGTTGAATTTGATGTCAATTGCTTCATCTCAGATCGTTAGCAGCCTTGAGTTTACCCTCTCCTTGTGTTTGGAGGTGTTAATTTATTATAATTTTTAGGATACAAATTCATATGATCGATGTCAGTCATATATTTTATTCATGATGTAAAAGGGATGATTCCGAGGATGACCGTCCAGAGCGCGGGATGACAATTAGTTAATTTATTTATGAATGCTATTTGGTCTGTCATGCTTATTTTTTATCTTTTGAATATACCAGCTCCATGAATAGCAATGTGTAGCGGGCAACTATAGCAGATGTTTTCCGCAGCAGTTCCTGTTTACATACATCGCGCTGCTTATTATCCCTCCCCATGTCACCATGGTAACAGGGACGCCTGTATGGTGATTGGTCAGATCCTCTCTGTGTTATGCATAAAAGCGGGTGAGTCACGGCCAGCTGCCGCCGCTGATGAAGTCCCGCCCCCCTTTAGGGACGTAACGCATACGGCACCGCCCATGTTGTCTGGATCGTGACGTCACCCGCGTTCCGCTCGTCCATCCGATGTGGATCATCCTTTCACACACGCTGCTTTCCTTTGCACTGGGGTACAGTGCGATGCTTGTGAGTGTTTTATCTGCTTATTAAATAAACCACGTTTTTAGTTATCAACAGAGAGCACTAGATTTCCTTTTTATATATATTTTACATGTTATGACTGCAAGACTGTCTTATGGCTGAGGTTTGACCAGGATCTGCTTACACTGCCCCCTGCTTGTATCCCTATGAGGGAATTGCTGATTTGACCTGACTGATTAACTCAGGGGTCCATCCGTAGAGGTGAGCGGCTTGTGCTACCGATGGTGGAGGTCCATGTCACTACAGTCACTTAATCAACTGTTGCATGTCACGAATATCACTGAAGCAATTGCTGGATTCAAATTGGATCTATTCAAATGGACATTTATTAACTTTCTTTAGGATTTCTTATGCGCTGTACTGCTTTTATTTATATTTATGGCAGAGTGGCCCGACGGAAGCCTCTCCTCAGTGCAAGACACATGAAAGCCCGCATGGAGTTTGCTAAAAAAACACCCGAAGGACTCCAATATGGTGAGAAATAAGATTCTCTGGTCGGATGAGACCAAAACAGAACTTTTTGGCCTTAATTCTAAGCGGTATGTGTGGAGAAAACCAGGCACTGCTCATCACCTGTCCAATACAGTCCCAACAGTGAAGCATGGTGGTGGCAGCATCATGCTGTGGGGGTGTTTTTCAGCTGCAGGGACAGGACAACTGGTTGCAATTGAGGGAAAGATGAATGCGGCCAAGTACAGGGATATCCTGGACGAAAACCTTCTCCAGAGTGCTCATGACCTCAGACTGGGCCGAAGGTTTACCTTCCAACAAGACAATGACCCTAAGCACACAGCTAAAATAACGAAGGAGTGGCTTCACAACAACTCGGTGACTGTTCTTGATTCGCCCAGCCAGAGCCCTGACTTAAACCCAATTGGGCATCTCTGGAGAGACCTAAAAATGGCTGTCCACCAACGTTTACCATCCAACCTGACAGAACTGGAGAGGATCTGCAAGGAGGAATGGCAGAGGATCCCCAAATCCAGGTGTGAAAAACTTGTTGCATGTTTCCCAAAAAGACTTATTGCTGTATTATATCAAAAGGGTGCTTCTACTAAATATTGAGCAAAGGGTCTGAATACTTAGGACCATGTGATATTTCAGTTTTTCTTTTTTTAATAAATCTGCAAAAATGTCAACAATTCTGTGTTTTTCTGTCAATATGGGGTGCTGTGTGTACATTTAATGAGGAAAAAAAAATAACTTAAATGATTTTGGCAAATGGCTGCAATAATAACAGAGTGAAAAATGTAAGGGGGTCTGAATACTTTCCGTCCCCACTGTATATAGACACACACTCACAGAACTATAAGAACACAAGTATAAAATGCATCCTAAGACAGGGTACCTTGGTGCCTCCAGAACCTGGATGACTGAATGATTAGCTGACTTTTTTAACATGGTTTTGAACTAATAAGATAAATGGATTTAGCTGTCATCATGTAACAAATTGTAATGTGGAGCATATAAAACTATAGGATGGCCCCAAACCACACCTTCTTGTCCTAATTATAAAGCAGCAAAAGCTGTTGCCTCATCTGTGGTTATGGTCAGGGTTTCTATTTTTAGACACTCTAACCTGTAACAGCAGAGGAGGTAATTACTCCTACGTACATAGGTTCTGGGCAGCCTTACTCAACCAGGATTCCTCCAGAGGTTGCTAGGGGTTCCTTGAGCAAGGAGCAATTTTTGCCTCTCAGGTGAGTTCCTCCTAACGCCAATCATCTTTTTAGCTATAAGGGGGACATTTTTCTCACTGACCATAAATTTAGGAATTCAAAGAAGGAAACTCGGCTCCAGGTGAGCAATCACTGCTGTCCAAATAGTGCTGGGTGCAATACTACTGCTCGCCACCAAAGATCAATGAACCGAAGAAAACGGCTGCACACCAAGAAATGAATCCAACGTGTTTATTTCCAAAACATGACACTTGACAGCCACAAGGACAAGGTTACAGGACCCAGGAGGTGACGCTTTTCCCACTGAACACAGTGCATCTTCAAACCAAACAGTTTGAAGATGCACTGTGTTCAGTGTGAAACGCGTCACCTCCTGGGTCCTGTAACCTTGTCCTTGTGGCTGTCAAGTGTCATGTTTTGGAAATAAACACGTTGGAGTAATTTTTTGGTGTGCAGCCGTTTTCTTCAGTTTATAAATT
This sequence comes from Lithobates septentrionalis, assembly GCA_037952835.1. Lineage (NCBI taxonomy): Eukaryota > Metazoa > Chordata > Amphibia > Anura > Ranidae > Lithobates > Lithobates septentrionalis. Next base: position 802,400 of record JBBDGP010001569.1, read on the forward strand.
TAGAAAGCTTTATTCCCATTGACCATCACACTAATGTATTGCGAGCTGTAGATATAGTACAGGCAGTCCCCGAGTTACGAACATCCGAGTTGCGAACGACTCCTACTTAGGAACGGAGGTGGCGTGACCTCACTGCCGGCCGCTTCCGCTCCACACTGGTCCCAGATACCGCCAAGCAGCCCTCTTGTAGCGCCGGACACATTCCACACTGCAGACTTACAAACAAATTCGACTTAGGAACAAACCTACAGTCCCTATTTTGTTCGTAACCCAGGGACCTCCTGTAATTATTAGCAGGGGTTCCCTGAACTCGGACAATTTTTGAAGGGGTCCGTCATCCTATAAATACTATATTGCCAAAAGTATTGGCACGCCTGCCTTTACACGCACATAAACCCTGGCCATAATAGCTTCAACTGTTCTGGGCAGGCTGTCCACAAGGTTTAAATCATTTTGTGGAGGGAGGATTATGGTGTGTGGTTGTTTTTCAGGGGTTGGGCTTGGCCCCTTAGTTCCAGTGAAGGGAACTCTTCATTATTCTTATTATTATTATTGTTATACAGGATTTTTATAGCGCCAACAGTTTACGCAGCGCTTTACAATATAAAAGAGAGACAATACAGTTATAATACAATAAAATACGAGAGGATTAAAGGGGTTGTAAAGGTTCCTTTTGTTTTTAAAATAACAAACATGTCATACTTTCCTCCATTGTGCAGCTCGTTTTGCACAGAGTGGCCCCGATCCTCGTCTTCTGGGGTCCCTCGGCTCCTTCCTGTATCAGCTAACCCCTGTTCTGGGAAGCTAGCTCCCAAGGGGGTTAGCTTGCGGGCGCGCTCCCGTGATACAGTGATAGAGTCGGCGGCTATAGCCGCCGACTCTATCACTCGGCCCCGCCCCCCCCGGTGCGCCGCATCATTGATTTGATTGACAGCAACGGGAGCCAATGGCTGCGCTGCTATCAATCATCCAATGAATGAGCCACGAAGAGCCGAGAAGCCCGGTCGAGAAGCCAACACGTTCACGACGCAGGACTTTCGAGGGCTCAGGTAAGTAAACGGGGGGGGGGGGGGGGGGGCTGGGGGGCCGCTAATCGTCGGATGTTTTTTCACCTTAATGCAAAGAATGCATTAAGGTGAAAAAAACATGTACCTTTACAACCCCTTTAAGAGGGCCCTGTTAAGAAGAGCTTACAATCTAATAGACCTCATCCCTTTAAACCCGAAAACATATGAATTACACAGGTTCTGGGGCTAATTTAATGCAGATAAGGCGCCAAGTGAGTTTGATTACATCCTTAATCAGCCACAGAACCTGTGTAATTAATATGTGTTCGGTTTTAAAGGGATGAGGTGGCAACTCTTTTCATGGCTGTAGCAATTGTTACTTGCCATTACACCCATTATTCTCAGCAATGGGAACCAATGAGTCGCATGGATGAAAATGGTGATCATTGTGGGAAAAAAACGTATGCATCATAGCTTAATGGTGTAGGAACTCTATATTGTAAATGTCGTTCAATTGTCTTAATGAGCAATTCCAAGCAAAAAGTAAAACTAAACAATGAGGTCCTAATCCAGACTAGGAAACACTGTAGTCATAAAGTTGACTTGGTTTATCTTAAAGCCGTATTAAACCCAAAAGCAAACATTTACTATTTTGCAGTTTACCAAGTCTTTGATGTGGTGGCTTCGTTTTCTTTTTTAAGCTTTCTTTCTTTTGTTTTTACCTGGTGATTCTGCCAGTAAGTCTGTTGTTTTTCACCAGAACAAGCTGTCCTGCAGATTTAGCAGTTAGAGGATTGAGGTAAAATGAAACACTTAGAAGGGTTCGTACAATGAAAAAGAAAATGAATGCAGCCACCATATCTAATGACTGATAAGCTGCAATATCTCAGAAAAATTATTAGATACTTACCGTAATTTTCCTTTCCTGGCCTATCCTCACGTCAGCACACAACAGGCCACTAAAGAGGAAGTCCTATGTTGACGTGAGGATAGGCCAGGAAAGGAAAATGATGGTAAGGTTCTGATAATTTTCCGTTTACCTAGCCCTACCTCACATCAGCACACAATGGAATATAAGTTATATCATATAACTAGCCGAATACATGGGTGAGAGAAAACACATGAAAAGAGACACTGACAATCAAAGAAAAGCTCTTAAAGACAAAGAATTTATGTCTCTTGTCCCAAACTTTGCAGAACTTACTGACTGCACATCTAGCTTGCAAAGTCTAATGAAGTCCGCACATGAAATTAAGCTAGCCAAATCACATACTGTATATCTTCCACCAAAATCCTTGCATAACTGTCAATCTAATCGCCCTGGTAACATAGTTGCCAACATTGTAAAAAAATGTAGAGAGACACTTTTTTGGCTGCAGGCGGAGTCTTATTATAATTAGGAGGCGGGGCATGCATTTGTAGGTGTGACATAGCTAAAATGGGTGTGGTTTATGTGGAATAGTGGGCGTGACTTATATGGGTGTGGTTAGAGTTTGAGCTGAATGAGAGATGGAGAAAGAAAGGGGAAAAGAGGGAGGGAGAGAGAAAGAAGGAGGGAAGGAGAGAGAAGGAAGGAAAGAAGGATGGAGGGACAGCAGGCCCAGATCCTACACCACAATAGAAATGCGTATTCCAGATTTTAACAAATCAGCAGATAAAGATACTCCAAACACCTGGTGTTAGCGCTTCAATCATCCGAGCACCATGGTTGTTATGGTGTCAGGATGATTGAAGCGCATTATTTCTATTATTACATTGTAATATAGAATGAAATCATTCAACTCACCATAATCCAGAATCAGTGGGACCCCTGAGCGTGTCACCTGCCACATCGCTTTCTACCAGATGCCATCAGGTGCCCCCAGCAGAGACCATCCTTGCATCAGGTGCCCCCAGCAGAGTCTGTCCTTACACCAGGTGTCCCCAGCGGAGCCCCCCTTACATCAGATGTCCCCAGCTTTGCCCCTCCTTACATCAGATGTCCCCAGCGGAGCCTCCCTTACATCAGATGTCCCCAGCGGTGCCCCTCCTTACATCAGATGTCCCCAGCGGTGCCCCTCCTTACATCAGGTGTCCCCAGTGGAGCCCCCCCTTACATCAGATGTCCCCAGCAGGGCCCATCCTAACATCAGGTGTCCCCAGCGGTGCCCCTCCTTACATCTGGTGTCCCCAGCGGTGCCCCTCCTTACATCAGGTGTCCCCAGCGAAGCCCCCCCTTACATCAGATGTCCCCAGCAGTGCCCCTCCTTACATCAGATGTCCCCAGCAGTGCCCCCCTTTACATCAGATGTCCCCAGAGGGGCCCCTTCTTACATCAGGTGTCCTAGTAGCATTGTCTCCACCGCCATTACAGAACAGAGGCCAAGGAGGAACAAAATAGTGTCTCCGCCGGCCGCGTGTTTACAATAGAACCACCGCCCACCCCTGGCCCCTTTCCATAACAGACCGTCAGCGGGCAGAGTGGGGCGGGGGGTGGGCAGAGCGGGGCGGGGGTGGGCGGCACCGCAGCAGTTTTGTTTCTATTGTAGCCACCCAGCCGTGTTCCTGGTCTTCTTAAAAATGGCGGCCGGTGGAGGCCGCGGACCTCTAGCGGCGGCGGTAGGCAGCGGCGAAAACTCAGGAGAAAAATGATTTCTCTGGACATTTCCCGCGAAACAATAAAATTGGGAAAAGAGCCTAAATCCCGGGAATGTCCCGGGAAATTCGGGACAGTTGGTAAGTATGTGGTAATGCAAGAGTGGATGACTCTTGAGGACCTGATGGCAAAATGAATAGATTGTCCACTTTCCGCATGTCTTTAGACCTGTGCAAGTACACTGTTAGCAACTTGATCATGTGTAAGGAACTGAAGTCCTCCTGCTGTGTACTCAGTGACTCTCATGCAACAGCTCAGAGGGACTGTTCCCCTGTTTTCCTGGAAACTGAATAGCACTTTAGAATTGAGCTTTGGAGATGGACTTAGTATCACTATTTCTGTGAAAAAGACACAAAAGGGATCTTTGTAGGAAAGTGCTGCAACCTCCAACATCCTTCTGTCTGAAGAAACTGCTGTCAGAAGAACTAGTTTTACCACTAGGAACCTCAATGAAAATTAAGCTATTGGAGCAAAGGGTGTCTGCACTAGTGCTTTCAGAACCAATCCTAAGTCCCATGAAGGGAACAAGGATTTTCTTGGGGGTTGTATATGGATTACCGCCTGCATGAAGCATCTGGTCAATGGTTCTTCCACCCATCTGCAGCCTGAGAAAGAGGATTAGGCAGAGATCTGTACTTTAATGAAGTTGTATGCCAGACCAAGCTTTAACAGTGGAAAAATGTTCAGGATATTGGCTCAAACTGGGGACAAAGGGGAGAAATCTTTTTCTGAGCAAACAAAAAAAAACTTCCTTCATATCCTCTCATATGTAGCATTCATGGATGATCTTCACCAAGGTCTGAACCACCTTGGATGAGAATTCCTGCACCTCTCGTCTGACTGATTCAATAGCCAGGCTACTAAAAGTAGTGTCACTGGATTGGGGTGCTGCCATTGACGTGGGCATAAAAAGATCTTGTTTGACCAGAAATGGAGTTGTTGGTGCTGATGACATCTGGAGGAGCAGCGAAAACCAAAGCCTCTTCGGGAGGTGGAAAGCACCTGTATGGCATTAACATGTTCTGTCCAATTTTTCTGTCGATAATTATTAAGGACGGGGAAGACAAAGACCAGTGGTTGACCCTCATACTCTATTTCTGGAAGCTTCTTCCAGTGGCAGGCAAGAGCAATTAACCAACAGCCTTAAGAGGACCGACCAGACCAGGAAAATACATTGCTGCTTAGCTGGGTATGGTAGAGCCAAAAACTAAAATCAGCCAGCCCAGGGTAGGGATGCTACATCTATATCAGGCCTGTTGTATGTGAGAGGCGACAAGAAGCCTGCAGTATGTGTCTAGCATCACTAGCAGGAAAGTTCCATTTCTCTATAACAAGTAAGCAAGCACTTGCAAAAGAACAAGACTATTCTAAAAGGAAAGACTTTGCTACAAGGTAAAGTACATCCGGAAAGTATTTACAGCGCTTAGGCTTTTTTTCAAATTTTGTTATGTGACAGCCTTATTCCGAAATTGATTAAATTCATAATTTTTCCTCAAAAATCTACAACCAATACCCCATAATGACAATGTAAAAAAAGTTTGTTTGAAATCTTTGCAAATTTATAAAAAAAAAAAAATCACATGTACATAAGTATTCGCATCCTGTTTCCTCTGATCATCCTTTTTGAGTACTGCTTGGACCTTGAAGAAGGGGACACACCCCGAAAGCTCGTCCATGAAAAATGATATGTTAGTGCAAATAAAAAAAAAATCACGGACAGTACTCAATTTTCTCTGTGACTATTGCACTAATACGGCTACAATCACCTCAACTCTGATCATCCTTGAGATGTTTCTACAACTTGGTTCAAATCCACCTGTGGTAAATTCAGTTGATTGGACATGGATTTGGAAAGGCCCACATTGTGCTGTGTTTTGGCCTAGGCCGACAAGGCCCAGGCCTAGGGCAGCAAAAAAGCTGCCCCCCGCATGAACCCCCCCCCCCCCCGAGACCCATCTGCCCGAGTCCCGGCTCCCGTGGCCGCCTCCCGCACAAAATATACAGTCCCCTGCTGTGTTGGCCATTCGGCACTTATTATTATGGGCAGTACAGGCCAAGGGGGTGGAGAGCAACTGGTATCATCATAAAGTGGCCAGTGACTGGCCAGTCCTGCTGCACCTATTTCAGTTGGCGGAGGCGCAGAGCCTAATGCTCCGCCTACCCTCCGTGTGGCATCCTTACACTGCATCTTCTCCCAACCCGGGGCGGGGTCTGTCTGTGATGATAGGAGGAGGTGAGATAGAGAGGAGAACGAGGGGGAACCCCCAGGCGGTGGCGAGAGCAGCACTGCTGCAGGTACAATGAATTAGTTACTATTATTTTTGTAAGTGCTTTACCAAGCAGCCAATATAAAGGGCTAAATATGGATTGAATTAATATACAGATTATATTGTAAGTAAGTGATCCGTGCTGCAAACTCATTAAACCGTCCACATTCAGTCAAAGTTCACGTACTGATTGCAGTACATGAACTTTGACTGAATGTGGGCAGTTTGTATTGACTTCAGCATGCATGGAGCACTTTGCAGTAATGAACTTTCACTGAATGTGGACTGTTTGCATTGAGTTTATTACTACAAAGTGATTTATGCATGCTGAAATGAAAGTTTATTACTACAAAGTGATCCATGCATGCTGAAATTAATGCAAACTCCTTAAACAGTCCACATTCAGTGAAAATGAATGTACTACAAGGTGCCCCGTGCTATAATTCATACATAATTCACATACACCAATAAGTTGTGATATTATGAAACTGATGAGGCTGTACTGATTGCCACTGATGAGGCGGCACTCTTAAGCTGCACTGATAAATCAGCACTGATAGGCCACACTGGTGGCCCCTGATGAGGCCGCACTAAAGGGCACTGATAAGCTGCACTGATGGGCACTGATAAGGCAGCACTGATGGGGCTGCGCTAATAGGCTGCTTTAGTGGACCCTGATGAGGCCACACCGATGAGCACTGATAAGCTGCACTGATAAGGCACCACTGATGGGACTGCACTGGTGATCCCTGATGAGGCCGCACTGATGGGCACTGATAGGCTGCACTGGTGGCCTCTGATGAAGCTGCACTGATGGGCACTAATAAGGCAGCACCGATGGGGCTGCACTGGTGGCCCCTGATAAGCTGCGCTGATGAGGCCGCACTAATGGGCACTGATGAGACTGCACTGATATGCTGCACTGATATGCACTGATAAGGCTGCAATGATGGGTACTGACGAGGCTGCACTTTTCAATATTTTATTTTAGGATGACTATCTCTTAAAATAATAGATACAACATTTGAAATGTATACAAAACAACAAAATATACAAGTAGGCACTTGGTATCCACTTTTAATGTATAGAGAGGAAGAGATGGAGCTCTAAAATCAAAAGGTGGAGCCTAAAGAGGAAGGGGTGTGGTTTAGTGATAACAGGGCGAGTGTTAAACAGGAAGGGGTGTGGAATTGAGAAAAAGAAGTGGGTCATATTTAAATTAGAGGGTTCACGATTTTAATCAGGCCTAGGGCAGCACACTGTATATACTCCTCCAATATTGGTGGGTTAATATACAGAAAGCATTGCAATGCCTTCCCTCTTAATTAAAGTGGTAGTAAAGGTGTTTTTGTATTTATACCTACACGTAAGCCTATAATAAGGCTTACCTCTAGGTACAGTTACCTCTAAACGTGTACAGTTTAAGAGATCTTTACCTAAAACAGTGGCGGTGATGTCACTGGCGCATGCGCACTGCGCTCTCAATAGATGGCATGCCATCCATTGAGAGAGCCATGCAGCAGCCATGACTCCCGCACGCATGTGCAGGAGTAATGACATCAGGCAAAACTTTTTTTTATAATTTGGGTAGAGTGAGGGAGGGTTATAAACCCCATTACTTTTTTTTGTTTTTTTGTTTTTTGCCATCTATGTCCCATCTAATATGTGTATCCCCCATGATTGTCAGCTCCACCTAGTGGCCATAATGGTGATATTTATCTGATTGTGGTATTTCAGTAAAATACAGCATTATGGCCACTAGATGGAGCTGTCAATCATAGGAAATACCCATATTAGACACTATACAGGCATTCACAAACCAAATTATTTCTAAATAGACCCCTCTACATCTAATAAAGGTTGTCATTTCTCCATGTCATGAAATATAAATAGGTGTAGGCACTATAACTTCCTGTTACAGGTTCAAGCTCTAACAATGTCACTGTCATCTGACCCGGAACAAGCTTACAGCCAGTGAAGTCTTGTTTGTACCAGTGACCTGCTAAATAGTGAAGCCAGTCAGCAGACATCCTTCATATTACTTTCCTCAAAGGTTCCCTTCATCTATTGCTTAGACTTAGGACATTCTATATAAAAGCTGCTATCCGAAATTGACCAATGGCTTTCAGTATTTCTTTAAAAGTTTGTTCTAGAAAAATTACATCTGTAATCTGATTGGTTGAAATGGACAAGGCAGACACTATTATACAATTAGTGGTGCTCTAAATGACAGCCAGCTGCCAGCTTCTTGAATTTGCCATACTGCACTGGGAAAAAAATGAAACCCTTAAATTTGGTTGCTGTAGAGAGAAAAGACACTTTCCACCACATCGGTTTCCATATATCGACCCCAGCAAGTGCGTCCATCTGTGCAGCGGGCACGCGAGCAGATTTCACGGTGGGGAAAGCGACAGTAGCAGAGTGATCGGCCGTGGCACAAACTACTATCTAGGAAAGGGAAACTGAGTGGGAGGAAATTCTCGTACAGTATGTACAGTCTGCGGCCGGAGAGCAGCTGGGGTTAACCCCTCGTTAGCCAATTCCCAGCAAAGCCAGGCGTGAAAGCTCAAAAAATGAACTGCTTGTTTTATTTTAAGGGTGTTTATTAAATATTTATAAAATATTTATAAAATGAACCAGTATGGAAATGAGATGTCATGGATTAGCATCTGAGGGCTTTAATGAGAAGCTGCTCAGGGTCTTGTGGGATATGGTGGTAACTGTATGAAATTATTAGGGCTCGCTTTTGCCCCTAAAAAATATGCCAGATGACAGATGTGGTTGGTGGGGGGAAGAGAGAGACACAGATGTGAATGATGGGGGGGTGGAGGAGAGAGACACAGATGTGGATGATGGGGGGGTGGAGGAGAGAGACACAGATGTGGATGATGGGGGTGGAGAGAGACACAGATGTGAATGATGGGGGGTGGAGGAGAGAGACACAGATGTGGATGATGGGGGGGTGGAGGAGAGAGACACAGATGTGGATGATGGGGGGGTGGAGGAGAGAGACACAGATGTGGATGATGGGGGGGTGGGGGAAAGAGACACAGATGTGGATGATGGGGGGTGGAGGAAAGAGACACAGATGTGGATGATGGGGGGGTGGAGGAGAGAGACACAGATGTGGATGATGAGGGTGAGGAGGAGCGAGACACAGATGTGGATGATGGGGGGTGGAGGAGAGAGACACAGATGTGGATGATGGGGGGGTGGAGGAGAGAGACACAGATGTGGATTCTGGGGGGGTAGAGGAGAGAGACACAGATGTGGATGATGGGGGGGGGGGGTGGAGGAGAGAGACACAGATGTGGATGATGGGTGGGTGGAGGAGAGAGACACAGATGTGGATGATGGGGGGGGGGTGGAGGAAAGAGACACAGATGTGGATGATGGGGGGTGGAGGAGAGAGACACAGATGTGGATGATGAGGGTGTGAAGGAGTGAGACACAGATGTGGATGATGGGGGGTGGAGGAGAGAGACACAGATGTGGATGATGGGGGGGTCGAGGAGAGAGACACAGATGTGGATGATGGGGGGGTGGAGGAAAGAGACACAGATGTGGATGATGGGGGGGTGGAGGAGAGAGACACAGATGTGGATGATGAGGGAGTGGAGGAGAGAGACACAGATGTGGATGATGGGGGGTGGAGGAGAGAGACACAGATGTGGATGATGGGGGGGTGGAGGAGAGAGACACAGATGTGGATGATGGGGGGTGGAGGAGAGAGACACAGATGTGGATGATGAGGGGTGGAGGAGAGAGACACAGATGTGGATGATGGGGGGTGGGGGAGAGAGACACAGATGTGGATGATGGGGGGGGGGTGGAGGAGAGAGACACAGATGTGGATGATGGGCGGTGGAGGAGAGAGACACAGATGTGGATGATGGGGGGTGGAGGAGAGAGACCATATGTGGATGAGGGGGGGTGAAGGAGAGAGACCAGATGTGGATGATGGGGGGGTGGAGGAGAGAGACCAGATGTGGATGATGGGGGGTGGAGGAAAGAGACACAGATGTGGATGATGGGGGGGTGGAGGAGAGAGACACAGATGTGGATGATGGGGGGTGGAGGAGAGAGACACAGATGTGGATGATGGGGGGGTGGAGAGAGACACAGATGTGGATGATGGGGGGTGGAGGAGAGAGACACAGATGTGGATGATGAGGGGTGGAGGAGAGAGACACAGATGTGGATGATGGGGGGTGGAGGAGAGAGACACAGATGTGGATGATGGGGGGTGGAGGAGAGAGACACAGATGTGGATGATGGGGGGTGGAGGAGAGAGACACAGATGTGGATGATGAGGGGTGGAGGAGAGAGACACAGATGTGGATGATGGGGGGTGGAGGAGAGAGACACAGATGTGGATGATGGGGGGGTGGAGGAGAGAGACACAGATGTGGATGATGGGCGGTGGAGGAGAGAGACACAGATGTGGATGATGGGGGGTGGAGGAGAGAGACACAGATGTGGATGATGGGGGGGTGGAGGAGAGAGACCATATGTGGATGAGGGGGGGTGGAGGAGAGAGACCAGATGTGGATGATGGGGGGGTGGAGGAGAGAGACCAGATGTGCATGATGGGGGGGTGGAGGAGAGAGACACAGATGTGGATGATGGGCGGTGGAGGAGAGAGACACAGATGTGGATGATGAGGGGTGGAGGAGAGAGACACAGATGTGGATGATGGGGGGTGGAGGAGAGAGACACAGATGTGGATGATGGGGGGGTGGAGGAGAGAGACACAGATGTGGATGATGGGCGGTGGAGGAGAGAGACACAGATGTGGATGATGGGGGGTGGAGGAGAGAGACACAGATGTGAATGATGGGCGGTGGAGGAGAGAGACACAGATGTGGATGATGGGGGGTGGAGGAGAGAGACACAGATGTGGATGATGGGGGGTGGAGGAGAGAGACCATATGTGGATGAGGGGGGGTGGAGGAGAGAGACCAGATGTGGATGATGGGGGGTGGAGGAGAGAGACCAGATGTGCATGATGGGGGGGTAGAGGAGAGAGACACAGATGTGGATGATGGGGGGTGGAGGAGAGAGACACAGATGTGGATGATGGGGGGGTGGAGGAGAGAGACACAGATGTGGATGATGGGGGGTGGAGGAGAGAGACACAGATGTGGGTGATGGGGGGGTGGAGGAGAGAGACCAGATGTGCATGATGGGGGGTAGAGGAGAGAGACACAGATGTAGATGATGGGGGGGTAGAGGAGAGAGACACAGATGTGGATGATGGGGGGTGGAGGAGAGAGACACAGATGTGGATGATGGGGGGTGGAGGAGAGAGACACAGATGTGGATGATGGGGGGTGGAGGAGAGAGACCATATGTGGAAGATGGGGGGGTGGAGGAGAGAGACCAGATGTGCATGATGGGGGGGTAGAGGAGAGAGACACAGATGTGGATGATGGGGGGTAGAGGAGAGAGACACAGATGTGGATGATGGGGGGTGGAGGAGAGAGACACAGATGTGGATGATGGGGGGGTGGAGGAGAGAGACACAGATGTGGATGATGGGGGGTGGAGGAGAGAGACACAGATGTGGATGATGGGGGGTGGAGGAGAGAGACACAGATGTGGATGATGGGGGGTGGAGGAGAGAGACCAGATGTGGATGATAGGGGGGTGGAGGAGAGAGACCAGATGTGGATGATGGGGGGGTAGAGGAGAGAGACACAGATATGGATGATGGGGGGGTAGAGGAGAGAGACACAGATGTAGCTGATGGAGCAGAGGGCAGGGGACAGAGATGTGGCTGATGGAGGACAGGTGGAGATACGGATGTGATTGATGGACAACACGGAGAGACAGGGATCTGGCTAACGGAGGACAGAGAGAGACACGGATGTGGCTGATGGAATACAGAGAGAGACAAGATATGGCTGATGGACCATAGAGAGAGACATGGATCTGGCTGATGGAGGACAGAGAGAGAGATAGGGATGTAGTTGATGGAGGATAGAGAGAGACACAGATGTGGCTAATGGAGGACAGAGACATGGATTTGGATGATGGATGACCGAGAGAGACACACACAGATGTGGCTGATGAAGGACAGAGAGAGACAGGTGTAGCAAAGTCTTTTACCTCTCCCAGTCTAACGAGAACCTTCAAGGCCAAAGACAGCTGACATCCATCAATATAAAAATGCACAGTGTGGCGCTATTGAGTGAATACAATATGACAAAACTAAACATAAATATCATCAAATCATGAAAGTCTCACATGAACACTTGTGACAGTGACTGGTGAGAAAATAATACATATGTGTGTTTAGATAAATTAAACATCAAAGGACAAAAACAAATATAAAGTCCGTAACACCAAGAAGAAAAGTCTGTGATAGCAGTGTATAAATGGTATACAGGTGTTTTTCTTGTACGTGCAGGAAGATCAATTAGACCTGGTAGCCTGGTAGATGAATGGACCATAAACGACCAGAGGTGCACAGAAATTTGAAAACGGTGCCAGGACCATCACCAGAAGATATGGAGGCTTACCAGAAGTAGTGGCCTGAAAAAGCGTATGCCAAAACAGGTCAAAAAGGCTTGATGACCAACTGGTCTAGATGTATTGTCTGGTTAGATGTCATCACCACACCAACGGAGGGAAGGGGGGGAAGTAATCAGCACGATTTCCTCAATAATAATCACACCACCAAGCCAAGCGAAAGATTCGTGTAACATGTGAGGGATGAAAACACTCACATAGTGTAATAACGTATTAACTTGGATTTATTAAAAATAGCAATAAAAAACAAACTCACATTTTATGCAGATCAAACAGGCATGTAAATCGTATAGCGGTAGTTGTGAGGGGTCCACCCGACATGTTTCAACTAAAAAAAGTCGTCTTCTGGGGTGTGGAACCCTCTCACCCCACCGCTCTATTTATAGACAGAGAATGACCCCCACTGAAAGTGTCCGAAACCGGAAGTGATTAAGATGACCCCATTTCCGGTCAGGGGGGCATATATAAAAATTTAAAAAAACCACACATTAGTAGATTGGATATCAAAATCACATAATCCAGTGTGAGGTCCGAACTGTAAGGCCAATGTACATTAATGTATAAATTAGCTTTGGTCCGGATGGTTAGATCCGTAACCAAGCCTCACTTTCAGTCACTATATCCAATAGGTGGAAGCGCCTCATCACAGCTGCGCTCCACCCTCAGTATCAAGCCTCGTTCAGGCACGGTGGCGTGATGACATCACGCCCATAGTTAACATCTGTGCGCTCCAAAGGTGTAATCCAGGCCTCGTTTTCGATCAGCCGTCGAATGACGCGATGACGTCACGCGCCTGATCGAATAACGATGGCGGTGCGCTCCAGGCCTTTAGCCAAGCCTCGTTCTCAATAGGATTAGCTACATCCAGTAAAATAGCCAAAACACAGGAAGTGGCACCCGACCTCCTATTGAAGGGGCGGAAGGGACAAGAAATGTCAGCAAGGGTGGATATAGTGCTGAAAATATAAGAACTTATGGGAATATTAAATCTTTAAAAATTACTTAAAAGATCAGACAAGTTAAAACAAGTTATCTAAAATATAGATCGTAAAACAACGATACTTTATCTCATAATCTAAATAATAGGTTCAGATAAAAAACCTATCGGACACTGCCAGTAGGGGGCATCAGACCAATATTATGTACAACCAAAGTGGTGAATTAGCATGTACAATACATTAGCATGAATGCAATTAGAAAGAATCCAAAAGTACCATATGGCTACACAAAAATACCAAAATCATCTCATATCGAATTGGCATACATATTAAAAAATAAATTAATTTGACAAAAAAAAAAAAAAAAACATGGAGAGATCAAGTCTAAATTCATGCCCGGTTAATAAAGGAATTGATGTCCCATTCTACATTAATACCCTGCGGAAAATGAGACCCCAATTCATAAATCCAGTACGTCTCCAAACGGGAGACACCCCTAAGGGTCGACCCCCCCCCGCCATGGGGCCGTGTATCTATCTATGACAAGGAACTGGGTGCCAGCAGGGTTTCTATCATGACACTCCCTATAATGCCTCGGGACGGTGTGTTTGGTGCTACCTGCCTTAATAAGGTTAATATGCTCTGAGACATCCATCAATATGTAGTGGATTGTGAGGCATAGTGGGTGCAAAGATGGTGAAAGTTATTGGGCGCCAGACACTTCTTAGATGTAAAGGAGGTTTTATTTCTTTTAACGGTCCTTTTTATATTTGCAAAGGAAAGAGGGTTAGGGCCAGGACACCCTGGAGTAGTTACAATTTCAATTGGCAGACTCCAAGACTTCAATAGGAGAACAGCCGTACAGGAAAAGGTTCTACAGCCGGCAGAACCGTTACTGTTGGTTAGATTGCAAGCTGCTGTCCCAACCCTGCGCTGCCCTCTTACTTCGGATAGGCCCTCACACAGCCTGGCAGCCAGATGCCCCCGGGATAGGCCCTCACACAGCCTGGCAGCCAGATGCCCCCGGGATAGGCCCAATCTCCGGTCTAGCAGCCCGTGGCATACGACACACATCCACCCAGTCAGCAGTTTGGGTGGCACAAAACAGAGATCACCTGACTTCGCCCAAATATATAGGTTCTCCCAGCAGGCTAAGGGATTAAAAAAAAAAAAACCCTGCCCATTGGCTGAGATATCCAATATACCCATAACTTGACCCTGAAATGTCCTTCTCACATCCAATGCAACGAGTGCCCGGCCACCTAGTGGCATAAGGGAAAAGTACAACAAGGCCAAACTTAGGAAGAAATCAATGGATCTCTAACAACTATCTACAGTAGCTACTCCTGACAAGAAATTTGGTGAGGAGCTCCCTGACTAAACCCCAGGGTGCTACACATGGATGTGGCTGATGGAAGACAGAGACAGGGATCTGGCTGATAAAGGACAGAGAGAGACATGGATGTGGCTGATGGAGGTCAGAGAGAGAGACAGGAATATGGTTGATGGAGGACAGAGAAAGAGACAGGGATGTGGCTGATGATGGACAGAGAGGGAGAGACATGGATGTGGCTAATGGAGGAATGAGAGAGACATGGATGTGGCTGATGGAGGACAGAGCGAGACACAGATATGGCTGATGGAGGACAGAGAGAGACATGTATCTGGCTAATGAAGTACAGAGCGACACAGATGTTGATAATGGAAGACAGAAAGAGACATAGATGACCCCATTGCACTCCGCTTGAGTGCTTCAGTATACAGCCTACAGCCTCCTCCAGTCTGAACATCAGATATCAGATATTATAGCCTCCTGTACAACACTAGCCGATACTAGCTTGTAGGATGACACCCCCCCCCCCCCCCGATATTACCCTAACAATACAAACTGTAATTCTCTAACTCTAATTACCTTGTCACTTAACCCAGCCTAGGTGACTCAAGGCCCACCCAGACAATGTTGTGATTGATCAGATATCCCTACTTCAGGTCAGACTTGCCAGCATCAAACTCCTAAAGTACAATACACATTGTTACAAGTAAAAACACATCCCCCAAGGGTTTGCTAGGAGAGACAAAATGTGTTCCAATTAGCACAATTAACAATACAAACAGTGATCTCCCCCCCTCCTCAGCCTAGTAGGCAACAGACTGTAGCAGGAGACCTCAGTAGCAGACTGTCCGTCTACTACATTGAAGAGATCAATGTGATCAGCTCTTTCAATGAACATGTATAGTTCAGAATCAAACACACCAGGAATAGTCTTTATATATTTCCTAGGAGGTATTGTGGATAAATATTACTGTCCCATCTTAAGTAATTGTCAGGGCTGGGCTCAGCCCTTCCTTCTCTGAGCTGGCCGCTCAGCTGTCGGCTAATTGCCAGCTCCTTTCTCTCCACAGTGACTCAACCTGTTGATGATGTCCTGCTCGTCAGTCCTGCCTACTTAAGCCATCCAGCCCAGATGATCTCTACTTTCGCCTTGGTCACATCTCTAGAGATGTGCTCCTGTGTTCTTGTTAAAGACTTACTTGGGTGACATTCCTTCTGGCTCCAGATCCTGCTTGCTGTTCTACTATGCTCATGTCTGGCTCCCTGACGTTTTGGCTTGTCTGACTATCCGTTCCGGTTCCTGAACTCTGGCTATATTTTGAATATGTTTACTCTTTACCTTTTTTTTATTATTATTAAACAAGTGTGATTTAACTGTACTTCTGTCTCAGTCTGATTCACGGTTTTTGACAGTAGGCGAAGGCCGTGAATTCAGAAGATGCAGTGAATCCACTTGTTGGTAATATTTTTTCAAAATTGGATGAGCAGGATCCCCGCATGGATCAGTTTGCCATGGCGTTACAAACACTTCTGAGTCGCACGGCTCACCTGGAATCTCCCACTGTGGCAGCTCCGGTACAACCTGTGTTGCAGGTCGTCCCTGCTGCTGCTCTTTGTGCAGGCACCCGCTTCGAGTATTACCTCTATAAGAGGTATGTCTGGTTCCGCTCCGCTTCCCCCGCAATTTGGGGGCGGTCCAGTCCAATGCAGAGGGTTTCTCAACCAGGTTGAGATATACTTTGAGATGCTGCCCCAGGCATTTCCTACGGACAGAAGCAAAGTAGGTTTTGTGATATCTTTGCTTTCTGAGAAAGCCTTGGCCTGGGAAAACCCTCTATGGGAGACGCAAAAACCTGTTGTCTTGAGTTACCCTGAGTTTTTGGCTTCCTTTAAAAGGGTATTTGATGTTCAGCTTCTGCTGCCAAGTGTCTCATGTCCATCAAACAGAGTACAGGTACTGTTGCCGATTACGCCATTGAATTCAGTACTCTGGCAGCCGAGGTTGCTTGGAACAATGAGGCCTACGTGGCTGCTTTTTCTCATGGTCAGATACCATCAAGGGTGAGCTAGCAGCCCAAGATATACCCACTGAGCTGGAGAAGTTGATCACGTTTGCCATCCTCATTGACTCCAGACTCAGAGAAAGACTCTCTTTTAAGGATTGGTTGCGGAAGCCTCATGTATATTTGTTTCCGAACTTTGCAGTCCCACCCTTGCCTCCCTCACCTCCCATGCCTCCTGGCACCAAGTCGGTCAGTGAAGATGAACCCATGCACTTGGGCTTTGCGCCTCTCTCTGCGGATGAGAACCCTTAGGAGGAGGGAGAGATTGTGCCTTTATTGTGGACAGGTAGGTCACTTTTTGAAGTCTTGTCCTACCCGTCCAGGGAACGCCCAAACCTTGAGGTCCTGTCACGGACAGACCTTAGGTGGCGTTTTTTCGTCCCCAGTTATCCAGAAGGATAAGCTCCTGGTTTCGGTTACCCTTTCTTGGCCTGAGTCGTCCTTCAAAATACAGGCTCTAATCGACTATGGGGCTGCAGGCCTGTTCATTGATGCTGCCTTTGTATCGAAGCACTAGATTCCACTGCAGCTGCGTGACACTCCACTTGCCATTGAGGCTCTTGACGAGAGGCCTCTACAGCCTGCTCATGTGACTTGTAAGACTGTTCCATTGTCCATGGCCGTAGGGGCTCTTCACGATGAGATAATCCAGTTCCAAGTTATTTCCTCATCTAAGTTTTCGCTGGTTATTGGTTATCCTTGGTTACAGAGGCACAAGCCCTCTTTTGATTGACTCCGTGCTGAGGTTCTCTCCTAGTTGCCACAATGCAGTAAGACATGCTTCCAGAAGGTAGCCAAGGTCCTGTGCACTTCTTCTCTCTCCTCCCTGCCGGAGGAGTCCCGTGATTTTAGCGATGTCTTTGACAAAGGTCAAGCCGGTAGTTTACCTCCACACCGGTCGCATAATTGCGCAATTGACCTTCAGCTTGGTGCCATACCCCCTCGTGGCCAGGTTTACTCTTTGTCGGTCTTGGAAGATAAGGCCATGGAGGAGTATGTTGCAGATGCACTTTCCCGAGGTTTCATCTGCAAATCCTCGTCTCCTGCTGGTGCTGGTTTCTTCTTTGTGAATAAGAAGGGTGGTGAATTGAGACCTTGTATTGATTATAGTGGTCTCAATTGTTTCACGATTAAGAATGCCTATCCGATTCCGTTGGATTATGGAGTTATTTGACCGCCTCAAGGGAGCAACGGTTTTCAAGAAGCTTGATTTGAGAGGGGCATACAATCTTGTGAGGATTATGGAGGGCGACGAGTGGAAAACTGTGTTTAAAACCAGAACAGGCCATTATGAGTAGCTTGTAATGCCTTTTGGCCTTTGTAACGCCCCAGCAGTTTTCCAGGAATTTATTAACAATGTCCTCCGAGATTTGTTGCAGTTATGTGTGGTGGTTTATCTTGATGATCTCCTCATATTTTCCAAGTCTCTGGAGAGCCACCACACAGATGTGTGTTGTGTGCTTCAGAAACTATCAACAATCTCTATTGTAAATTGGAGAAGTGCGAATTCCATCGTGAACAGGTTAAATTCCTGGGTTATGTCATTTCCACTGCTGGTTTTTCGATGGATCCTGAGAAACTTTCAGCAGTCCTACAGTGGCCTCGACCTGTGGGTTTACGCCCTCTGCAGCGTTTTCTTGGCATTGTCACCTATTATCGGAAGTTTATTCGTAACTTCTCGTCTCTGGTCAAGCCAGACATTCTTGTCTGAGGCTAAACGCCTCTCTCCCAGAAGTGTGCGATGGGCTCTTTTCTTGTCTAGTTTCAATTACATTGTCTCATTCTTAACCGGTACTAAGAATGTAAGGGCTGATGCTTTTTCACAACAATTTTCCTCCACTTCCAAGATGGAGTCGGTTCTGGTTCCTGTGATTCCTCCTGATCGTATTCTGGCTACGGTTCGCACCAGTCTCACTTCTCCTTTTGGTGACAAAATTCTTGCTGCTCAGGTTCATGCTCCTCCTGAGAAACCTGGTGACCACTGCTTTGTCCCAGAGAGTCTCTGTACTGCCGTGCTCCAGACTTAGCATTCTCCCAAGGTTGCTGGCCACCCTTGGAAGAATCAACTCGTTTACTCTCTCTTTCTCACAGTTATCCTTATGGTGGTTGACCGGTTCTCAAAAATGTCTCATTGTATTCCACTTAAGAAGTTGCCCTCTTCTAAGGAACTGGCTTCCATTTTTTTTTGGTACCCAAGGTGATTGTCTCGGACAGGGGTAGTCAGTTTGTGTCCCGGTTCTGGCGAGCCTTTTGTGCACAGTTGGGAACTCAGCTTGCTTTCTCCTCTGCGTACCACCCGCAGTCTAATGGGGCCGCAGAACGAGCCAAGCAGTTCTTGGAGCAATTCCTACGTTGCTATATTTTTGACTATCATAACAACTGGTCAGACCTCTTACTGTGGGCAGAGTTTGCTCACAATAGCGCCTTAAATTCTGCTTCCTGATTGTCCCCGTTTATGGTGAACTATAGTTTCCAACCTTCCATGTTAAAATATAAAAAAAGACACTGCGCTAACTGGTGACAAAGAAAAGCAGCTACATACAATGTGACAAACAAACAATGAAAACTCTATAAAAAATGTAGCGCATAAAGAATAGTGGTGTGATATGCTCCCAAAAACCACAAACCTATCAGCCAGGTGTGGTAAATGGAACAAACAATGCTAGAAGTCCATGTGCCAAAAAGGTAAATAAAGGCCAGAGTCTCTAAGTGTGCACATAAAGAAAGTCACTGGCAATGAAGGATGTTCCGAATGTGAAAAGGAGACCTGGAAGATCACTTCATGGACACCTCCTCAACTCACAACGGCATCAAAAGAGAAAATTGTAGGCGTAAACTCTTACTGGATCCAGTGGACTCCCCTGTCGTAGACATGCAGTCATGAAGGCA
This sequence comes from Lithobates septentrionalis, assembly GCA_037952835.1. Lineage (NCBI taxonomy): Eukaryota > Metazoa > Chordata > Amphibia > Anura > Ranidae > Lithobates > Lithobates septentrionalis. Next base: position 822,066 of record JBBDGP010001569.1, read on the forward strand.
TGGTGCCACCCAGGGCATGTGGAACGATATCCGGACCGTCAAAATTCACAGGTAGATAGTTCACTGGTGCTGGCAGGGTCATCGGATGGATGTTCACGGTAGATCCAGACTAGTTAGGCATTCACTTAGTTCATGGATGGGACTTTACCCCAGTCTGGCTATTTGGCAGCTTCCAGCAAACTTGCAGCACTCCAAACAGGTATTTCACCCCAACTCCTACTCACACCGAGGCTTTGCGACATGCTAATGATAGGTACAGACTTCATGCAGACCGCAAATATTATTGCATATTCTTTGCAGGATTAACCCAGTGGCTTACGCATTAGACCTTCCTTCTAATATGCGTATCTCAAATGTATTTCATGTCTATTTATTAAAACCTTTGGTCTGCAACTGCTTTACCACCTCAGTGCCTCGTCCTCACCCTGTACAGTTTGAGAACCATGAGGTGTATGAAGTACAGTCCATTTTTGACTCCCTTGGGCAAATACAGTACCTAGTGCATTGGAAAGGGTCCGGAGGAATGCTCTTGGGTCTCATCCTCAGACGTACATGCCCCTGTCCTCCTCTGTGATTTCCATAGACGTTTTCCCCTCAAGCCTGGTGGTTCTCCGAGGGGGAGGGGTCATTGAGGAGGGGGTACTGTCAGGGGTGGGCTCAGCCCTTCCTTCTCTGAGCTGGCCGCTCAGCCGTCGGCTAATTGCCAGCTCCTATCTCCCCACAGTGACTCACCTGTTGATGATATCCTGCTTGTCAGTCCTGCCTACTTAATCCGTCCAGCCCAGATGATCTCTGCCTTCGCCTTGGTCACATCTCTAGAGACGCTCTCCTATGTTCCTGTTAAAGACTTGCTTGGCTGACATTCCTTCTGGCTCCAGATCCTGCTTGCTGTTCTACTACGCTCATCTCTGGCTATCCGTTCCGGTTCCTGAACTCTGTCTATGTTTTGACTACTTTTACTCTGTTTACCTTTTTTAATTATTATTAAACAGTAAAGTGAGATTTAACTGTACTTCTGTCTCTTTCGGATTCATGGTTTATGACAGTAATCCACCACATTCTCAGTGTCCATTAAGTAGTTGTCCATCACTTTCTCAGTCACCCTGTGCCTCTAATAAACACAGGGTAACTTAGACATAAGAGGGGTCTGGGGACACAGGGTAACTTAGACATAAGAGGGGTCTGGGGAGCTGAAACAAGGGGTTCCCAACCTCTCAAATGGATTCTGGGTTCCACTCGCCCCCCACCCAAAGTGACTCCTGTCACATGGCTGATGGATGACAGAGAGAGACACAGATGTGGCTGATGGAGGTCAGAGAGAGATGTAAAGTAATGCACTTGGGGGCTAAAAATATAAATGCAAATTACTCACTAGGGGGAGAACCTCTGGAGGAATCCAGGATGGAGAAAGATCTGGGGGTCCTAGTAGATGACAGACTGAGCAATAGCATGCTTGTCAAGCTGCAGCAAGCAAAGCTAGCTGTTAGCTTGCATAAAAAAAGGGAATTTATTCCAGATATAAAACGATAATCATGCCACTTTATAAAACTCTTGTTAGGCCACATCTGGAGTATTCCATCCAGTTCTGGTCACCAATCCTCAGGAAGGATGTGCTGGAACTATAAAAAGTGCAGAGAAGGGCAACTAAATGAATAAGGGGAATGGAGGACCTCAATTTGGAATGGCTACTTCCACTAAACTTATTCTCCCTGGGGAAGAGACGCTTGAGAGGAGATATGATTGCATTATACAAATACCTCAATGGTGATCCCAGCATAGGAAGAACACTATTCAGTCTCAAGGAGTGTAAGAAGACACGGGGGCCACACAATGAGACTGGAAAAGAAGTGTTTTAACCTTAAGCTGCGCAGGGGGTATTTCACTGTCAGGGAAATAAGGATGTGGAACTCTCTTCCACAATTGGTGGTGTCAGCGGGGAGTATTGCTGGCTGTAAAAGACTCTTGGATGTGCATCTTTGTGAACACAACATACAGGGATATGGGAAAGGATAATCAACATTGACACACATACACCTACACAGGTTGAACTGGATGGACTAGTGCCTTTATTCAACCTTACCAACTATGAAACTATGATATGGCTGATACAACAGAGATAACAGAGATGTGGCTGATGAAGGACAGAAAGAGAGACAAGGATGTGGCTGATGAAGGACAGAAAGAGAGACAAGGATGTGGCTGAGGAAGGTCAAAGAGAGAGAGAGACAAGGATGTGGCTGATGGAGGAAAGAGAGGGACATGGATGAAGCTGATGGAAGACAGAGAGAGAGACACGGATGTGGCTGAGAGAGGACAGAGAGGGACACGGATGTGGCTGAGAGAGGACAGAGAGGGACACGGATGTGGCTGAAGGACAGAAAGAGAGATACGGATGTGGTTGATGGAAGACAGAGAGAGAGAGAGAGACATATGGATATGGCTGATGGGGGACAGAGAGGGACATGGATGTGGCTGATGAAGGACAGAGATGGACATGGATGAAGCTGATGGAAGAGAGAGAGAGAGAGAGAGAGAGAGAGAGAGAGAGAGAGAGGCACATTGATGTGGCTGATGGAGGTCAGAGAGAAAGACAAGAATGTGGCTGATGGAGGACAGCGAGGGAGAAAGATACAGATGTGGCTGACAGAGGATAGGGAGAGAGACACTGGAATGTGGTTGATGGAGGACAAAGAGACACAGAAGTGGCTAATGGAAGACAGATAGAGACAGACTGACAGAGAGAGATACAGATACTGTATGGCTGACGGAGGACAGAGAGAGATATAGATGTGGCTGATAGAGGTCAGAAAGAGACACAGAGGTGGCTGATGGAGGACAGAGAGAGAGACACAGATGTGCTTGATGAAGGACAGTAGGGTCTCCTGCATGCCTGCCAGTCATTGCTATACTGTTTTTCAGAGGGCGGTAAGCATTACCACCTGTCTGAAAGAGCCTGTACACTGCAATATATTACATTTTTGTTCATCTGTAGTCCATATTTAAAGCGGAAATTTTCCCATAACTACTTAGTAGCGAAAAAATGCAGTAATGTTATACCTGGCAGTAGCCGGCGTATTTATTAACAGTAGTAAATAATGTGTTGTTAATGAGCAGGTGGCCACCAGCGTCCTTAACTACTTGCTGCCCGCGCTATAGCCAAAAGATGGCTGCAGCGTTGGCCTGCGGGTCGCATGCGGCACGCTTTGTGATCACCGAGTCTATGAGACTCGGCTGATCACAGATCCGAGTAAGAGGTCGGTCCCGGCCCCTTACCACGTGATCAGCTGTCAGCCAATGACGACTGATCACGTGATGTAAACAGAACGCGGTAATCTGTATTTTTTTTCCTCACGCTGTCAGCGTGAGGGGAAAAAATAGCTGATCACCGGCTTCTGTCAGAGGGACATCAGTCCCTCACACAGAAAGCCTCGGCTGCATTTTCTGTGCCCACCAGTGTCAGCTGCCAGTGCCCACTGTGCCACCTACCAGTGCCCACAGTGCCACCCATCAATACCCACCAGTGCTGCCAATCAATGCCCATCAGTGTCTCATAATCAGGGCTACAGATCAGTGCTGTCTATCAGTGTCACCTACCAGTACCCATCAGTGCCACCTATCAGTGATCATCAGTGCCACCTATCAGTGCCCTTCAGTGCCACCCATCAGTGCCACCTATCAGTGATCATCAGTGCCACCTATCAGTGCCCTTCAGTGCCACCCATCAGTGCCGCCTCATCAGTGCTTATCAGTGCCACCTATCAGTGCCCATTAGTGCTGCCTTATCAGTGCCCACCAGTGCCGCCTATCAGTGCCTCATCAGCGCAGCCTCATCAGCGCACATCAGTGGAGGAGAAAAATTACCTGTTTTCAAAATTTTATAACAAACTATGAAACAGTTTAGTTTTGTTTTCAAAATTTTCGGTCCTCTTTTGTTTTATTTAGCAAAAAATAAAAAAAAAACAGCAGCAATTAAATACCACCAAAAGAAAGCTCTATCTGTGAGACAAAAATTATAAAAATGTAATTTGGGTAAACTGTAGCATGAGCGCGCAATTGTCATTCAAAGAGTGACCGCGCTGAAAGCTGAAAATTGGTCTGGGCAGGAAGGGGGTTTAAGTGCCCAGTAAGCAAGTGGTTAACAGACATTTTGCTAAAGCCCAGAGCCCCTGAACAGCAGTAAATCTTTAGGCTGTCAGCAGATCGGCCTCTACATTTTCGGCACAACTCTGAAAATGAGAGAGCTACTGAGCATGTGCAGAACAGGGTGAAACAGTGTATTACTGGACTTTAAACAGTATAGGCACTTATTTTTAATGTTTTACATAGCTATACCTGTAAAAGGGGCCAGCATGAAGTAACCTAGCAGGACTTAATTTTCTGACAAAATTTCCACTTTAATAGTCCTTTAAGTCCGTGCATGGTTTCTATATGTCACTGCACAAACTATAAAGATATTTAATTTGCTAAAATGTCTCTGTGTGGATCTACAAAACACATAACATAGGTTGTTTTTATGTCATTTAATGGGGAATCCACCTTTCTCAGCACAGCAAGGTGCGAAAGACAAACAGACGAGTAACTGTTTCCTTATCTGTGGCTTAAAGGGCGAGAGAGCGTTTCAGATGAAGGTTGTAGGTGGATGGGGTCTAGAGCCTGGAAGGGAGGTGGAGGAGTTTAAATCCGTACTTCGCATTGACTAGATAACTCTCACGATTTTTTTAATATTTTTTTTGTACAATTTTGACATTCAGAAAGCAAAACATTCTAAATCGAGCCAACCTGAATCTCCGGGGACTGATGTGGCAGCTGCAGCTGTGATTCACAAAGCCCTCCATGTTTTTGCTGAGAATAAATGACATCCACGGTCTGGGGAAAGCCCTTGTACATGAAAATAAGTTTTTATGTATAACGTCATACCATCTGTTATCAACTGTTTACACATGCACCAAAAACGGGCATTTCTTCAATGTTCTTAAATCTTCACTGTCAACGCTCTGTACCAATGATGTCCATTGCAGCCAGCAGTATACTTCACATGGTCGGGTTGGTGGTACTTCATGTTTTCTTACACCAAAATGTATCCAGCTTTACCAGCGTTGAGCTGTGTTTAGGTATCCCATGGAAAGTGAAAGAGTATGTTTATTTGAAGGTAGGGTGCAGCATGGTGGCAATAATTCACTGTCAGGTGCAATAGAGAACTTGTATTGAAGTAATGCAGTTCACAACTAAACCCAGAGGGAAGACCACCCAACCACGTGCACAGTTTTTAGCAATGTAAATGGAGCAATTCTCAACCGGACTGACAGCACCTGTAAAGAGGGCATAATGGGGCCTGGCCATCTCACGCCCAATCAGGAAGATGTGCAGAGGAGTTGCAGACCCTATGCTTTCCCTCCTCATCAGGAACCTTTCCCTACCACTAGTACTGTTCCTAATAGGCGGGGTACTGTTCCCCACACTGGCCACTCACCAAATGTGTGCCAAAACTGTGAGCCAGGGCCTTAAATAGGCTCTGCCCGACCCAAGATGACCACCAGAGTCACGTGGCGTGGCAACATCCAATGGGATAGCTTCCCCAGTGACCCAGGAAACCATAAAGTAATACTGTGCCTCTTGACTTCCTCTTCAACAACAGTGGCGCTGTGGAAGAGCGCCACCTGCAGTGGAGAAAGTAGACTCCACCTGCCTACATACTGGGGGGATCAACAAGTGAAAATAAGGGGAAAAAAGCCCCCCCCCAAAAATTAAAAAAACGAATACAGCCACCACATCTAAGAATCAGTAAGCTGCAATATATACGTTTTTACCATCAAGTACACTCATTTCATTCAAAAGTCAACAATACTTAGCTTTGCTTCAATGATCCAAAATCCGTGAGGTCCCTCATCGACACTGACATCTTCTCCCTAGCTTCCTCTAGGTGCCAGTTTTTGACTGTCTTGATTGGGCGGTGTGTGATGATATCACTCCCATGCATGCACAGGAATTCATTCATGCCGGGACCCAGGCACTGTGCCAGAACGTAAATTGAGCTGCACATGAGCATGCATTAGAATTTCATTCCGAGAAATATTTTCCATCCTGCTCCTTCAAATTTTCTCTTCACCATGATCAAATTCGACCATCAGTTTGACCCCAATACTGATTAGAAAATTGAAGTAATTTCCTGGTCTTTAAATATAAGCACGGCTGAATCCGCATTCAAAAATGTTACAAGATGGTATATGGTTCCATCTAGATTGGTGCAGCTTCACCCATCTCATTCAGACGTATGCTTTCATGTCTCAGGAGATGTTTTTCACATCTGGTGGACCTTACCCATGTTTACAAGGTTTTGGGCCAAAGTCCTTAAATTTTTGTACAACCTTTTCAACTGCTCCTTTCCAAGGGGCGATGGGCTCCCATTGCTTTATCCTAAACCCTAAGCTCTTACCAAAAACCCATTTTAAATTTTCATGTTTTCTTAGCAGCAAAAAAGAAACCCTAAGCAAAAGCTTGTAAAAAAAAAACCGATTTACTTGCTTTACAGAAGTCCACTGGTGCATCAATGCCTTTTTTATGAATGAAAAACTCACTACCTTTCTCCTGGACACACATAAGAAATTCCTTGGGTATGGTCTTCTTCGATACAATATGCCCACAAATCAATGACTATGGCAAGCAACTCCACCCTGTAGATGTAGAACCCTAAGGTTCATCCTTGGGTGGCCTCGGTGTTCTTTCCCAAAATTGTAAAAGTTTTTCCTTTAGTTATAGACCTTACCACATGGTTTTTATGCAATATTTACCGGCACATTTATCATTTAGCGTCAAATATCGCACAATCAATATATATATATATATATATATATATATATATATATATATATATATATATTTTTTTTAATTGAATATTTTTTTACCGCATATGATAATTTATGCAAATGAGTCACGCATGCAGTAACCGTTAGTGAATTGACCCCATTGTCATTCATTTGACCATGTTTGTCAGGTTTTTCTTCCTGTGACAAAAGATTCTGGAAATGTATCTGGGATTTCTTAGATACGTAAGCTTGTTTTGTTTAAGTTTGTTGGATATAAATGATTTACCATAGGCAGAATGTGATCCTGAGGCAAATGTGTTTTCTACTTCCTGCAATAGGGTGACAACGCTGCTGATTTTGCAGTGAAATTGCACAGCAGTGTTGTCAGACTACTTACAGTAACAGTTATTTTTCTTTCTTTTTAAATGGTTTGAGGCATGTTTTCATTGAGCGTTTTATCAAATTTTGGGAAGTGTGGGAAGACCTTTCCATTTTCCAAATGTAGACCACATGGCCAATTGCCAGGGGTGGATCTCAGTAATCATGCATTTGCAGCTAATAAAAACTTTTCGACTTCTTTGAGCCTCGCAAGGCAAAAACAATAGTCAACCATTTGTATAACACAGTAACACAGCATATATATGTATACCAGACCCATTGAAAACATTAGGATGCCAGGTAACGTGTTTTAATGCATTGTAATAAGTGTGAACTGGGATCGAACCTGTATTACCAACAGTCCATCTAGTTCAACCAATAAAAGAGAGAAAAAAAGCCTAAACCATACAATCCCATATACACAATCCTATACCCACAGTTGATCCAGAGGAAGGTGAAAAACCCCAGCAAAGCATGATCCAATTTGCTATAGCAGGGGAAAAAAATTCCTTCCTGATCCCCCGAGAGGCAATCGGATATTCCCTGGATCAACTTTACCTATAAATGTCAGAACCCAGTTATGTTATATACATTTAGGAAAGAATCCAGGCCTTTTTTGTCATGTTACAACCAAAAACGTAAATGTATTTTATTGGGGTTTTATGTGATAGATCAACACAAAGTGGTACATAATTGTGAAGTGGAAGGAATATGATAAATGGTTTAATATTTTTTTTACAAATAAATATCTGAAAAGTGTGGCGTGCATTTGTATTCAGCCCCCTTTACTCCGATACCTCCAACTAAAATCTAGTGGAACAAATTGCCTTTAGAAGTCAAATAATTAGTAGAGTCCACCTGTGCATAATTTAATCTCAGTATAAATACAGTTATTCTGTGAAGCCCTCAGAGGCTTGTTAGAGAACCTTAGTGAACAAACAGCATCATAAAGGCCAAGGAACACACCGGACAGGTCAGGGATAAAGTTGTGGAGAAGTTTAAAGCAGGGTTAGGTTATAAAAAATATCCCAAGCTTTGAACATCTCACAAAGCACTGTTCAATCCATCATCCGAAAATGGAGAGTATGGCCCAAAGAGAGATTTCAGTAATTGAATGTACATCTACATTTATAGATTTGTTATTGATGATGATTTAAGTTTAGCTTGGTGGAAAAAATGATGCTTTAGTGATCTGTGTGTAGATTTCATGCAGCATCGAATGTTGAGCTCTACTGGGCACAAGGATGACTCGCTTCGGTACAGATTAAAGTTACAGGACTTTTTTGGTGCTATTTTCAAATCAAAATGACAGTAACTGCCACACCTCATTCCCAGCATCATATTTAGGGATGAGGGATGTATCAAGGTCATGCGGGGCCAAGAACCCACATCGGTCTGTATGTCTCTCCAGATGATGCAAATTTCTGTTTTGTGGCTTCACACAAGGTTACAGTATGCTGCCCACAATGTCCTGGTGTAATTCCTGTGTCAGTTTCAGATGTACTGCATGTCACAGATCCTCCGATAACACACAAGCAGGTATCCGCCCTTTGCGTTTAATGATGAGCTAAGTATCCCAAACACTGTAACCTCTGATAGTTGGATGGAGCTGGTTAGCTTTACACCCACGCGGTCATTGTACATCACCATCCAGAAGAAGCTTTTTTAAGACCCCAGTGCGTACCATCTACTAGGGTGACCACGTGTCCCGGATCGCCCGCGTTAAGGCCACACAATAATATCCTTAGTAAGACCTAATCTGGAATATGCAGTTCAGTTTTGGGCACCAGTTCTCAAAAAAGGATATCGGGGAACTGGAGAAAGTGCAGAGAAGGGCCACCAAACTGATAAGAGGCATGGAGGAGCTCAGCTATGAGGAAAGATTAGAGGAACTGAATTCTATGAAGAAAGATTACTCGGGATTGAGTGAGGGATAAGATCACCATGTATAAATACATAAGCGGTCCATATAGTGAACTTGGTGTTGAGTTGTTCATGTTCAGGTCATTACAGAGGACAAGGACCACTCTTTACGCCTGGAGGAAAAGAGATTTAACCTTCACATACGGAAAGACTTCTTCACAAGAGCTGTAAAAATGTGGAATAGACTCCCTCAAAAACTGGTCCTGGCCAACTTAAAGCGGAGTTCCGACTAAGAAAAAAAAAATTGAAGTCAGCAGCTATAAATACTGCAGCTGCTGACTTTTAATAATTGGACACTTACCTGTCCCAGGGTCCAGCCATGCAGGGGAATGAAGCCCCGCTCATCTCCCCCTCCTCTCTGTGGCGCCGGCATTGTCACTTTGGGACCCCGGCTGTGACTTCACAGCCGGGCACGCACTGCGCATGCGCAAGCTGCGCGCTGTGACTGGCCGGGCAATCATCTGGGACCTGTGACGTGTCCCAGATGATTGCCGAGAGGGAGGGGGGAGAGGTGAACCTACTTCCGGCGCTGCAGGTTTCCGCCCCCCCTCCCCCCCCCCAAAAAAAAAAATTACATGTCAAATGTGGCATGTCAGGGGGTCACTTTCCCTTAAAGCGGAAGATCCATTTTTGGGTGGAACTCAGCTTTAATGCTGTTTAAAAAAGAGCTGGATGCATTCCTAAATGCACAAATATAACTTGATATTATAATCAGGCATATTATAGGTAACAACAACAGGGACTGTTGAGTACGGAAATATCTGATTGCCTTCTAGGGGATCAGGAAGGAATTTTTTTTTCCCCTCCTTGAGAAAATTGGACCATGCTTTATAGAGTTTTGTTTTACCTTGGTATGGATCAACTCTGGGTATTGGCTTCTGTAAATGGAGGTTTTCTAGTTATTTGTATTTTTATACTGGTTGAACCTGCATATTTTTTCAACCCATGTAACATGGGTTTCAGTTTGTAAAATAACAGTGCATAAAGCCCTGGTTCCCAACCTATGGCCGTTCAGCACTTATTGTACTGCCCTTAGGGCTCTTGAGGATGGTAGTTTGTGTTTTGGTGCTTACTTGAGCCAATAAAGAAAATATTCTTTATATGGACTCTAAAGCCTCGTACACGGTTCGATTGTTGGCAGGGGATTGTCTGTTGACAGACTGTTGTCCTAAAATCTTGCCATTAGTACACTCCTTTTGACAATTGTTGTCCAATTTTCCGCCAACAAATGTTGGATGGCAGGCTAGTAAATTTTCAGCAGACAATGGTTTGACATCAGATTTTCGTATGGTCAGTACAGAAATCCGTCACACAAAAGTCGAAAATACAAACACGCATGCTCGGAATCAAAGCTCACCAAACACGAAATTAGCAGAAGGGGCCAAAAGGGTGGCGCGCAAGAGCTGAAATTCCTCGTAGTAAGTCACTACATTGGTGTTTGTGGCACGACAATTGTGTACCGTTAGTATGCAAGACAAGATCCAGGCACACGCCCTTTTGACAAAAATCAGACGCTCGGTTGGCCAACAATCGTACCGTGTGTACGAGGCTTTAGTCGGTAAATGGTTTGGTATATTCCTTTCAATAATGTTAACTTCTTCTCTGTGCTTTGCATCCATCCCCCCACCGCCTTTCCCAGGCTCTCCAGTCTGATCGGGGAGCATGGGATCGTTCCAACCTGTGGCATAGGCTGCATTACACAGAGGGAGAGACACATGGGAACAGACTTTGTTCCTCCCTCTCTGCAAAATCAAAAACCGAAAGCAGCACAAAGATATAAAATAGCACCATTAAAAACAATGACTGTTGCATGTTAAAGTACATGATCACCCACCCCCCATTGCCCCCTAAATTCCCCATCTCAGATATTCATCTCCTCTGACATGATCACCCACCCCCCATTGCCCCCTAAATTCCCCATCTCAGATATTTATCTCCTCTGACATGATCATGATCACCCACCCCCCATTGCCCCCTAAATTCCCCATCTCAGGTATTTAGCCTCCTGCCCGCACCTACATAGTAGAATCCTGCAGAATGGGCACATTGGCTGGCTCAGAGAGAAGAGGCAGCAGGTTTAGCGACTACTTACTGCATTTACACAAAGGGAAATGATAAAGCATTTTAAAGAAAAAAAATTGTATTCACAAAAAAAAAAAAAAAAAAAAATTTGGGGTGACTTGTACATGTGGCCTGGGGATCAGTACAAATATCTGGGTTTTGCCATTACAGCTGAAGTTGTTAATGCTGATTTGACTATCTTCCTAGAGAAGAATAGGGAACCTCACTACATATATTGCCTGGACACATATTTTCTGTATTTAATGTAGCGTGTCATTTTTCAATAAAGACCAATTTTGTTTGTTAAAAATTGAATAGGATAAAAAAATAAAAAAAAAACTGAATAGGGAAAGCCAAAAAAAAGCACACTAAAAAGCAACGTAAAAATGCATATAAAAGCAAAGGAGAAGGCCTTCAAAAAAAATACAAAAAGTACAAAAGATTATAACAGCGCCAAAGATATATATGTGACAACTAAACTGACTGAACCACAGCTTTATCGATATTGATGTAGGTCAATAAGGGTTGGATGACAGTTGAGATTAGCGCAGGTTCACAGTATTCTACAACCTATATGTAATCTTATAAATAATTGTATACCTTATTGTGTAAATACTACAAATTTAAAAACAGTGTGCAAACAAAACTCCAATAGCTAAAGTGCAACAAAATGTGAAAATCAATGCTGTATGAATTATGAATGATCAAAATTAAATAAATGATATTAGCCTGCTAAATAAATAGCACGTAAACTGCAAAAATGCAACAATGTGCAAAACACCATATTATATATCAGGCGTAGGCAACCTTTTGAGCAGTGTGCCGAAAAATTTGTTCAAAGAAATTGAGCGTGCCGATTTTATAACAAAAAAAAAAAATGTTAACTTCACACTCTCAATCACGAAAAGGATTTTTTATAAAGTAAATGCTGTAATCTACTTACCGTATATACTCGAGTATAGGTCGAATTTTTCAGCCCTTTTTTTGGGCTGAAAGTGTCCCCTTCGACTTATACTCGAGTCACCGCCGTCTGTCTGCATGATCAGCGTGTCATGCAGGCAGACGGCGGCCGGCGTGTGATGATAGTGTTCAGAGGCTATTCCAGCTTTCAAAAGCCGCGCCTTCTGCTCGTCTGTGATAGGCTGTACACTGACAGCTGTTCAGCCTATCACGGACATTCTCTCATCCTCGTCCGTTGTATGAGAATGAGAGAATGTCCGTGATAGGCAGTCAGCGGTCAGTCTATCACAGTCGAGGAGGAGGCGCGGCTTTTGAACTGTGGAATGGCCGCCAAACAGTATCATCACACGCCGGCCGCTGTCTGAGGATGGAGATCGCCACAGGGAGGATGCACAGGACACAGGTAGGCAGCACATGCACACAGGACATGTACAGGACACAGTGGTTCTGCCCAACCACTGTACCCCCCTGAACATCTGCCCCACTGCTGTACCCAGTTCTTCTGTCCCACCACTGTAACCCCCTTTCTGATCTGCATTAAAAAGGGGATCAACTCCAGAGATAAAACGATAATTCTCCCGCTCTACAAGACTCTGGTCCGGCCGCACCTAGAGTATGCTGTCCAGTTCTGGGCACCAGTCCTCAGGAAGGATGCGCTGGAACTGGAGAGAGTCCAGAGAAGGGCAACAAAGCTAATAAATGGTCTGGAGGATATTAGTTATGAGGAAAGGTTGCAAGCACTGAACTTATTCTCTCTGAAGAAGAGACGCTTGAGAGGGGATATGATTTCAATGTACAAATACCGTACTAGTGACCCCACAATAGGGATAAACCGTTTTCGCGAAAGGGAATTTAATAAGACACGTTGTCATTCACTAAAACTAGAAGAAAATCAGTTTAACCTTAAACCGCGTAGAGGGTTCTTTACTGTAAAAGCAATTAGGATGCGGAATTCTTTTCCACAGGTGGTGGTCTCAGCGGGGAGCATTGATAATTAAAAAAAACAAAAAAACAAAAAATAAAAAAAACCACAACATTAGATAAGCACCTGAACAACCACAACATACAGGGATATACAACATTACACTGACATATAATCACACACATAGGTTGGACTTGAGTCTTTTTTTCAACCTCGCCAACTATGTAAGCTAAAGTCCAATATGACCGCCCAGGGGGGGGGGGGAGATTTTAGGATTACCTTCAATGCAAAGGATACATGAAGAAAAAACCTTCAGGCTCAACAACCACTTTAACTTAAAGTAATATATATAGGCTTTATTGTTGTGCTATGGTCTTGTAAAAATGACTCTTTTTTATGCAATCCGTAGACAAAAATGTTGGAAAACTTAAAAAAAATAAAAAATTTTTTTTAAGAATATTGATAAAAAACAAAACAAAAACAAGTTAGACTTGAAAGATAGCGACTCCTCCCACCGGAACCAGGAAACACCTTCTTCCTCCAAACTTTAAACGGAGGCGCCTCCCTACCATACCTCAGTTGTATTAGAGAAGACCTCCGGCCCCGGCTGGAACACATAAACACATACGTTAGTCACAGCATAGTATATTAAATACAATAGGGCGGGATGTTGCTGTCCTGAAAGACTTCTGGAAAACAAGTTACCGGTAAGTCTAACTTGGTTTTTCCCAAGGCGTCTTTCAGGACAGCACCTGAGAGGATAACAGAGACTTACCCACTTAGGGCGGGACAACAGCTTGCAGGACCTTTCTGCCAAACGCCTGATCATTAGCAGATGTGAGGTCCAGCCTGTAATGTTTCACGAATGTGTGAAAACTCGACCATGTTGCCGCCTTGCAAATTTGTTCAGTGGTGGCACCAGCTCTCTCTGCCCAAGTGGCTGCTAGTGCTCTTGTTGAGTGCGCACAAATTCCTGCTGGTGGAGACACACCTGCATGCGAATAAACCTCTGAAATGGATAGTTTCAGCCACCTTGCTAAAGAAACCTTAGAAGCCTGGCAACCTTTCCTGTTGCCCGAGAAAAGCGCAAACAGTGAATCTGAACGTCTAAAAGGACCTTGTTCTTTCCAAATAGCATAACAAAGTCCTTCTGACATCCAACATGTGGAAACAAGTCTCCTTCTCCCCTGCTGGGTTGGGGCAGAAAGTTGGAAGTATAATGTCCTGAACACGATTCTGTAGTGAAGCTATCTTTGGTAAGAACTTCTGATCTGTCCTAAGTATAACCCTATCAGGAAAGATAGACAAATAGGGTTCCTTAATTGATAAAGCGTTAAGCTCACTGATCCTGCGTGCAGCGACCATGGCAATCAGAAACACAGACTTAAAAGTGAGATATCTGAGTGGCACTTCTTCTAACGGCTCAAAGGGACTCTTTGTTAGAGACTGAAGGACTATTGACAGATCCCATTTAGGAAAAGACTTAAGCGGTGCTGGTTTGGATCTCGTAAGAGCGCAGCAACCTGCACCTTCAAGCTGCTAACTGCTAGTCCCTTGTCGGCTCCATCCTGTGAAAATTCAAGAATGGTAACAAGACTCCCTGGGTTCTGGGCAGATGAATTACACCATGTATTATAAACCCTTCAGACCTTGGAATAAATGTCCCTAGTCACCTTTTTCCTACTTGATAATAGTGTTGAAATCAACCGGTTGGAAAAGCCCTTGCTTTTCAGGAGCTGCTCTTCAGATACCAGGCTGTGGCTACCTCTGGATGATTTACGGGACCTTGTAATAGTAAACTGTGCCTAAGGGGCAGATGCCAATAAGGCTTGACCGCCATTCTCAGAACAGTTGAAAACCAGGCCCTTCTTGGCCAAAAGGGCGTGATTAGGATGACTGGTACCATTTCCTTCTGAATTTTCCTTAATATTAAGGGAATTAACTGGAATGGGGGGAAAGCGTAGCAAAGATGGAATTTCCATGGATATGCCAGAGCATCTGTCCCTAGTGACCCATCGTGACTGTTTAGGGAAAAAAATTGCGGAACCAGGGCATTCTCCTGAGGCGAACAGGTCCACCTCTGGCAGCCCCCATCTTTTGGCAATCATAGCAAAAACCTCTGGGTTCAGAGACCATTCTGCTTCCTGAATGGGGTTTCTGCTCAGGAAATCAGTCACCCTGTTCAGGGACCCTTTTAGGTGGACTGCTGATAGAGACAGCAAGTGTCCTTCTGCCCACCGAAGAATGTCCATGGCTAGTACTTGCAGCGATTTGCTCCTTGTACCTCCCTGCCTGTTTATATAAGCCACGGCCGTGGCATTGTCTGTTAGTATTTGAACATGCTGAGCCTGAAGACCCTGAGCGAATGACTTCAGAGCCAAGTCGATCGCCTTGAGCTCTCTCCAGTTTGAGGACTTTGTCGCCTCTTTCCTGGACCAGTTTCCCTGAGTGAAACCCTTTTCTAGGTGGGCCCCCCACCCCCAGGAACTGGCATTGGTTGTCAGCCTTTTTCCGATCGGAAAGGCCCAGACTAACCCCTCCAATAAGATATCCTGCCTCTTCCAACACCATAGTAACCTCTTCACCTGGGTTGGAATTTTTACTTCCGATTCTAGAGATTCCAAATTGTGATCCCAGGATCTCAGAAGAAAGGCCTGCAGATGTCTGAAGTGTAACCTTGCCCACTGAACAGCTGGCATTGTCAGAACACCCAGAGCTGACATGACCCGCCTTACCGTCAGCTGCTGGTTGGTCTGCTTAAAGACACTGTATCCTGGATCTTTACCTTCTTCTCTGAAGGAAGAAAGATCCTTTGATCTACAGAATTTATTATATACCCTAGAAACCGAATCTCCTGAGATGGGTTCAGGGATGATTTTTGGAGATTTAGAATCCATCCGAGAGACTCCAGATGGCTGCATGCTCTGCCTAAATTTCTTTGTAATTCCTCTCTTGAGGGGGCGAAAAATAGCAGATCGTCTAAATAAGGAATTATTGCAATTCCTTGAAGATGAAGCGGAGCTAGTGCCTCTGCCATCACCTTGGTGAAAATTCGCGGTGCGGAAGATAGCCCGAAGGGTAAGGCTCTGAATTGTAGATGCTGAATTCCGCCCTCCAACCTTACCGCCAACCTGAGATACTTCTGGGATTGGGATGAGATTGGAGCATGTAGGTATGCATCTTTTAAATCCACTGACGCCATGAAGCAACCTGGAGTCAGTAGATTTTTGACAGTGAAAATTGGGTCCATCTTGAACTTTCTGTACTTGATGGCTACGTTTAGCGGCTTTAGATTGAGAAATAATTGAAATCTTCCTGTTGGTTTTTTTTACCAGGAAGACATGCGAATAGAACCCCTCCCGCTGTTCTTTTGGTGCCACTGGGATTACTACACCCTGCTGCATCAGTTCCTCTAGAGAGGACTTCATGGCCAGGGCCCTTATTGGATCTCGAGGGGTATTTGTAAACCTTTGTGGGGGGCTTCTGGAAGATTCGAGAGTATAACCCTGCGAGAGAGTGGTCAGAATACACTGATTTGAAGTTATCCCTGACCACTGCGGAAGAAACTCCCTAATCTTCCGCCAACCCGCAGGGACGAGTCATTGCGATTTCTCGGCCTGTGAAGGAGGACGGAAGAGAATTCCGCCTTTACCCTTCGTTTTTTGTGCGGACCAATTTTTCCTCCTCCCCGAAACTTACTGTCCTGGTCTTCAGCTTTTTGAGGTAGAAAAATAGGATTTTTTATTACAGCTTACCTGTAAAATCCTTTTCTTTCGACAGACATCACGGGACACAGAGCCACAGTAATTACTGATGGGTTATAGGGTATCACTAGGTATTGGACACTGGTCACACCCTAATCAGGAAGTTCAACCCCCTATATAACCCCTCCCCTTCCAGGGATACCTCAGTTTTGTAGCAAAGCAGTATAGGTGTATTAGAAGGAGGGGCGGGACCTCTGTGTCCCGTGATGTCCGTCGAAAGAAAAGGATTTTACAGGTAAGCTGTAATAAAAAATCCTATTTTATTTTCTCGGACATCACGGGACACAGAGCCACAGTAATTACTGATGGGATGTCCCAAAGCAATGCCAACTGAGGGGGGGGAATCACAACCAAGTAGGGTGCTATCAGACCTGAGGACCCTGTACCGCTGTCTGCAGCACACTACGCCCAAAGGCGATATCCTCATGCCTTCCTACATCCACCTGATAGAATCTGGTGAATGTATGAACTGAAGACCAGGTTGAGGCCTTGCAGATCTGAGCCATAGAGGCCCGGTGATGCACTGCCCAAGAAGCACCAATAGCCCTTGTGGAATGTGCCTTGATCTGAAACGAAGGAATCTTCTGTTTCAAACCGTAAGTTTGAATAATCAACTGTCGAATCCATTTAGAAATGGTCGCTTTTGACGCTGCCTGTCCTCTATTGGGACCCTCCGGCAGCACGAACAAGACATCCGTCTTGCGAATCTGAGCAGTTGCCTCCAGATAGGTCATTACATTCTTTGGATGTAGTAAGAGCAGTCAAGACCTTTCTTTCGAAGAACAAGGTTCTGGAAAAAAGGAAGGTAGCACAATGTCTTGGTTTAGATGAAAATCTGAAACCACCTTCGGTAAAAAACTAGGATGAGGGCGCAGTACCACTCTATCCTTGTGTATAATCAAGTAAGGCTCTTTACAGGAAAGAGCTGCTATTTCTGATACTCTTCTAGCAGAAGAGATAGCTACCAGGAAAATTAGTTTCCTCGTCAGTAAGACCAAAGGAATCTGACGTATTGGTTCAAAAGGTTGTTTTTGTAACACCGATAGAACCAAGTTCAAGTCCCAGGGGTTTAGGGGCGCCTTAACCGGAGGATTAAGACGCATCACCCCCTGTATAAAGTTTCGGATCAGAGAATGCGAAGCAAGCGGCCGTTGAAACAACACTGATAAGGCCGACACCTGGCCCTTGATGGTACTCAAGGCCAGCTTCATCTCTAATCCTAATTGTAGAAAATCCAGAATTCTACTTATGACATATTTCCTGGGATGCCAACCCCTGGATTCACACCAGGATACATAAGCTTTCCAGACTCTATGATAATCATTCTGGAAGCTGGCTTCCTTGCATTGATCAAGGTGGATATGACAGGGCCTGAAAGCCCACGATTTTCCAGAACGTGGGATTCAATAGCCCACCCGTCAAATCTAGCATTTGTAAGGCAGGCTGGAACACTGGACCGTGAGCTAACAGGTCTGGGTGTATCGGTAGGGTCCACCGGGAACCCACCATCATCCCTGCTATTTCTGCTTATCAGGTTCTTCTGGGCCAAACGGGGGCCACCAGAAGTGCCGACTTCCCTTCTTGCCCGAGTCTGCGAAGGAGCCGTGGCAGTAGCAGAATGGGAGGGAATGCATAAATCGGTGAGAGCCGATGCCACGGAATCACCAACGCATCCGTCCTGCCTGCAAGAGGATCCCAGGCAACCGGTAGGAAGGATTTCCCCTTCTGTAGGTTTTCGGGTATGAGCCATCAGCTGAGGCTCTAACGCATCGCATGCGATAGGTGCATTGGAAAGTTTAATGCCTGCACCTTCCTGTTCCAGGTCAACAGAATACTGTGTTGCAACAGTTCTGCTTGGAACTGCGCATAGGGAACTGCTTCGAATGAAGCCACCATCTTCCCCTGCAGCCTCATACAAAGGCGGACAGAAAGACCCTTCTTGGCCCTGACTGTCAGAATCAGCTCCCTTAGAGCAGTGATCTTTGCCTGCAGACACTTCAGTTAAGCAGGAAAACTGGGCACATATAGGCCCGTATCTCTGATGCCTATTGATATCAGAAATTCTCCTCCCTGCAGGACGGAGATTACTGTCTGAATTGATTCCAAACAAAAGGACTGCATCCTTGGGAATCGTTTCAGATCTCTCAAATCCAAAGTGGGTCTGTCGTCCCCATTTGGTTTTTGGACCATAGAAAGATTGGAACGGAGTCTCAATCCTTGATCCTTTGTGGGAACCCCCACAATGACCTCTTGCGACCAAAGTCGCTTTATCGCTAGAAGGAGCGACTGCTTCTCTTCTGGTTTTCTGGGAACACCTGATCTGAGGGAACGAGGAGAGGGACATTCTTGGAACTCCAGTCTGTACCCTAAGGTTACCATGGAGATTACCCATCTGTCCTGGAAGTCCTTCTGCCAGGGCCCTGAGAGCTGCAGCAGTCTTTCCCCCTACTCGAGCGAGGCGCCCCTTCATGAAGAGGTCTTAGTGTCTTGCTTAGAAGACCTTTTCCCCGAGGATTTCTTGTGTCCCTGGGGTCGACTCTTGTTTCTTGCCCCAGACGGAGGAGACCGTCGTGACTGCCTGGAGGCTGATGCCCCTGGCGCTGGGGAAAGAGTCAGTTTAAAAGAGGGACGCTTACTCTTCTTCTTATCAGGTAAGAGAGTGCTTTTCCCACAGGAGATCGTCTTGATATAATTATCCAAGTCCTCTCCAAACAACCTTTCACCACGGAAGGGAAACCCAGCCAGAAGCTTCTTACATGGTGCTTCGGCTGACCAGTTTTTCAACCATAAGATTCTACGTATATGCACCAACCCAAGCGAGAGGCGAGAGGTTTGCACGATAGAATCTCTAATGGCGTCAACAGCGTAACATAAAGCCGCAGGAAGGTTAGCAAACCCCTGGGCCTGCTGTTCAGGTAATATTTTGATGACCTGCTTAACATGGTCTCTTAAGTATTGACAGACTCCAATCGCTGCTACTGCAGGTTGGGCCACTGATCCTACTAAAGAGAACACATCTTTCAATAAGAAGTCCATCTTTTTATCCACAGGATCTTTGAGCATCTGAGCGTTGTCTACAGGACAAGTCAGATTACTATTTACAGAGGAAATGGCCGCATCAATGGCCGGTATTCCCCACCTCTTAATAAACTTTTCTTCCATAGGATAAAGTGTAGAAAACTTTTTCGGCGGAAGAAATCGCTTATCTGGGTGATCCCACTCAGAGTAAAGCAGCTTTTCAAGTAATTTATGAACAGGAAAAGCATGTGCTGCTTGGAAAGGTTTCAGTGACCCCAAAGCAGAAGAGGTTTCTGTAGTAGTTTCAGGTATGGGCAACTTAAATGTGGAGCGGACCAAACCAGTGAGGATCTGCACTAAGACTTTCTCCTCTTGGGAAGTCGCAGAGGGTCCCTCTCCACCTGAATCCTCCGAAGATGAATCATCTGTCCCATCCTGATCCTCTGAAAGGGATTCATCTCCTTTATCCCAGAGCTCCTCTGACTGAGGGTCTTGGGGAGCAGAGGAAGGCCTTGTGCGTTTTCTTCCACTCAGTGAAGATGTAATCGCGGCCATTAGTTTTTTCTGTAATCCAGAAATGGTTGAGGAAAAAACTTCTTGTGTAATGTACACAGGGGCTGAAGTGCCGGCAGCAGATGTAGCCCCTAACCCCAAAGGCTCTCCATGTCCAGCTGCCCCTGGTCCCGCAGAAGGGGATGGTGTAGCAGACGGGGGGTCCTCAGAACCTGAACGAGACCCCCTAGTGCCTCTGGTTCTAGGGGTGCTTGAACCTCTTCTACCCATAGTGCAAAGCAACAAGGTGTGAGGTATCAAAAACGAACACTGACTGCTGAGCGATGTAGTCTGGCTAAAAGCCTTGCTACCAAATGCCCAATCCGGTGTTCTTTAGTGAATGCAGCCTAGGGGAATGCCTGTGTCCCACCTTACATGTGACTGTCAGCTCTGTGTCTCTCCAAAGCTCAGAGCACCTATACAGTGTGCTTTAAATAGCCATGCTTTCAGGCAATGTGGGCGTCTGGGCAGGCTGACGCTGTGCTGACGCCCCGCCCCCCCTCCCCCCACTCGTTTTTGAAAAACGAGCGCTTCCCGTGCGAGCCGACCCTTTCTGCCAAGCCTGAAGGGAGGCTGGGGTTGGGGGAATAAGGAGGAGGCCGGCAGTGATGGGCCCTGCATCGCAATGCGGCTTCGGTGGCGGCGCGGTAGCGGCTGTGACAGTGCGGTCTCACCCGCCTTACAGCCTACCTGAGCCTTTCCCTAGCCTGGGGGGACCATCCCAGCAGAGAAAACCCCCCACCATCTACCTTTGGAGCTGGAGGAAGAGCCTATGCAGCGGACGCTGAGACAGATCAAGCATGAGAAGGTTTGTGCTCTTGGCCGCCCCCGGTGGTCACAATAGGCACAGCATGCATACACTTTAAAGGAGAAGAGCCACTAGAATTTAAAATTCTGTGGAATCTCCTCTTACCTTATCCAGGCCGCAGGGTTCAGTTTACACAGACCCAGCCTTCGCCTCTCACGGTGGGCTCCGTTTGTGAAAAACCGTCAGAGACTGGGGCCCCCATCAGTAGGGGGATCCTTCAGTTCTGGGCCTGTAAAGCACCTCGCCAGAAATTAGGAAGTTTAAAGCCATTTTCTGATCCGCGGGTCCAGCTCTCTAAAAAGAGAAGCGTTACAGGTAAAACCTCGTTTCTTCGGACACGAGGCCCGGGTACCATTCAATTCGGCCATGAAAAGACACTTTGAATGGATCCGGTCGCCTGGCTTGCCCCAGTATAGGATCTTTGGGATATTCCTTTTGGAGCTTCAGCACAGGACATCTTTGCACGTCCAACACCTAAGACACTGGTGTAAAAACTGAGGTATCCCTGGAAGGGGAGGGGTTATATAGGGGGTTGAACTTCCTGATTAGGGTGTGACCAGTGTCCAATACCTAGTGATACCCTATAACCCATCAGTAATTACTGTGGCTCGGTGTCCCGTGATGTCCGAGAAAAGAAAAGACGTTTTGGGGCCTGCTTTTTCCTTTTGACCGGGAAGGACTTCTTTTTTATCGGCAGTTCTGTCTAGGATATTATCTAGATCAGGGCCAAAAAGAAGGTCACCTGAAAAAGGAATCCCACAAAGTTTGCTCTTTGAAGCTGTATCCCCTGGCCAGGTTTTTAGCCATAAAGCTCTTCTTGCAGCATTTGTCAAAGCTGCAGACCTAGCTGACATTTTAATTGCTTCACCCGAAGCATCCGCAATATAAGCCACTGCAGAGATCAGGGTAGGAAAGGAATCGTAGATCTCTTGTTTGGGTAAATCTGCCACTATATGTGATCTAAGCTGGTTCACCCAGTATTCCAGATTCCTGGCCACACATGTTGTGGCCATTGCTGGCTTCAAATTGCTCATGATTGATTGCCATGATCTCTTAAGCAAAAGATCCATGCGTTTGTCCATTGGATCCTTCAGAACCCCCATGTCTTCAAAGGACAGGTCTGTGGATCTTGAGACCTGGGAAAATGCAGCATCCAACTTGGGCACCTTATTCCACACCGCAGAAGGGTCCTCCTCAAAAGGGAAGCGCCTTTTGTGGGCTCTGGAAAAAAAAGGGTTTTCTCTCTGGATCTTGCCATTCTTTAGCAATGGCATCAGAAATGACCGAATGGACCGGAAATGTTCGGACCTTAGGTTCATTTAATCCCGCATACATGCGGTCATGAAGAGATAATTCCTTCCTTTCCTCACTTAAGCCAAGCGTAACATGAATAGCTTTAAGAAGCCCGTCTACCTCCTCTAGGGATAGCTTAAATTTGGAAGAGGCCACCTCCGCCTCCTCTCCGCCTCCTCACCCTCCTCTTCCGAATCTTTAACGGAAGGAGCAGGGGACTGCTCTTCCCTGGTTGAGGGGTCTTCAGATAAAGCTTCCAGGGAGCCCTGGGAAGCCTCAGAAGTGGATGGCTGACTAGCAGCTGACTAAAGAGTCAGTTTGAATCGTGGCATATAGTTCCTTCTTTACAGAGGCAACCAGGTCATCACAAACCGAAGCCGATTCCTCCCTGACTAAAGAAGTGATGCATGTACTGCACAGGGCTTTTTTCCAATTTCCTCCCATTTTGGCCCTGCAAGAAGGACATCTCTTTTTTGGGTCAGAGATTTTAGCCTGAGAGAGAAAAAACAAAAAGGGAAAAAAAACAGGGACCTTTTAGCGAGACCCAGTCTCAGCTTCACAAGAGTCACCCACAGGTGCACTAAGAAGAAACCAGTCAGCCTCTAGTGCCCAGACAGGCCCCTTGCCACTAGGGGGTAGAGAAAAAAAAAAAAAAAAAAGAAAGAACAAGGTATAGACCAAACCCAGGTAAAGGAAGAAAACAGACTTTAACCCGCTGCTCCTACCTGAGCTTTACTGGCGCCTGTGCCTGTCCCCACCGCTGCAGACGCCGAGTCCTCCATCTCTGGTGTGCAGCTTTCCACTCGTGGCTTCATATGCTGCTTCCAGACTCCCATAGTGCATCTGCACAGGACCGGAAGCGGAAATAGGCGCCAGCTCCTGTCCTCCCTCCTCCCCCCTTGCGTCCACGCCGGAAATGACGCTTTCGCTGACCCAGTGACCCGCTTTGTCACTTCCGGCGCCACCGCCGGCAAAATGGCGGCGGCACACGTGCACCCCTGCTCCTACGACCGCGCGGGTCACCGGATCTTCAGCTCTCACCGAGCACTAGGAGGGGAAGAGGAGCCCGATTCCTACCGCTGCTGATGCTTGGGTAGGCCGGGAGGACAGCGGGTCTCTTGCGGAGGAAAAAGAGAAGGAAGCCCTGTCTCCCAGGAGCACCTGAGAGACCTTGACTCCCCTCCCAAAAGATGTTCCCTCCGGGCCGGAGGAAACACAAAAACTGAGGTATGGTAGGGAGGCGCCTCCCTTTAAAAGTTTGGAGGAAGAAGGCGTTTCCTGGTTCCGGTGGGAGGAGTCGCTATCTCTCAGGTGCTGTCCTGAAAGACGCCTTGGGAAAAAAAAGTGTTACTGTGGAATAAAAGTATAATAATATTAAATTATAATAGTATTTAATTCTATAATTTGTCCAGTTTAAACTGACACTTAAAAAAAACTCTGGTACAAAACATTACAAAAGTTACAAAGAAAATAAAAGGTTGTTTTTTTTTTTTCTTTCAATTTTGCGCTTTAATGTAAAAATGTTGTAAAAAGAGAATGAAATAAAAAACCATACACACCCCCCCAAAACAAATAAAAAGCCCAATGGTAACTGAATAAGATTTAAAAAGCATGAAAATAGCGGAGGGAGCGGGGGAAGGAGTTAATTATGGCTGATTAGGTTAAAATAAGGGTAAATAAGACATTTTATTGAAAACCTTTTTTTTTTTTTTAATCTTGTCAGGTTGCTTTACGGACCTCTGCATATTGAAGTTCAACCCTTTGATCAGCAGATAAATGAAATGGAGATACAGAAGTGTCAGGTGTTTTTTTTAATAGGAACAGCTGTATGTGGACAGCAAATCCTGATTTCATTTTGAGAGCCAAGAATTGCAAGCAATCAGAAGGGGCGTGGCAGGAGGGGTGGAGGGACTGGATGTGCTCTACACATCCTGTATACCTTGATGAGGTTTTCTGGGCATGTGTAGCATGTCTGGTGTCCTCAAATGCTTAAAGAGGAACTGCAGTCTGCTCACATTATTTGCAATAAAAACATTTTTTGTCATTCTGAAGCTTCCCTCCAACCACTTTGCGTATTATTTTATATATACTGTGATTCTGTACTTGCCAAATATGCTGCAGCCATTTTGGGCAGCTGAAGCTGCTGCCTGTTCACTTCCTGGATTTACACAGACACACACCTCCACACCTATCCAAAAGTTAAAAACAAGGGCAAAAAATGGAAAGATGAAAAAATGACTGAAGGTCCGCTTTAAGAAAGAGGTGGCACCTGTATCCAGAGAAATCACATCATGCATGTATATCCAACAAATCTGTAATGTCTATAGCCAGCTACAGACCCGCACTCAGAGAACAGAAGCAGTAAAGTACAATCACCGTCCTTCATTAGTAAACAGGAAGTGGACAGACAAATATATAAAAGCTAGATTAAGGATTGGAGATATAAAAACACATATAGATCAGGTTATTTATATAAATGCACTTAACATTCACATATACTATATATCCTTAAAAAAAAAAAAAATAGGATTCCTGTTAAAAATCAGTTCACACCGTCTTTTGATAAAAGGTTTTTCACCAGCTGCTTGCGGTTACCATTCTTCCCTGAGAATTGGAACGTGGAGACAGAGTTAAGGGGGCGCTCTGCTTCTTCTGCATACTGACTATTTGCCTTCATTGTGATGGAAATTGATGGAACGGGACAGATTCAGAAGATTCTCAGACCTCGCCCTCGAAGCGTAGTAAGGCGCACTGTCCTGGAAATGAAAATATACTCTGGTTAGCACTGTGGGGTTCAGCTTGTGTTTGTTTGAACTCTGAAGTCAGCTGTCCTGCGCCAATTAACTGCGGGGGGGGGGGGGGGGGGGGAAATTCCCCAACCCGCAGC
This sequence comes from Lithobates septentrionalis, assembly GCA_037952835.1. Lineage (NCBI taxonomy): Eukaryota > Metazoa > Chordata > Amphibia > Anura > Ranidae > Lithobates > Lithobates septentrionalis. The sequence goes on from JBBDGP010001569.1 coordinate 847,435, forward strand.
TAACGTAGACAAAGGAGTGGGGGTGCTCGTGACATCATTGACCTAATAACCTCCCGGGGCAAATGTTTTAAAAGCTACAGTCTTGTGAATCAGCAGTGACTAAGTCGATGGCCACACCCCCTGCGACATGCGGTCATCCCACTGTAGTGCAATCAGACAAAACCCGCATCAGTGTGACAAATCTGTTCTGAATTCAGGGGCTGTGCAGCATCGTTACCCCCTCATCACAGGAAGCTGCATTAGGATGGACTTCACCGTCAGGTTCTTGTGGGACTTTGCAGGGAGGTAAGAGAGGAAACCAAGTGCAGGTACACTTATAAGAAAGTGCTGCAGGAATGTAGATTTCTTTATGGGAGGCCGTAGTTCTATTTAACCTCTTGGTGCCAACAGTAGGCAAATACGTGGCCTCTCGGTGGGTGGGCCTTAATGCTAAGCACCGCATATTTGCGTACCAGTGAAAATACGGGTGTGCTTAGAGCGTGCGCTCTCCCGGTGGTTAACGGAAAGCTCCCAATTGCTACTTGCCATCAGGAGTTTTCTTTTTTTTTTAATTGTGATTTTTATTGAATTATTTTCAAAAGAAAAAAAAAAAAAAAAAAAAAAAAAAGCATTGTTACAAGTCATATAGGTATCTAAATCGTAACATGAGATACAAAAGGTACAAATGAAAAATGTCCATGTATACAGAGCACAAGGGTGCTCTATATGCCATATGCCATCAGTAGATTTCTGATCATGTGACCGCTGTGCCATCCAATCACAGCGGTCACATGATCATAAACCCCACCCCCGGGGCATCTGAAACGCCTTAATGGGCTGGGAGGCGATGGCACCAAGCGGTTAAATAAAAGTGACCCTCAGTAAAAATAATGTAGCCCAGGCTTAGAAGATCAATTTCACTCCGTTTGAAAGGTTACTCGTATAATATACACAAAGGCTTTCAAGTATACAGATAGTGAGAAGCCTTTTTTCCCCATACTCGCAGTCAGCAGGATAGCTAGGAAACTAACATTTCCAGAAGGGGGCAGAGTCAAGTTCTTAGACCCCATACACACGATTAGATTTTCTGCAGATTTTTATGTTCAGATTTATCAAAACCTGTGGGTATAGGATTGGGTATATGGGATTGTATGAATTTGCTTTTAATTTTTTTTTTTTAATGGTTGAACTAGATGGACTTGTGTCTTTTTTTCAAACTGACTAACTATGTAGTGCAAAAGCCTGCCTGATTTCATACAAATTGACCTCATATTATATGGTTGTGGTAAAATCTTAAGACAAAAATCTGCAGAAAATCTAATAGTGTGTATGAGGTTTTAGCCTGGATTCACACCTATGCAGTTTTAGTGCTTTTTGCATTTTGCAGATTTGCACTACAGTCCATTTAACGTGGTTTCCTATGGAACACGGTCTGTCTGCAAAATGCAAAAAGCACTAAAAACGCGTAGATGTGAATCCAGCCTTAGTCTCCAGCAGTAGCTGTAATCTGGCAACAGTCTTGGTAACAGCAGCAGGCTCTAAACAGGGTGGATTTGATTTAAATCACTAGTAAAAAGGCTTGATTTAAAATCACACTTTTTAAAGAGCAGCTGTCATCTCTGTCCCGCAGCGGCTCCTCTTCTGACCCTCTGTTGACTCACCGACAGTCTCATTCACTTTAATGGGAGGGCTGGTAATGCGGCAGTGACGCAACAAGGAGAGGGACGTGGCGGCAGCAGATGAGTGGATGCCCGCTAACAGGCGCTGCCATGATGGATCTGAAATGACAGGTGCTCTTTAAATGTAAAAACTTATTCTTGCTGGTAGTTAGAATCTTTAATATTTGCTAACAAAATGAAGGTTTCCTATTTAGAATAATAAGCTGTCAGGTTAGTAAGACAGCGATATCAGAACAAAATTCAAATCATACAGTTTGTAGTGTACATAGATTTGCAAATCAATGGGATAAAAGGAATATTCCTGAACTTTGTTTTATCTCATGGCTACTGTAAAATTGTGGGAATGCATCAATGCAGTGCATGTTATCTCAGCTTGCAGAACTCGGATTCATTGAAGGAGTTTACCAAAAAAGTAAATATTGCAGAATATACAGCCTCATGCTACATAACTAAGCTCCATTTCATGCTGAATAAACTAAATTATTAATGTATCCTAAATAGAAAAACTGTTTAGATAGATTTTTACTTCGAAAGAATTTTAAAATAAATTTGATAAAAAAAAAAAAAAATATATAATAAAAAAATAATCAGATTAAAAAAAAAAAAAAAAAAAAAAATCAAATCAAATTTTTTTGATTTTTTTTCCACCCTGGCTCTAACCTATCTCTTGTGTTGGAGATGAAACTCCATTGTTACCATTGCTGGTTGCCTGGCTATCATGCTGATCCTCCAGCATCTGTAATTTCAGCTGCGGACTTGGAAAAAGTAAGCAGATCAGGAAACTCCTGTTTTACATAGGCCAGTGACCAAGTAAGTGCTGAAGCCATTGCAGCAGTATGACAGCCAGTTAGACAGCCGTCTATCTCCTTACCATGGTTACATTAGCAGATGATGCCACAGTCATTGCGCTGGGTCCTACGGACGTTTTCAGGTCGAGGCTGCTGACGCGGAGGTCGCACGATGGAACGGCATTTTCCCATCCCGCCAAACAATGCTGGAAGACAGGAAATGGATTGCTACATTATTTCAACATGCACTTCCCAGCTGCTTACAACATTCTGGATGACCTGTATGGATTATACAGCCGACCACAGCACCAGCTGAGAAAACACCAGCTGAATATCTCCACTATTTACATAAACCATTTTCTTGGAATTAGGATTGTGACATGAAAGTATTTTTCTAGAGAAAGTAGTTGTATGAATGAATAGTACAGTCCGCAGCTGTCTTGTCTCCATTTCCAATGCACAGTGTTGGATCTGGAAGACCACTTGCCTGCTATGATTAATAAATCAATTTTTTTTATATAAAAGTTTTATAAATACTGTATGTTTTAGCGTATACCACGCATTTTTTTCCCCCTGAAAATAGGGGGCAAATCATGTGTGCGTGTTATACGCCGATACCTGGCTGCCTCGGAGGGGAAGGATGGGGTGAGCATTGCTGGATTACACAGAGCCTGGATCTCCTGTGTACTCGGCGCTCGTAGTCACACACAGACCTGGATGACGTGACCTATCACGAAAGGGCGGAGCAGGACGACGCGCTGACGTCATCTCCAGTCATTGCTCTTACTTCCAGCAGGACAGGTCTGTCCGAGTGTGTTCGGCTGACACAACGGACTTTAGGCTGGTTTATGAAGCATCTTCTGTAAGTGTGCTTTTGTATTTTTATACTGAATAAATTTAAAAGGTTTTACACGATCAGAGTTTTTTCCTATTTACGTTACATGCCACGCTTTCCATCTGAGCCGATCTGTTCAATGTGATGATCTGAGGTACAGCGGCAGACCAACACGGGAGATACACTTACCATCACAGCTGACATGCCTTTCATGATCCTCTGTAAGGCTGTATTCACACCTATGGCATTTTTAGTGCTTTTTGCATTTTGCAGATTGTGTTCCATAGGAAACCATGGTAAATGGACTGTAGTGCAATTCTGCAAAATGCAAAAAGCACTAAAACTGCATAGGTGTGAATCCAGCCTAATGGGGGATCATGTCTGTCTGGTAAGGAGTAACCCCTTCTATACCGGTGGTGGATCACATTTATACACTATACAACAGTTGAAGGCCTTCTTATGTGGACTTAATTGCTTTATTTTCTTCTGTTTTGCACGGGTGGATGACAAATTTTATCACTGTACATAGAGACTTCCCTTTTGGTTTGATTCTGTTATCATTTCTATCCAGTCTGGTTATTATAGATCATACTATTAGTGATCACAGAGACTTATAGTATTTAAATTTATTATCTATACGTACATGACTTTGTGCATCACATCAATCCAGGCTGGTTAATATAGATTACACAATTTGGGTTGTGATTATCAAGTTATATATTTTATGGTTATTTATTAGCGCAATTCAGGTGTTTGTGTATTTGATTTGTTATATGGGTGTCATATATTTTGAATTGCTGCTTTTCACAGTTATTAGTTTATGATTTATTTCTGAGCTACTCACTCACACATTTCTTAGCGCAGTTTTTCTATTCCTTTTTTTTCCCCTCACACACAGACCTGCCTCCTGGCCCAGCTCCTAGCATAGATGTCACATTTCCCGGCATTGGACCGGTGTTCTGTCCATCATAGGAGCCGGGCCAGGAGGCGGTACTTTGTGTGACTGCGAGTGCTGAGTACACAGGAAATCCCGGCTGTGTAATCCGGAACTGGTGAGGCTGCATTGATGAGCACTGTTCAGGCTGCAATGGCGAGGCTGCAGATGGGCGCTAATCAGGCTGCAATGGCGAGGCTGCAGATGGGCGCTAATCAGGCTGCAATGGCGAGGCTGCAGATGGGCGCTAATCAGGCTGCAATGGCGAGGCTGCAGATGGGCGCTAATCAGGCTGCAATGGCGAGGCTGCAGATGGGCGCTAATCAGGCTGCAATGGCGAGGCTGCAGATGAGCGCTAATCAGGCTGCAATGGCGAGGTTGCAGATGGGCGCTAATCAGGCTGCAATGGCGAGGCTGCAGATGGGCGCTAATCAGGCTGCAATGGCGAGGCTGCTGATGGGCGCTAATCAGGCTGCAATGGCGAGGCTGCAGATGGGCGCTAATCAGGCTGCAATGGCGAGGCTGCAGATGGGCGCTAATCAGGCTGCAATGGCGAGGCTGCAGATGGGCGCTAATCAGGCTGCAATGGCGAGGCTGCAGATGGGCACTGATCAGGCTGCAGATGGGCACTGATCAGGATGCAATGGCGAGGCTGCAGATGGGCACTGATCAGGCTGCATTGATGGGCACTGACCCTTATTTTGCTTCAAAGTTCTTTATTTAAAATGTAAGGTTTTTTTCCTGAAACGTCCCTCTTAAAATTAAGGTGAGTGTTATACGCCAATAAATATGGTAATTGATTTCTTACAGGCATTTCTATCAATTTACGCAGTGCTTCTCATATTGTACACTCACATTAATCCCTGCCCTCAAGGAACTTACAATTGAAGGTCCCCGTTTCAAATACATACTAGGACCAATTTACACAGCAGATGAATGACCCACCAGAGTGTTTTTAACAATTGATGGAAATGCAGAGACACATTGCTACTTACCGATGGCAAGGCCAAGGTGTCCGTAGGGTCAAAACTTTTCCTCCGATGAGCTCTGTACTTGTAAGCAGGGAGCAGAGTAGACCTAGGAATACTGACCCTAAAATAAATAAAACACCAAATAAAGAACCAGATCAAATGTTTTCTGAATTACCAAACAACCCCAATACTATTGAACACTGGGCCTCACTTATCAAAGTATATATATATATATATATATATATATATATATATATATATATATATATATATATATATATATATATATATATATATATATATATATATATATATATATATATATATATATATATATATATATATATATATATACTACCGTTCAAAAGTTTGGGGTCACCCAAACAATTTTGTGTTTTCCATGAAAAGTCACACTTATTCACCACCATACGTTGTGAAATGAATAGAAAATAGAGTCAAGACATTGACAAGGTTAGAAATAATGATTTGTATTTGAAATAACATTGTTTTTACATCAAACTTTGCTTTCATCAAAGAATCCTCCTTTTGCAGCAATTACAGCATTGCACACCTTTGGCATTCTAGCTGTTAATTTATTGAGGTAAGCTGGAGAAATTGCACCCCACGCTTCTAGAAGCAGCTCCCACAAGTTGGAATGGTTGGATGGGCACTTCTGGCGTACCATACGGTCAAGCTGCTCCCACAACAGCTCAATGGGGTTCAGATCTGGTGACTGTGCTGGCCACTCCATTACCGATAGAATACCAGCTGCCTGCTTCTGCTGTAAATAGTTCTTGCACAATTTGGAGGTGTGTTTAGGGTCATTGTCCGGTTGTAGGATGAAATTGGCTCCAATCAAGCGCTGTCCACTGGGTATGGCATGGCGTTGCAAAATGGAGTGATAGCCTTCCTTAGCTTTTACCCTGTACAAAGCTCCCACCTTACCAGCACCAAAGCAACCCCAGACCATCACATTACCTCCACCATGCTTAACAGATGGCGTCAGGCATTCTTCCAGCATCTTTTCATTTGTTCTGCGTCTCACAAACGTTCTTCTTTGTGATCCAAACACCTCAAACTTGGATTCATCCGTCCACAACACTTTTTTCCAGTCTTCCTCTGTCCAATGTCTGTGTTCTTTTGCCCATCTTAATCTTTTTCTTTTATTGGCCAGTCTCAGATATGGCTTTTTCTTTGCCACTCTGCCCTGAAGCCCAAAATCCCGCAGCCGCCTCTTCACTGTAGATGTTGACACTGGTGTTTTGCGGGTACTATTTAATGAAGATGCCAGTTGGGGACCTGTGAGGCGTCTGTTTCTCAAACTAGAGACTCTAATGTGCTTATCTTCTTGCTTAGTTGTGCAACGCGGCCTCCCACTTCTTTTTCTACTCTGGTTAGAGCCTGTTTGTGCTGTCCTCTGAAGGGAGTAGTACACACCGTTGTAGGAAATCTTCAATTTCTTTGCAATTTCTCGCATGGAATAGCCTTCATTTCTAAGAACAAGAATAGACTGTCGAGTTTCAGATGAAAGTTCTCTTTTTCTGGCCATTTTGAGCGTTTAATTGACCCCACAAATGTGATGCTCCAGAAACTCAATCTGCTCACAGGAAGGTCAGTTTTGTAGCTTCTGGAAGGAGCTAGACTGTTTTTAGATGTGTGAACATGATTGCACAAGGGTTTGCTAATCATCAATTAGCCTTCTGAGCCAATGAGCAAACACATTGTACCATTAGAACACTGGAGTGATAGTTGCTGGAAATGGGCCTCTATACACCTATGTAGATATTGCACCAAAAACTAGACATTTGCAGTTAGAATAGTCATTTACCACATTAGCAATGTATAGAGTATATTTGTTTAAAGTTAGGACTAGTTTAAAGTTAGCTTCATTTAAAAGTACAGTGCTTTTCCTTCAAAAATAAGGACATTTCAATGTGACCCCAAACTTTTGAACGGTAGTGTATATATATATATATATATATATATATATATATATATATAGTGAAAGCCAACAGTGTGATGATCAGTGTGCTGCAGCTCCTTTGTTGTCCAATCAGCAGGCTGGAGTAGATGGTGACAGAGCTGCTAAACTGCAGTGGAAGAAAGTAACCACATGACCTGCCTATGTTGTATAATAGAAGGGTCTATAATCCACCCGGATCATATAAGGTTAATGGCCAATAAAAATACGGCCTCTAATCTTAGACGACTTGTTATGAACATACAGTCCACCCATCATTCTATTGGTTCGCGAGTAGCGGTTAGTTTGGATGCCGCCAAGGCATTCGATTTCGGTGGAATGGGACTATTTATGGGAATGTCTTTGCAGATTCGGACCAAACTTTATCAAGCAGCTTCAGCTTTTATACCAGGCTCCCGTAGCTCAGATTCAGGTCAATGGTAGGGTCTCCAATCCCTTCCCCCTATCTAGGGGTACGCAGCAGGGATGCCGAATATCTCTGTTGCTTTATGCACCGGCCGTGGAACCATTGGTAATTGCAAATAGAACACACCCAGAAATTAGAGGTCACCGTTTGGGTCAAAACCCTTAGGCTGGGTTCACACCATTGCGAATTGGATGTGGTTTCTCCGCATCTAGATCGCAATAGCAGGAGATTTTGACCGGCTCTCTATGGAGCCGATTCACATACCTCCGCAGCGGATCCGGTGAGATTTAAGCAAAAGCGCTGTGCATTTTTTGGTCCATTTCAGGTCCGAATTCAACCAAAAATTAGGGCTGAAAATTCAAGTTAGACTTACCGGTAACTTGTTTTCCTTGAGTCTTTCAGGACAGCACTTGAGAGAGTGACTCCTCCCCTTGCCAACAGGAAACACCTCTTCCACCAAACTTTAAAAGGAGGCTCCTTTCCACATCTTGTCAGTAGTAGTAGAGAACCTCCGGCCCCAAACTGGAACACATAATCGAGATATGATTAGTCACAGTATATATATGTAAAAACAATAGGGCGGGATGCTGCTGTCCTGAAAGACTCAAGGAAAACAAGTTACCGGTAAGTCTAACTTGAATTTTCCCTTATCGTCTTTCAGGACAGCACTTGAGAGGATAAGAGAGACTTACCCCCCTAGGGAGGGACCACAGCCTGCAGAACCTTTCTGCCAAAAGCCTGATCACCTGCTGATAGGAGATCCAGTCTGTAATGACGGACAAACGTTAAGTAGCTTGACCACGTAGCCGCCTTACAAATCTGATCTGGGGTGGCACCAGCTCTTTCTGCCCATGTAGTGGCCTGGGCTCTTGTTGAATGAGCCCTAATTCCCAGCGGGGAAGATAAACCCATTTGAGAATAGGCTACAGAAATAGCTGTCTTAAGCCATCTAGCCAATGATGCTTTTGATGCTTGTTGGCCTTTCTTGTTTCCAGAAAAAAGAACAAATAATGAATCTGAAACTCTAAACCCTCCTGTTACTTCCAAATACTGTAATAGGGTACGTCTTACGTCTAAATTGTGAAACTGCTCTTCCTTTGCACCCGAAGGGTTAGCAGAGAAGGTTGGTAGAGTAATCTCCTGAGACCTGTTACTAAAGCTTGCCACTTTTGGCAAAAACCCCGGATCTACTTTAAGGACCACTCTATCAGGAAAAACTGACAAAAAAGGCTCTTTTACTGATAGGGCGTGCAGTTCACTAATCCTTCTTGCTGAAGTAATTGCGACCAGAAAAATAGTCTTCAAAGTTAAATTCTTTAGGGATATGGCCTGTAAAGGCTCAAATGGTTCTTTTGCCAGAGCCTGCAGAACCACCGAGAGATCCCAATTTGGGAAATGCTTCACCGGGACCGGTCTAGACCTGGAAAGTGCTTTGAAAAATCTCATGATCAGAGTTTCTGAAGATAAAGATCTCTCCAGATAAACTCCCAAGGCGGCCACCTGCACCTTAAGAGTGCTGACCGCCAGATTCTTGTCTGCACCGTTTTGCAAGAACTCCAGCACTGAAACTAGATCCTTAACCTCCCTATGTTCAGAATGACAGAAAAAAACATAGACTTTCCATACTTTGGCGTAAATATCCCTGGTTACCTTTTTCCTACTGGAAAGCAACATCGTAGTTAAACGTTCAGAAAAGCCTTTGCTTCTCATTAACTGCTCCTCAGATACCAGGCAGTGAGTTTTAACCTGCCTACATCTGGGTGGTGCACTGGCCCCTGAGTCAACAGATCCTGACTGAGCGGAAGATGCCAACATGGTTTGATTGCCAACTGAAGAATCGTGGAAAACCAAGCCCTCTTTGGCCAATATGGAGTAATCAAAATTATTGATACTCTCTCTTCCAGTATTTTCCTCAACACTAGAGGGATTAACCTGAATGGAGGAAAAGCATAGCCTAGGTGAAAATCCCATGGCTGAGCCAGAGCATCTATCCCCTGGGAGTAAATGTCTCTCTGAAGGGAGAAAAAATTCGGGAGCTGCGTGTTTTGTTTTGAAGCAAACAGATCTACCTGCGGAAGACCCCAAACACTGGTGATTAATGCAAACACCTTCCTGTTCAGACTCCACTCTGATTCCTGAACTTTCTGTCGGCTCAGATAATCCGCTACTTCGTTCAATGTGCCTTTTAGATGGACTGCGGATAGAGATAGTAAGTGGTTCTCTGCCCACTCCAGAATCTCTACTGACAGTAAGTGAAGAGCCCTGCTTCTTGTGCCTCCCTGTTTGTTCAGGTAGGCTATGGCCGTGGCATTGTCTGACAAAATCTGGACATGGCAACCTATGAGGTTTTGAGAGAAGAAAGCTAATGCTAGAGCAACCGCTTTCAGCTCTCTCCAATTTGAGGATTTTTGGGCCTCGAACTGGGACCATGTTCCCTGCGCTAAGGCCTGACCCATGTGGGCCCCCCATCCCTGCAAACTGGCGTCTGTTGTGACCACTTTCCCGGTCGGAAAAGACCAAAGAAGACCTTTTTGCAGTACCACCTGACTTTTCCACCACCAAAGTGAGCGTTTGACTCTGGTGGGAATCTTTACTTTTGTATCTAAACTCTCCGTCCTGTGGTTCCATGTCCTTAGAAGGAACCTCTGTAGAGTCCTGAAATGCAGCCTTGCCCATTGGATGGCTGGCATTGAAGAGGTTAATGTCCCCAGAGCCGACATAACCTTTCGGACTGAAATCAGTTGATTTGTTTGTAGTGCCGTTATTACCCTTTGGACCTTGATCTTTTTCTCTTCTGGGAGAAAAATCTTTTGCTCCACTGAATCTATCCAATAACCCAGAAACAGTACTTGCTGAGCTGGGATGAAATTTGATTTTTGAACATTCACTATCCACCCTATTGACTCCAAATGACTGCGGGATTTGTTCAAATCCTCCTGCAACTTTTCCCTGGATGGGGCAAAAAAGAGGAGGTCGTCCAGATATGGAATTACCGCAATCCCCTGGAGTCGAAGAGGGGCAAGAGCTTCCGCCATTACCTTCGTAAAAATACGAGGAGCTGACGACAGGCCGAAGGGAAGGGCCCTGAACTGAAGATGTATAATCTCCTTGCCCATATTCACCGCAAACCTCAGGAACCTCTGGGACTGAGGTGCTACAGGAATATGAAGATAAGCATCCCTCAGATCGATTGATGCCATAAAACAATCTTTTGTCAGAATGCTTCTGACCGTGAAAATTGAGTCCATACAAAACTTTTTGTATAGGACTGACCTGTTCAGGGGTTTTAGGTTGAGGATAAGACGGAAGTTTCCGGATGGTTTTCTTATCAGAAAGATGTGAGAATAGAAACCCTGACCCTGTTCTTCTGGGGATACTGGTATCACTACCCTCTGGTGCCTCAGATCCCTTAAAAGGTTCTTCATGGCCAGAGCCTTTGTTTGATCCCTTGGTAGGTTTGTTACAAAGAATCTTTCTGGCGGGCGATCCGAAAACTATCCTGTAACCTTGGGACAGCATGTCCAAAATATATAGACTTTCTGTCATGCTGGCCCAGAGGGGAAGGAAACCTTGAAGCCTTCCCCCCACCGGTACGCATAAGTCATTGCGTTTTACCGGAGGCTGCAGGAGGATGGAAAAGGACATTTCCTTTTCCCTTTCCCTTCTGCGAAGCCCAATTTTTTCTTTTCTCCTGGGGTTTGTTTTGTTCTTGCGCCCTTTGGGAACGAAAAAAACGTTTAACTGGCTGTTTTTTCTTTTTGATGGGAAAAGACTTCTTTTTATCCGCTGTTCTATCTAGAACCGCATCTAAGTCAGGCCCAAAAAGCAAGTCACCCAGGAACGGTATCCCACACAGCTTGTTTTTGGATGCCGCGTCCCCCTGCCAAGTTTTCAACCACAAAGCCCTTCTGGCTGAGTTGGCCAGGGCAGCAGATCTAGCTGTCATTTTAATTGATTCCGCTGATGCATCAGATATAAATGCGACAGCGGCCGACAGAGTTGAGAATGAATCCAAAATCTCTTGTTTTGGTGAGTCTGCTGAGATATGGGCCTTAAGTTGCTCTAACCAAAACTCCATATTTCTGGATACCACTGTAGTTGCCATAGCAGGTTTAAGATTTCCCATGATAGATTGCCAAGCCCTTTTTAGGACCTGGTCCATCCTTTTATCCATGGGATCTCTCAACACCCCCATGTCCTCGAATGCCAAATCTGTAGACCTCGAGACCTGGGAAAATGCGGCATCTAGTTTGGGGTTTTTGTTCCAAACCGCCGCTGGATCTTCATCAAAAGGAAAACGCCTTTTTAAGGCTTTGGGAAAGAAAGGCTTTCTCTCTGGCTCTGCCCACTCTTTCTTAATAGCTTCAGAGATAACAGAGTGCACTGGGAAATTGCGATTTTTGTGCTCGCTAAGCCCTGCATACATTTTATCATGCAGAGATAACTCCTTTCTTTCCTCCTCCAGACCCAGTGTGGTATAGATTGCTTTTAACAGGCCATCTACCTGTTCTAAAGACAATTTAAATCTTGAAGGTAAATTTTCTCCTTCCTCACCCTCATCAGAATCCTCAGATTGAGAGGGTGAATGTCCCTCTGGGGTAGGAGATGCCTCAGTCTCCATCACCGGGACTATAAGTGAGCCTTGGGAGGACTGTGAGGTAGTAGGCTGACTCAGGGATGGGTTTGCTAGGGAAGAGCGAAATGATTGAATAGTCGCATCAAGTTCTTTTTTAACAGATGCAATCAAGTCGCTGCAAGCGGAAGAAGCTTCTTCTTTAACTAGCAAATCAATACAAGCTTGACATAACGTCTTCTTCCATCCTTCAGGTAGCTTGGATTTACATGAAGGACATTTTCTTTTTGCCACTGGATCAGAGCTCTTGGCCTGCCATGAGACAAAAGAAGAAACCATCCCAATGAGACAACCTGTCCTATACCCAAGGATGCTCACCACAGGTGCACAGTAAGAACTAAACTGCCTTATGTGCCCAGACAGGCCCCTGCCACCGGGGGGGGGGGGAGATAGAGAGAGAGAGAGAGATCCCACAGTACAAGGAGGACAGTATACAACTTCCCCTTACCTGGGCCTTGCTGGTGCCTGTGCCTGTCCCACTTGCTGCCGCCATCGATTCCATCGAGGAGCGCTTGCTGTGTTTGTGTGGCTAAACGCCGGTTCCGGACTCCAATAGCGCCTGTGCGCCGGACCGGAACCGCTAAATAAGCACCAGCCCCATTCCTCCCCTTTCCCTCTGCGATTTCCGGCGGAAATGACGCCGCTCGCCTGTTCCGTGGGCTCCGCCCCCTCCGGATGCCTCACTTCCGGCGGATGGAGCCCCGCTGCCATCCCCAAGATGGCGGCGGCGCAATAAGCAACAGACGGTGGACCTGAGAAAAAACACACAGTAAACGGCCACCGCCTGTTTTGCCGCCGCCTAGGAGCGATGCCCACGACAGTCGGACTCACCCTGAGCCCATATGAAGAGGGAGAGGGAGCCCAGCCAGCAGCACTTCACCTCAGCTGTGGAATGGGAGGAACAGCTCTCATGGAGGTAAAAAACGTGTTTGATGAAAAAAAACCAGGAAGCCTGAGCTCCCAGGACAGCACCTGAGAGCCCTGACTTCCCCACGAAGTGTTCCCTCCGGAGGAAACACAAAAACTGACAAGATGTGGAAAGGAGCCTCCTTTTAAAGTTTGGTGGAAGAGGTGTTTCCTGTTGGCAAGGGGAGGAGTCACTCTCTCAAGTGCTGTCCTGAAAGACGATAAGGGAAATCGGACCTGAAATGGTGAACTAGGACGCACTGGACCCCCTGCTGTGAGCCGAATGTGGCTCATATGTGAACCCAACCTTAATCTCTATGCAACCGATATGCTTTTGTATCTGGAAGATCTGCGCTGCGCCTTTTATTAAGCATTTCGGGGAATCCTCGGGACTGCAAATTAACTAGGAAAAATCCCAATTCCTCCCTTTAGACATAGGGGCCCCCACTGCGGAGCAAGCCTCTCTCCCTCTGGTAAGAGCCAGTCAGATGATAGAGGGGTCTAGATCACAAGACTGGCTGTACAGAATTACCAACCTTTTATCAGGAAGACACTTCATACATTAGACTATTTTCACACTGAGAATGTTTTCAGGCGTTTTAGCGCTAGAAATAGCCTCTGAAAAGCGCCTCCCATTCATTGCAATGGGTCTTTTCACCCTGGGGTGGGGCGCCTCTGGGGCGTTACAAAATGTCCTGCAAGCAGCATCTTTGGAGCGGGTTGGGCAGCGCTGTAAATAGCGATCCCAAAACACCCCTGCCCATTACAATGAATGGGCACAGCACTTCCAAAGCTCCTGAAAAGTGCGGAAGTGCAGCAAAATGGGCCTTTGAGTTTTTTTAAATGTCACGTGACCTTAAAAAAAGGCTGGCCCGCTAGTGCTCAAAAACCAGTGCAAAATCGTCGCTAAAGCATGGCAGAAATGACTGCCGCTTCAGCGCTGTTTTAGCGGCGCTGCAGTGTGATAGGGGCCTAAAATTGGATGTAAACTCCATTCATTAAATTTGAGCTGGGCACATATATCTGCAGTGTTTTCTTATCTCTCTTCAAAGCACTATGTCCCGTAGCTTTCTCCTGCTCTGTTCTTCTGTTATCAGTATGACAATTTTGTGTCCGGGTGAGTGCTATAAATAGATTAGCAGAGAGCTGGTCTATTTAAAGCACAGCTCTGCATGGTTTCTTCCTTTTTCTGTGGAGAGGGGGGTGTGTGCCGTTCCTCCAATCAGCTGTCTCACAGTGTATGGCAAGAATCCACATCCACAGGTGAATCAGGAAGAGAAAATTCTAACATGATGTTCACTTTCTAAATAGTATATAAAGATGAAGACAATAAATATACATGTAAAACGTATGTAGGGAGATTTGTTTCATCTGTGTGTATCATCTGAGGCTGTTCACTTCACTGGGTGTATGTCAGGCTTTACATCCACTTTAAGTTTGTTAACGTTTTGCCTAGGGTTCAGCTTTACTATGCTATTGACAGGTAGCAGACAAACCTGACATAAGCCGGTTCAGCCAATGTTGTGCGGCGCCGCCCCCTGCGCTTCTTACAGACAGGACAGGCAGACTCCGCTCCTAAGGGGGATATAAACAGACGGCTGTTGACCCTGTAGCAGTAAACACCTGGAATATATAAAAAGAAAAAAAAAAAAAAAATGGGAGGAGAGGTTAGCAGAGGATCTCAAGAATGTCGATCGTAATTATCAGGACTGAATTCACATACATTGGTGAGTGTCCAGAGAGAGGTCCGGCTCTTCTTCAGATTCAGAGGATTTTTCCTGTTCAGTTCTAGACATAAATAAAAGGACACGTTAGGAAATTCAAACAGATGATAAACCATAAGAGTAATGTTTATGTGCGAATCTGAATTCTTAATTTTTGATTAATCTGATTTCCCTAGTCTAAAAGTAAATTTTATTGAGAAAAATAGAGACTAATACACACACTTGTCAAAAGTATTGGGACACCTGCCTTTACACGCACATGAACTTTAATGACATCCCAGTCTTCGTCCGTAGGGTTCAATATTGAGTTGGCCCACCCTTTGCAGCTATAACCGCTTCAACTCTTCTGGGAAGGCCGTCCACAAGGTTTAGGAGTGTGTCTATGGGAATGTTTGACCATTCTTCCAGAAGCGCATTTGTGAGGTCAGGCACTGATGTTGGATGAGAAAGCTTGGCTCGCAGTCTCCGCTCTAATTCATCCCAAAGGTGTTCTATCAGGTTGAGGTTAGGACTCTGTGCAGGCCAGTCAAGTTCCTCCACCCCAAACTCACTCATCCATGTCTTTATGGACCTTGCTTTGTGCACTGGTCCAAATCATTTGGTGGAGGGGGGGGGGGATTATGATGTGGGGATGTTTTTCAGGGGTTGGTCTTGGCCACTTAGTTCCAGTGAAGGGAACTCTTAAGGCGTCAGCATACCAAGACATTTTGGACAATTGCATGCTCCCAACTTTGTGGGAACAGTTTGGGGATGGCCCCTTCCTGTTCCAACATGACTGCGCAACAGTACACAAAGCAAGGTCCATAAAGACATGGATGAGTGAGTTTGGGGTGGAGGAACTCGACTGGCCTGCACAGAATCCTGACCTCAACACAACAGAACACCTTTGGGTGTTAAGCACAGATCCGCGTCCTGTCAGGGGAAAGGAGACCGATCATGTGTTCCCAGTACAAAGGAACACCAATCGGTCTCCTCCCCTTGTGAGCCCCCTCCCCCTACAGTTAGAATCGCTGCCTAGGTAACACAATTAACCCCTTGATCGCCCCCTAGTGTTAATTCCATTCCCTGCCAGTGACATTTATACAGTAATCAATGCATTTGTATAGCACTGATCGCTGTATAAATGTGAATTGTCCCAAAACATTGTCAAAAGTGTCCGATATGTCCTCCGCAATGTCGCAGTCCCAATAAAAATCGCAGATCGCCACCATTACTAGTTAAAAAAAATAAAAATAAAAATGCCATAAATCTATCCCCTATTTTGTAGTTGCTATAACTTTTGCGCAAACCAATCAATATACGCTTATTGCGATTTTTTTTACCAAAAATATGTAGAACACATATCGGCCTAAACGGAGGAAAAAATTTGATTTTTTTTAAAATTAGGATATTTATTATAGCAAAAAGTACAAAATATTGTTTTTTTTTTTTAAACTGGTCGCTCTTTTGTTTATAGCGCAAAAAAAATAAATAAAAAAAAATAATCATCGCAGAGATGATCAAATACCACCAAAAGAAAGCTCTATTTGTGGGGAAAAAATTATAAAAATGTCATTTGGGTACAGTGTTGTATGACCGCGCAACTGTCATTCAAGTTGCGACAGCGCTGAAAACTAAAAATTGGCTTGGGCAGGAAGGGGGTAAAAATGCCCGGTATTGAAGTGGTTAAAAAGAGAAGTTCCAGCCAATTTCTGACTTTGTGTTTATTAAAAAAGTCAGCAGCTACAAAAAGTGTAGCTGCAGACTTTTAATAAACACACACTCACCTGTCCCACGGTCCAGCGATGCAGCCGCCTGAAGCGTCGGATCTCTCCCTCTCCCCCTCATCACTAGTGTGCAGCCGCAAGCTGTCACAGCCGGGTGCACACTGCACATGCGCGAGTCGTGCTGCGCGTCCTGAATGGCCAGGCAATCTTTGAGAACCTGTGACGTGTCCCAGAAGATTGCAGGGAGGGAAGCACCGAGCGGAAGTGGGAGCTGGGTACCTGTCAAAACTATGTGGCATGTCAGGGGGTCAGGAGTCTTTAAAGCACAAGATCCACTTTTGGGTGGAACTCCGCTTTAAGTAGATCGTAAAATTATTGTGTAGATATGAAGCAGTGCCCATAATTGCAGCCCTAACCGATGCCCTCTTCAGAACACTCACCCAGAGAATAAATCATGAACACATTCCTCTTTGTTGACTCGTCGGAATTCACTGATGTCCGAGAAGAACTCATCCGGTTTATTGGTGACCCCTGAGTTCACTTCCAGCAGCCCTGCAGGACAAACCATTATTGAAAACTGAATGGACAAGAAATTTAAAACTATAAAATTTGGGCTGTATGATGTAAATTTTGGGCTTATTTCCCAGTCCAGGAGCTATCTAAATCCACCCATAGAAAAACAAATGGTTGTACATGGATGAAAGCAGGTATACATGCACAAAGACACCCCTGGACATTACTCTAGGGGTGCATGTCCGTACTCACATGCATGTTTATTCAAGTACTTGCTCATTCCTGCATACAGCCACTAATTTCTATGGGCAGCTGTGCACAGTACCTGTGGCTCCCAGGTGAGGACATACACCAGTCCAAAATATAGCAGAGTCTGTATGCGTATGTTAACTGGACAACTACATTTTCTTAGTCATATTTGGTCCAAACACAAGATACCTGGAGTTAGGATTTAAAAATATTTGTATTCACCTGCTATCCAGTCATAGCCCAGTAAGGGGTGCCCAGTCCACTGGTTACTACGAGGAGGTGTAGAGCTAGACAGGAAAGTCACACGTCCGTGATCTCTCTGAAAAAAAAAAAAAAAAAAAAAAAAAAAAAGGAAAAGAATAATAAAAATGAGATATATATATATATATATATATATATATATATATATATATATATATATATATATATATATATATATATATATATATATATATATCACACACATTCAGAAGGGGATGTCCCGTCCCCCCGAAACACGTCAGCTTGCCAGCACAGCATCACAGTGTATTTGGCCACGCTATTCCTGTACTGGATTGAGATTGTGGGGTTGATTTACTAAAACTGGAGAGTGCAAAATTAGGTGCAGGGGAACATGGTAGTCAATCAGCTTCTAACTTCTGCTCGTTCAATTAGGCTTTAGCAAAAAAAAAAAAACCCGGAAGCTGATTGGTTTCTATGCAGAGCTGCACCATGTTATGCACTCTCCAGTTTTAGTAAATGAACCCCTCGATGTCATACAACGCCTGCATACATTTATTTTTGTGAGTATCCTTTTGGCTGTAACCAATAAACCTTCTGCAATGCACTAGGTGTGTGCGCTCACCTGTGTGCACTATTGCTCTTATGGGCCTGTTCAAAAACAAACCTAGCTGAACAGAAATAAATTCAAAGAACGGATGTCTCGGCTGGTCACATATACTCATTCAGTAGAAGTGTGATGGAACGCTGCAAAATCTGGTGTCGGCAGAACTTATGACTTATACTACAAAACAGAATTTAGGTTAATTCAGAGAAGTCTCCTGGATGGATCTGCAGATGCAACTACTGACTATTGACAGGGCCATCTTAAACACAGGGCAAAAAGGGACAGCTGTCCCGGGCCCGGTCATTGTTGTGGGGCCCAAGGCAGCTTCCCCTTGAGCCCGTACTGCCCACAAATAGTTGATAAGTGGATTCAGGAGGGCCCAAAAAAAATGTTTGCCCAGGGTCCAATCTATATTAAGACAGCCCTGACAATTGATCTCAGAGACCCTCAGTGCCTGATGGATATGGCCCTCACTGAGTAAACTGGTTGTGGAAACAGCCAGGAGAAGATGATGGGGATAGAGAGGAGGAAAAATAAGCAAATGTCTGTATTGTGTGTGAGTGTGATTCTTCACTATAGCACCTTATTAAAAAGGATTAATGAATGAAGACAGAAAACCTTCTCTATGCAGCAGCCCCCCCCCCCCCCCCCAAATACTCACCTGAGCCCCATCGCGATCCAGTGATGTGCACGACACCCTCGGCTCTCTGGGGACTATCCCTCTGTATAGGCGTAGACAGCAGCAGGGGCCACTGGCGCCCTCTGCTGTCAATCACAGCCAATTAGAAGAGAGAGGAGGTGGGGCCGAGCCACAGCTCTGTGTGTGAATGGCTATTTGTGTCCTTTATATCTGCCTGGAGCTCAGCTTTAAACACACACACAGAACTCATTGTACCTTGGGAGTTCGATTTGGTGTGACCAGAATAGATTTCGGAGTCCTTGGTTCCTTGGCCCTCATGTTCCCTTCATCCATTAGGTGGTCCACATACTGCCTGGTGATGGGAGGCGGGTCCCCCTCCAGGTCTGGAGGAACATAGTCTGCCATAGAACTTGCAGTGGTCAGGCGTTTCACAGGTGATCGGATTCTTAGTACGCCATCACCAGCGCTGACCTTCTCCGATGAACTGTGATGGAGGCCATGAGAGGAGACATCGGTCTGACATAACGTGGAGCTGAGAGGATCCAAAGACTCCACATGACAGGTCCTCTTGGGGGAAGATATCCCTTTTCTAGCGATTGATGATAAACCGCGTGTGGCCGATAAAGGAGGATCCTTCTTTCTATTTATTCGAGGACGGTCCTTCCAGACCTAAAGAACCAACAATGTGCTATTAGATATCTTGGGTAAAGCAAGACGTGTCATACAATGGAGCCAAATACATTTCTATCTGATAGACCAGAATCATCTCCAGGAGACATGCTGAGTTTGTTACTTACTAAAAGATAAACAAACAATGATAGGGGCAATGCACTAAGTGCTGATGTCAGACCCATACAAGGTGGCTTCTGATTGGTTGCTGTGAGTCCCTCTTATTTCACTCAATAAACCTCTTGATGCAAAAATGTATTTAAATCTGACCTCTGGCCTTCCCTTCAGTCTTGCCCAGTTGTACCGGCTCCTTTGCTGTGCTGAAATTGCTTACTCTGATTTCACTGCACACTGCGAGCTTCCATGGGCATTAGGAAGCTGCAGCAAGTCAGAGAGAGCCCGTCTCATTTCCTGGCTGGAGGACACCCAGCATCATCTAACTCTTTCTGACCCAACAGGACTGTCCCTGGCCCACCCCTTTATTTCATTGGTATTTCGTTATTTCGTATCGTTATCATAGAGGTTCAGTATCACGTGTTCCCTACCAAGAGCCAGCCCACTGCTTGTATCAGGGCTGAGGGCTCTAGAGAGAAGTACTGAGGCCGGGTGCTGTGAGGTTCTCAGGAAATGATGTACAGCACCCGGCCAGCCCCTCCCACCAGCCATGCTCTGTCTGCATTGCGTAGAGAAGTACAAAGACCTGGTGATGATGTCACTGGGTTGAAAAATGGGAGATGATTATTATTTAAAAAGTGGTAGTAAACCGCATGAAAGGAAAAAAAAAATAAAAAATCATGTGCGTCAGAGAAGCTGTCTATGGCACCGCTCGAGTATGCTGTTCCTTCAGCGCAATGTGCCGATAACGCCACCAGCTGCATCTAAAGTAAATATCTCCTAAACCAGGGATATGCAATTAGCGGACCTCCAGCTGTTGCAAAACTACAAGTCCCATCATGCCTCTGGGTGTCATGCTTGTGGCTGTCAGAGTCTTGCTATGCCTCATGGAACTTGTAGTTCTGCAGCAGCTGGAGGTCCGCTAATTGCATATCCCTGTCCTAAACGGTGCACACGTTGGAGATATTTACTGTACTCCCACTTTAAAAATGTCATTATGTTGATGGGGGGGGGGGGGGGGGGGAACAGTTCCCCGAAATCCAGGGACAGTTGGGACCTATGGATTATATTGAGCTTGTAAAAATCACAATCGTGACAGTCACAAGGCTGGCTGTGAGAGAAATATTTAAGGGTCATTACTTCCATACTTGGCTATGAGGGGATAAAGCAATGCCTTGCACCTCTGGGCACACAGCCATCACATGGATCTCCTCTCGGTGTTCTCACCTTCGCTGTGCCTCCATCTTGGTCTCGGCTCGGTGCAGCGCTGTTTGAAGGATTCCGTTTCCTAAACTGGTCTTGTTTTCTCGCCAGACGTTCCAGGAGAGACTTGTTCAATCTGCGCAGTTCCTCCAGTTCCCCGGAAGTAGACATTTTCTCACATCAGATTGTCTTTGGAAACAAATGAGATTTGACATTTACTACACAATAATGAAACATGAATTCACCACCATTGTACCGGCTAGGGTTGCCACCTCACCCATTTAAACCCGAACACATATGAATTACACAGGTTCGGTGGCTGATTAAGGTGGTAAATAAACTCACTTGGTGCCTCATCTGCATTACGTAAGCCTCAGAACCTGTGTACTTCATATGTAACTATGTAATTCATGTGTGTTCGGGTTTAAAAGGGATGAGGTGGCAGCCCAGGTACTGGCACAGCTACAGCATCCTGTGTAACAGAGAAACTCATAGTATATGCATAAACCTTGAGGCAAAGAATATATAAAATGGGGTTTAAAATGCAACCAGAGGGCAGCTGTCATCCGCTGACATGGACTAGATCAGTCTCTCTCAACCAGGATTCCGATCACTTCCACCAGTGATCCTTTCAGCTACCTGTAGGGGGAGCCCTCCGATGCAGACCATCAGTGCAGATGTAGATGGAAGAGAAGAATACAAGTTAATAGATGGTGGCTGGTATTCAACACTATACTAGGTTATAGACCGGAGGTGGCTAAATTAGATGTGACATTAGTTTATAGACAGGTGGAGGACGGTATTGCTAGCTATACTAGTTGACAGGTGTAGGACAGTATTGCTACTTATACTATTTAATAGACAGGTGGAGGACGGTATTGCTAATTATACTAGTTAATAGACAGGTGGAAGACGGTATTGCTAATTAATAGTAAGGATGAGCTCCGGCGTGTTCGCACACTCCACGTGCTGAGCTCGCCAGAAAGTTGGCACGGCGCTGCGCTAATCACAGGCAGTGAGACATTGTCCCGATGTGCGGCTGCAGAGATCGGAAAATGTCTCACAGCCTGTGATTAGCGCAGCGCCGTGCCAACTTTCTGGCGAGCTCAGCACGTGGAGTGTGCGAACACGCCGGAGCTCATCCTTAGTTAATAGACAGGTGGAGGACGGTATTGCTACTTATACTATTTAGTAGACAGGAGAAAGACGGTATTGCTAGTTATACTAGTTAATATACAGGTGGAGGACGGTATTGCTAGTTATACTAGTTGACAGCTGGAGGAAGGTATTGCTAATTATACTAGATAATAGACAGGTGAAGGACCATATTGCTAGTTATACTAGTTAATAGACAGGTGAAAGGAAGGTATTGCTAGTTATACTAGTTGAAAGGTGGAGGACGGTATTGCTAGTTATACTATTTAATAGACAGGTGAAGGACGGTATTGCTAGTTATACTATTTGATAGACAGGTGGAGGACGGTATTGCTAGTTATACTAGTTAAAAGACAGGTGAAGGACAGTATTGCTAGTTATACTAGTTACTAGACAGGTGGAGGACGGTATTGCTAGTTATACTATTTGATAGACAGGTGGAGGACGGTATTGCTAGTTATACTAGTTAAAAGACAGGTGAAGGACAGTATTGCTAGTTATACTAGTTAAAAGACAGGTGGAGGACGGTATTGCTAGTTATACTAGTTAAAAGACAGGTGGAGGACGGTATTGCTACTTATACTATTTAATAGACAGGTGAAGGACGGTATTGCTAGTTATACTAGTTGACAGGTGGAGGACAGTATTGCTAGTTATACTAGTTAATAGACAGGTGGGGGACAGTATTGCTAGTTATACTAGTTTATAGACAGGTGGAGGACGGTATTGCTAGTTATACTAGTTAATAGACAGGTGGGGGACAGTATTGCTAGTTATACTAGTTAATAGACAGGTGGGGGACAGTATTGCTAGTTATACTAGTTTATAGACAGGTGGAGGACGGTATTGCTAGTTATACTATTTGATAGACAGGTGGAGGACGGTATTGCTAGTTATACTAGTTAAAAGACAGGTGAAGGACAGTATTGCTAGTTATACTAGTTACTAGACAGGTGGAGGACGGTATTGCTAGTTATACTATTTGATAGACAGGTGGAGGACGGTATTGCTAGTTATACTAGTTAAAAGACAGGTGAAGGACAGTATTGCTAGTTATACTAGTTACTAGACAGGTGGAGGACGGTATTGCTAGTTATACTATTTGATAGACAGGTGGAGGACGGTATTGCTAGTTATACTAGTTAAAAGACAGGTGAAGGACAGTATTGTTAGTTATACTAGTTAAAAGACAGGTGGAGGACAGTATTGCTAGTTATACTAGTTAATAGACAGGTGGGGGACAGTATTGCTAGTTATACTAGTTAATAGACAGGTGGGGGACAGTATTGCTAGTTATACTAGTTAATAGACAGGTGGGGGACAGTATTGCTAGTTATACTAGTTTATAGACAGGTGGAGGACGGTATTGCTAGTTATACTAGTTAATAGACAGGTGGGGGACAGTATTGCTAGTTATACTAGTTAATAGACAGGTGGGGGACAGTATTGCTAGTTATACTAGTTAATAGACAGGTGGGGGACAGTATTGCTAGTTATACTAGTTAATAGACAGGTGGGGGACAGTATTGCTAGTTATACTAGTTAATAGACAGGTGGGGGACAGTATTGCTAGTTATACTAGTTTATAGACAGGTGGAGGACAGTATTGCTAGTTATACTAGTTAATAGACAGGTGGGGGACAGTATTGCTAGTTATACTAGTTAATAGACAGGTGGGGGACAGTATTGCTAGTTATACTAGTTTATAGACAGGTGGAGGACGGTATTGCTAGTTATACTAGTTAATAGACAGGTCTCTGTACATACCAGCCACCATGTCGATTTAATAGGCACAAACATCTTGCACAATAATACCAAGTGAATGAAAAGTTGTATAAAATGCTCTCACAGGATCCAGGGCACACAGGCTCGGTGTTGTGGCCGCCATGCGATCCCGGATGTAAGGGGTCGCCCTGGATGGTGGTATAAGGCTGCAGGGACGGCGGTCTGGTCTGCGCTGTGTAGAATGAACACTCACCTGCAGAGGCCCCACACAGGAGGATCACACGTGAAGCTGGCAGTTTGTTCGATGTTTGTATCACGCGCTCTGTTCCTGGTTGTCAAGGCGACAAGTTTGGTGGGCGTGTCCTCCTTTTGTTAGGCTGGCTGTGCTGTGTGCAGGATCATCCCAAATGCCTTCAGGTCACAGGGAGGCCAATAGAGATTGTAAACAATCGGTGTGCACTATACTGCATAGTTATCGGTGGAAGTCCCACCTGTGAGGTCACCATAAACAGAATACATGCACAGCACCCAGCAGGATACAGAAGTTATAGAGCCAGCCAATGGAATGTACAGACAGACCTCTGGGAGAGAAAGGGTTACAGAGATCACAGTCACCTACCAGATCCAGCTGCATTGTCCCTCCGCAGTGTCTGCACCCTCCATATGACTCTGGCTGCACAATACAGAGCTCTGAGCTCCATTCATAATGCCTGGATCCCAGACACAGGAAGTAGACCACCTCAGCCGAGCAAGGGTGCCTGGCTGCAGACTGGAGCTCCACGTTTGACAGGAAACATGTGCCCTCCACTCCATTTTTTTTTTAAATGAACTTTAATGTCACAAACATTAAATAGACAATAGACACAACTGGTGGAAGTGGAGGTCCACATGATGTTTCCTGTCACCTCTGCATTTCCCGGGTATCTGGCTGCAGACTGGAGCTCCACTGTCCACAGGAAACATGGGACCTCCACAGTTTTTTTAAAATAAACTTTAACCCTTTCGTTGCCAGAAAGGTGGAGTGGAGGGCACGTGTTTCCTGTCAAACATGGAGCTCCAGTCTGCAGCCAGACCCCCTTGTGCCTCAACCAAGTACCTATCTGAGGCCTGGTCTGTTCATAATGAACATGTTTAACCCCTTCAATACCGGACACTTTCACCCCCTTCCTGCCCAGACCAATTTTCAGCTTTCAGCGTTCTCACACTTTAAACAGTAATTTCATTGGCTCTTTACCCTGATCAGGGATGGGCTGTGTCACGAGGGACACGCCCTCATCCACGATCGCCGCGCTGCGCGCCCCCGAGCAGACAGAACAGGCAGAAGTCAAAGCAGACCATTCAGTCATTTTTACATCTATTAAATCTTCTGCCCTTGTTGTTGTTTTAACTTTGGATAGTAAAACATTTTTTTTTCTGCCAGTACATATTTTATACAGCCCACTTTCTCTTCCTTGTCTGGTCAATAGCCTAGGCTTATGACATCATGCCAGAAAGCGAGGGGCCGGGGCCGGGGCAGGAGAGTGGATTAGTCATAGGAGAGCCAAGGAGAGCTGCAGAGCTGGAGGGGCTGGGTGAGGGCAGAGATAGGAGGAGACTGCAAAGATCCAAGTGTATTCATCGCAAGAGGAGAAATATGTAGGCAAGCGGTGGCGTGAGTCTGTCTGTGTGCCTCTGTGTGTCTGTGCGAATCCAGGAAGTGAACAGGCAGCAGCTTCAGCTGCCCACAGTTAAAATGGCAAACATGTCATACTTACCTCCTCGTCTCGAGTGCCCCCTGCGGAGAGCCGCATTCCATGGGGACACTCGTGGCTGCCATGCACAGCTGCACCAGATGTTTCTCTCTCTAGTTTTAGTAAAATTAACCCCACTGCATGTTTAATTCTGCATAGTTCTTTATCATTTATATGTGAACTAACAGGTGTGATTATTGTGAGAAAGGAGTTTGCTGAAAAGTTGTAATGACTGGTAATTTACCTCTTATATTTTCTGGATATTGTATATGGATCTTCAAAATTCTCTTGTATCCTTTATAGGAAAAATGCAATAAATAATACTGGAAAAGAAAAATAATGTGCTACTCCTTCCAAAATGTATTTATATTAAACCTTCATAATCTCCCACACACCAGTAACATGGCCAAGAGTGAGAGAACCTGCACCGAGAGGAAGCCTTAAACCAGGGGTGAGCAACCTTTTTCCACTTAAGGGCCAGATTCAATGTATGTGAATGCATGGAGTGCCGCATTCACCTGCTAATCAATGAAGATAACATTACACAGCCCCCATACCTCTGCCCCCTTTACATTACACAGCCCCCTGCACCCCCCTTTACATTACACAGCCCCTGCACCTCTGGATCTCTTTACATTACACAGCCCCGCACCTCTGGATCCCTTTACATTACACAGCCCCTACACCTCTGGACCCCTTTACATTACGAAGCCCTTACACCTCTGGATCCCTTTACATTACACAGCCCCCTGCATCCCCCTTTACATTACACAGCCCCTGCACCTCTGGATCCCTTTACATTACACAGCCCCGCACCTCTGTATCCCTTTACATTACACAGCCCCGCACCTCTGGACCCCTTTACATTACATAGCCCCCTACCTCTGGACCCCTTTACATTACACAGCCCCTACACCTCTGATCCCTTTACATTACACAACCCCTACACCTCTGGATCCCTTCACATTACACAGCCCCTACACCTCTGGATCCCTTTACATTACACAGCCCCCTGCATCCCCCTTTACATTACACAGCCCCTGCACCTCTGTATCCCTTTACATTACACAGCCCCGCACCTCTGGACCCCTTTACATTACATAGCCCCCTACCTCTGGACCCCTTTACATTACACAGCCCCTACACCTCTGATCCCTTTACATTACACAACCCCTACACCTCTGGATCCCTTCACATTACACAGCCCCTACACCTCTGGATCCCTTTACATTACACAGCCCCCATACCTCTGGATCTCTTTACATTACACAGCCCTGCACCTCTGGATCTCTTTACATTACACAGCCCTGCACCTCTGGATCCCTTTACATTACACAGCCCCCCAGCTGTGTAAGCATGGAGGGATGGGGCGCTTTACATTTTTAAAATTTTTTTATTTTTACACTGTCCCTTTGAAAAAAAAATTCAGATCTCACACAAGCTCCTAACATGTCAATATAATTTCAAAAGTAGATTTTAATGTTTGCAGCTTTTACTAAAATAATACCCGGCGATCCTGCCATGAAGGACCTTCTTCTTCAGGCACTTCCTGTTATAGGGTGACCACATTTGGCCCCTTTTCCCCAAATCGAGCACCTGTGTTGTCACCCTGCCACACTGGCTCCCGATGAAGACTACAAGTTGCCATTTCTTTTGCTCTCAGCCTCCTCCATATCCCTTTTTTTGCTGCTGTGATCTGACTTCCTGTTAGAGGGTGCCAACGTTCACGCTCCCTGGTCCAACTATATGTAGGAACCTAGATACCCTCCCTCTTTTGCTCACTGCCATGACAAACTGGGGACTATGGGATGTGTAGTGTGCATAGTGCCCATGACCGTAACAAAGTGTACTTCTTGTTCCAAAGAAAGGAAGTGACGGAGAAAAGGAGAGGTTTGTGAGCTCATGGAGGACGTTAAAAGGAGGCAAAAAAAAAAACACAATCAATTTCATGAAGCCCTTAGGACTTTATTTACACTTGCTTCAAAACATGGCTTCGGAAAAGCTTTGTTAAAGCTCTCTGAACACCAGTCAAAGCTCCTGTCACTATAAAAAAAAATGGTTAGCTTACTGTCCTGTTTACACCTTGCTTTTGCTTGGGGCTTCAATGAGGCTTTGATGGGGCTTCAAGCGAGCTTTGCCATAGACTTCGACGGAGGGTTTGAAGCACCACTGATGTTACAGGGGGTATAATTTTTGAAGCAAAGCAAAAGCAAGGTGTAAACAGGACTGTAAGCTAACCATTTTATGTAGTGAGTAACAGGGGCTTTGACTGGCGTTCAGAAAGCTTTAACAAAGTCTATCCTCAACTGTACTTACATCCAGAAGTGAGGCGTCACTGGCCACACAGACAGAACAGATGGATCAGTGCGATTCTGATTGGCCAGCGCTGGCACGGAGCATTGCTTTAATCAATCTGCTGAACCAAATAGCTGGGCACCAACAGTTAATCACCCACGTAGGCAAGTACCGTGTGGACAGGGGGTGTGTGGGGGTGTGGATTCACATTTTCATTTTTTCGGAAAAGGTGCGTGTAAAGGAAATTTGGAAGTTTTGTATATAATTGTATTCTATTTTGTACAATGGGGATGGAAAGTATTTAGACCCCCTAACATTTTTCACTCTTTGTTATATTGCAGCCATTTGCTAAAATCATTTAATTTAATTTTTTTCCTCATTAATATACACACAGCACCCCATATTGACAGAAAAACACAGAACTGTTGACATTTTTGCAGATTTATTAAAAAAGAAAAACTGAAATATCACATGGTCCTAAGTATTCAGACCCTTTGCTCAGTATTTAGTAGAAGCACCCTTTTGATCTAATACAGCCATGAGTCTTTTTGGGAAAGATGCAACAAGTTTTTCACACCTGGATTTGGGGATGTCCTGCCATTCCTCCTTGCAGATCCTCTTCAGTTCTGTCAGGTTGGATGGTAAACATTGGTGGACAGCCATTTTTAGGTCTCTCCAGAGATGCTTAATTGGGTTTAAAGGGGTTGTAAAGGCAAAGATTTTTTCACCTTAATGCATTATATGCATTAAGGTGAAAAAACTTTTGACAATACCGCCGCCCCCAGCCCCCCCGTTTTACTTACCTGACACCTCGAATCTCTGCTGCTCGTTCCCGTCATCTCTATTGCAGCTCAGCCTGGTCGCTGATTGGCTGCAGTGGATGGATTGAAAGCAGCGCAGCCATTGGCTCGCGCTGCTGTCAATCACATCTGATGACGCGGGGGGCGGGGCCGAGTGATACAGTGAGCGGCTATAGCCGCCGGCTGTATCACGGGAGCGCACCCGCAATAACTAACCACCATGCGAGGGAGCTCGCATTAAGGTGTTTCGTTCTTGCGGGGAGGAGCTGAAACAGCCGCCGAGGGACCCCAGAAGAGCAGGTTCGGGGCCACTCTGTGCAGAACGAGCTGCACAGTGAAGGTAAGTATGACATGTTAGTTATTTTTAAAAAAAAATAAAATTACCTTTACAACCCCTTTAAGTCAGGGCTCTGGCTGGTCCATTCAAGAACAGTCACGGAGTTGTTGTGAAGCCACTCCTTCATTATTTTAGCTGTGTGCTTAGGGTCATTGTCTTGTTGGAAGATAAACCTTCGGCCCAGTCTGAGGTCCTGAGCACGCTGGAGAAGGTTTTCGTCCAGGATATCCCTGTACTTAGCCGCATTCATCTTTCTCTCGATTGCAACCAGTCGTCCTGTCCCTGAAGCTGAAAAACACCCCCACAGCATGATGCTGCCACCACCATGCTTCACTGTTGGGACTGTATTGGACAGGTGATGAGCAGTGCCTGGTTTTCTCCACACATACCGCTTAGAATTAAGGCCAAAAAGTTCTATCTTGGACTCATCAGACCAGAGAATCTTATTTCTCACCATCTTGGAGTCCTTCAGGTGTTTTTTAGCAAACTCCATGCAGGCTTTCATGTGTCTTGCACTGAGGAGAGGCTTCCGTCGGGCCACTCTGCCATTAAGGCCCCAACTGGTGGAGGGCTGCAGTGATGGTTGACTTTCTACAACTTTCTCCCATCTCCCGACTGCATCTCTGGAGCTCAGCCACAGTGCACACAGCACTAATAATGTTTTCATGTTTGCATTCTTTCGAGTCCTGATTAGAATTAGCCTGCCTATGTTACGCCCCTTGTTACCATAAACTTACAATTGTAATATTAAATGTGATACCTATGTAATCATGTGTATAATAACCTTCAATTGTGTCATAATAAAGCAGAACAGTTATTTGGAAAGATGCAGAGTGTATCTTTTGTGTCTGTTCCCTACTGCAGTAGTTATTAATTTGGAACAAGTAATCAATATGAGGATAGGAGTTGCCTATCTATAAATTTCCATGTCAGTGAGCTAAGCTCCTAAGTAGTGTAGATATATGGATTATTTTTGAAGAATAAGAATATAGTTTTAGGGCGGAACTTCAGTCATTTTATCATCTATTAAATCTTCTGCCCTTGTTGTTTTAACTTTGGATAGTAAAACATTTTTTTTTTTAAGACGGTAAATACCTTATACAGCCCACTTGCCGTTTCTTGTCTGGTCATTAGCCTAAGCTTATGACATCATGCACAGCTCTCTCCTACTCTTGTAAGTTTGCCAGGAGGGGGGATGAGTCATAAGAGGGCCAATGAGAGCTGGAAGTGTGCCTCTGTGTAAATCCAGGAAGTGAACAGGCAGCAGCTTCAGCTGCCCACAGTTAAAATTGATGCAGCCAGACTCAATATAGGGAGATTTCTGCAGCATATTTGGCAAGTACAGAATCACAGTATATGTATATAGTTAGTCCGGTTGAAAAAAGGCAGAAGCCCATCTAGTTCAACCATTAAAATAAATAAATATCAATTATATATAAAATAATATGCAAAGTGGTTGGAGGGAAGCTTAAGAATGGCAAATATGTTTTATTACAAATTATGTGAGCAGACTGCAGTTCCTCTTTAAGTTCCTGAGGCTTGGTCTGTCTTGAGAAATGTTCCTACATTTTTACAACTGACCAACAACCCAAAAAAAACAAACTTGCTTTCATGTGTTTTCACCTTTGGTTGTATCTAGTTGCTGATGATCTCCTGCAGCCACATCCTGTCTACAGTTTTGCCCAAAAGTTTGCAAACCCTGGCAGAAATCGTGAAATTTTGGCATAGCTATTGAAGATATGACCGATCATGCCATATCCATTTTATTTAAGGATACAGATGATATGAAGCCATTTATTATCACATAGTTGTTTGGCTCCTTTTTAAATCTGAATGATAACAGAAATCACTCAAATGGCCCTGATCAAAAGTTTCCATCCCCTAGAATGTGCAGTTAGTGTCTGTGTATAAAATAGTAACTGAGTTGGTTAGCTCTCATGTGAATGCGTTGAGCAGGCTGGAAACTGAGCCATGGAGAGCAGAAACTAACTGACAAAAGACCTGCATAACAAGGTAATGGAACTTTATAAAGATGGAAAAGAATATAAAGATATTGTAAGCCTTAAAATTTGCCAATAAGTACTGTTCAATCACAACTGTGCATGCACTTTAGTGCTGGCTGCATGGCATTTCTCAGGGTGGGCTTCCTGATGGTGACAACAGCAGACCATGCCTGTGTGTTGAAAACAGCCAGCCCCTTGTAGTCTCCACTGGAAGCCTATGTGAGAACACAGGAATGCAACTGGGAGAAGAGGACTTTCCTATCATTTTCCGTGAGCCCACGTTCACATCGGGCCGCTTTGACATTTCAAATCGCCGCCTATTGCCGGCAATGGCACCGTCCAAATCGGCGTGACACTGACTTTACGGCACCGCACCGATTCCCAAAAGTATTTTTTGGCGACTTCGGGGCAATATGAATAGACATCTGTGCATGAACCCGTCTCCTGATGTAATCTGTTTATTGAGGTGTTATGTGTTTACTGTTGTGTCTTTGTCCTATTGTTATTAGAGTTAATTGAGTCACCTATTGTTTCTGTCTGTTGGCTAGTCCTCCTGGAGGTTCCTACATGGTGGTATTAGTCTTGTGTTAACTTTACCTCATTACCTAATCAGCGTGGGATGTTTATCCCAATGTGTAATATTTGTTTTTATTGTTCATGTTGGCACTGCCCCCTTATTTTTTTTAAAGAAGTGTATAAAAACCTGTATTTCTTTACAATAAAGGGAGTTCCAGTTTGCGCCTAAGCTAGTGTCATTTAGTTCTTGGGTGTAACATTCAGCTATAATACCTTGTTCCAGGCTGGAGGAAGCTGTATCTTGGCAGGCGCACCATCACAATCGCAATAGGATTCAAGACAATACACAATAGAGGACGGTAGCAGTTTTTTTTTTCTTTTTTATTGTCAAGTGTTACAGCAGACATGCAAAAATTAAATAAATCGTAGAAAATAAATCAATTTTACCACTGACCCATGACTTAAACAATGTTCTAGTAAATAAAGTGCATAACACCTAGCGTCACTGAAGCGCCTTCTATACAAAGCTCCTTACATCAAGTTCATCTAGCGTTCAAGTCACCCGAAAATCTGCGGAGCCATTTTGTGGACTTAAAGTAAACCTGCACCAAGAAATGGAGAGGTTTACATTGCTAACCCGGTTGTGATAGTCCTAGTTCCCTGGCTCTCTCTGACATTTAAGAGATCCCGTCACCTTGACCATTCCGAAAAAGTATCAGTGTGTATAAACCTACCTACCTTTATAGTATCACCAACCCACCTTCACAAGGAAAAGGTAAACTTAGCCTTTAAATAGACCAGGTTTCTAAATACTTTGAGACCCGTAACAAGGCTGCAGATTTTAGAGAGAGGGGGTGAGGTGCAACTTTATCTGCACACTTCAGGTCAGTGACACAGAAAGGAAGCCTGTGGATCACCATGAAAGCCAGGCAACTAGCACTTTTCAGAGAAAGATAGCAATTGCGACCTCCATATTTCCGAGAACAAGTTTCTTTTCAGAATACCAGTGATATTCAGAATGCAGCCTATCCAGTCTGTACAGTGATGACAACACCTGGGGAACATTGCCTCTTCTCAGCATGTTTCAGTGTTGTCGTGAGTTCCTAAAGATGTGATAGGCTGAAAAGCCCACAAAATGCTTCCACAGATACAGGTGACAGGTACACTTTAAAAAAAAAAAAAAAAAAAATGTATTAACCATTTGGCGCACCAGGGTTGACAGCGATTAGATCAGTGCCCTTCCATGGCCGCCAAAATGGCTAGCACAATTTTAGCTAAATATTTTTAATTTATTTCAGAGCAAGAAAGAAACCTTAATATTTCAGCAGTAACCAACACGAACATACAAAGACTACACTTCCTTATATCATACTGGGCGCAGCTTTTGCGTGCCAAGGTTTAGAGGGGAGGTACACTTCACCGAGAGAAGGAAACCTTCATATCTGGATAAATTAGTGTTTAGGGGTGCAGTCACAGGGCCGGGGTGGGATTTGGGAATGGCGAGGTCGGGGGGTCAGTGCAAAGTTACGCCATGCCCCAACTTTTTTATTATTAGAATTGATGAATGACAGTCGAGTCATAAATCTTCCTGCTTAATCTGACGATGCCCTTAAAAGGTAACGTCCTCCCTTCATAACCAAAATGGACTCACAATAGGAGTCCTCGCCTTGAACTAGGGAGATTGCCAATGTTTACCTCCTGCCAGACTGCCATAATGACCCCATTTGTTGAAGCATCTAGCAATTGCCCCATAACAAGCATGCAGAAAGTTATGCTAGAACTCCAGCTTTTCATACTTGCTTGAAGTCAATGACTCAACGTATTCAAGCAATGGACCAGCAGCATAATGAATGGATTTTTTTTTCTTTCTTTTTAGAAAACCAGTAATGACAATCTCCATATTTCTTATGTTTGCTTTCTTTAAAGCGGAACTAAACCCTCCTATCCTTTTCCACCAAGGAAGCTGCCATCTAAGGCCCAGTTCACACCTATGCATTTGTTTAGTGCTTTTTTTTGCAGAAACACGCTATAGTCCATTTAACATGGTTTCCTATGGGACACGTTCACATCTATGCTTTTTTTCAGCCACTACATTTTTGGAAAGGGTCGGGGACGTTTTTTTTAAATGCAAACCTTTTTTTTGTTGCTTTTTTTGGTTCAATAGAGAAGCTGCAGAAAAGCATGTAGAGCGTTTTTGCCGCAAAACGACCAAAAAAGCAAACTGGAAACAGAAGGGGGAGGGGAAGGGATCACCGCTCCAGGTGGATATATGGATACAAGACTCTCCTCAAAACTGGAATACCAGGTGCAGGCTAAGGATATAGCAAATGAAGCAAAAAGGAAGTTCTGGACAGCCGCACTCCGGAATATAACCTTTATTGTAAAAAATCCAAAAATAATCTAACATATTTTCGTATATATATATATATATATATATATATACACTACCGTTCAAAAGTTTGGGGTCACATTGAAATGTCCTTATTTTTGAAGGAAAAGCACTGTACTTTTAAATGAAGCTAACTTTAAACTAGACCTAACTTTAAACAAATATACTCTATACATTGCTAATGTGGTAAATGACTATTCTAACTGCAAATGTCTAGTTTTTGGTGCAATATCTACATAGGTGTATAGAGGCCCATTTCCAGCAACTATCACTCCAGTGTTCTAATGGTACAATGTGTTTGCTCATTGGCTCAGAAGGCTAATTGATGATTAGCAAACCCTTGTGCAATCATGTTCACACATCTAAAAACAGTCTAGCTCCTTCCAGAAGCTACAAAACTGACCTTCCTGTGAGCAGATTGAGTTTCTGGAGCATCACATTTGTGGGGTCAATTAAACGCTCAAAATGGCCAGGAAAAGAGAACTTTCATCTGAAACTCGACAGTCTATTCTTGTTCTTAGAAATGAAGGCTATTCCATGCGAGAAATTGCAAAGAAATTGAAGATTTCCTACAATGGTGTGTACTACTCCCTTCAGAGGACAGCACAAACAGGCTCTAACCAGAGTAGAAAAAGAAGTGGGAGGCCGCGTTGCACAACTAAGCAAGAAGATAAGCACATTAGAGTCTCTAGTTTGAGAAACAGACGCCTCACAGGTCCCCAACTGGCATCTTCATTAAATAGTACCCGCAAAACACCAGTGTCAACATCTACAGTGAAGAGGCGGCTGCGGGATTTTGGGCTTCAGGGCAGAGTGGCAAAGAAAAAGCCATATCTGAGACTGGCCAATAAAAGAAAAAGATTAAGATGGGCAAAAGAACACAGACATTGGACAGAGGAAGACTGGAAAAAAGTGTTGTGGACGGATGAATCCAAGTTTGAGGTGTTTGGATCACAAAGAAGAACGTTTGTGAGATGCAGAACAAATGAAAAGATGCTGGAAGAATGCCTGACGCCATCTGTTAAGCATGGTGGAGGTAATGTGATGGTCTGGGGTTGCTTTGGTGCTGGTAAGGTGGGAGCTTTGTACAGGGTAAAAGGGATTCTGAATAAGGAAGGCTATCACTCCATTTTGCAACGCCATGCCATACCCAGTGGACAGCGCTTGATTGGAGCCAATTTCATCCTACAACAGGACAATGACCCTAAACACACCTCCAAATTGTGCAAGAACTATTTACAGCAGAAGCAGGCAGCTGGTATTCTATCGGTAATGGAGTGGCCAGCACAGTCACCAGATCTGAACCCCATTGAGCTGTTGTGGGAGCAGCTTGACCGTATGGTACGCCAGAAGTGCCCATCCAACCAATCCAACTTGTGGGAGCTGCTTCTAGAAGCGTGGGGTGCAATTTCTCCAGCTTACCTCAATAAATTAACAGCTAGAATGCCAAAGGTGTGCAATGCTGTAATTGCTGCAAAAGGAGGATTCTTTGATGAAAGCAAAGTTTGATGTAAAAACAATGTTATTTCAAATACAAATCATTATTTCTAACCTTGTCAATGTCTTGACTCTATTTTCTATTCATTTCACAACGTATGGTGGTGAATAAGTGTGACTTTTCATGGAAAACACAAAATTGTTTGGGTGACCCCAAACTTTTGAACGGTAGTGTATATATATATATATATATATATATATATATCACATTGTTTTTCGATGGTAGGGTAGCTATGATTAAGCACTGCTAAGTGTGAAACGCGTCAGCTCGTTTGTCTCATTTTCTGCTGTGGCCTGTATTTTTGGATTTCTTACAAAAAAGGTTATATTCCGGAGTGCGGCTGTTCAGAACTTTCTTTTTGCTTCAAAAAGCAAACTGCATAGGTGTAAACCGAGCCTTAGCATCTGTTTGATCTGCAACTGCCATGGTGCTGCACATACAATCAGTTAGGACTCCATTCATTTGATGGGTTCACAGTTTGGTTGAGAACACAAGCAAATGTGACAGTTAGAATTCCCGGTATGCCAGGAATGTAACAGTTTTTTTTTTAAACTGTTAAATTGATGGGTTTAGCTCCCCTTTAAATTGACGGTTTCTATCCAAAAAAAAGCTTAAGAATTTGCCTGCAAAATACTTCGCACCCTCTAATGCAAGGGTCTCAAACTGGCGGCCCTCCAGTTGTTGCGCAACCACAAGTCCCATCATGCCTCTGCTTGTGGGAGTCATGCTTGTAACCGTCAGCCTTGCAATGCCTCATGGGACATGTAGTTTTGCAACAGCTGGAGGGCCGCCAGTTTGACACCCTCTGCTCTTAATGGGAACCAGATTTTCACTGTCATGCAGAGCATCGGTCGCCTGAAAAATTCTCATATCCATTACTTTCAGAAGAGTCAGATGCCTGGTCCTCCCTGCGCTCTCTGTACTTCCATCCACAGGCCTCTACTTCTCTACAAAACAGTGTCGAGGGGGGGGGGGGGGGGGGGGGTGTAAGGAATCACAAAGGGGGACCAGGTATATGATTCTCCCAAAAGCATTTGGATATTAAAATTCTTCAGGCGGCCATAGTCCTACAATTAACCAAAAATATAGGTTAGCACCTGCTGGAGAGGTAGGTATTTGCCATCTTCATCTTTGGAAACTCTATATTAAAAAAAAAAAAAAAAATCCAAATCGCATCACAGCTGCTTTTAAGGTCAGGAGTTAGAGGACTTCAACTATGAGAGCCGACACCAGTACAAGAGACACGTAGCATTAAATGCAAGAACTGTCCCTTGTGCTTTTTTTTTTTTTACTTTTTTTATTGTCAAGTGTTACAGCAGACATGCAAAAAAAAAAAAAAAAAAAAATTAAATCAAGCCCAAGTTTTTTTTTCTTTTTTAAACTTGGGCTTAAATGGTTCCTATAAAAGTAAACAATGTACTGAACTTTAAAAAAAAGTCAGAAACACTGGAACATTTTTTTTTAAAGTAATTCTTTAGCCAACTTCCATCTACCGGTCCTGTCTTGTACAGACCCTCCTGCAACTTTTGTCCATGTACCTTTCTTTTGCTTTAAAGCTTCTTTCTGCAGTTTTCTGTCCTATATCTCTAACCTCTAATCAGGAGGATGATTTCCGTTGTCCTGAGACATGACACAAAAGCAGCCGAGTTCAGTCCTATCCCAGGGCAGCAGAAATAAAATTGATCTGCAGTTGACAGGAAAACCCATAAAGAAGCTGCAATAAAAAGACAATGCAGGCAATGCTGCAGGAGAAGTTGCACGTCCGAATAAATAAATAGAAAAAGGAACGTCACTATCATACTATACACTTCCTGTATGAGTGAAGCGTCCCTTTAAGTACGGCCTTATAAGGTTTCCTGTGTATGATCCAGCATTTCTCTCGCCTATTTCTTTTTAATATTTTACAGGGAACACATATGATCAGATTACGACTGGTGGATCTCGCAGTAAATCTGTACGGCTAATCACATTTTGTGTCTGAGATTCCCGACTAGTTAATCGGTTCCATTTTTCTGTTAGTTAATGATTGAAAGCAGACGTGTCACAGAAAGAAAAAGGATTTTCAACGCAAAGCAAAACTTCATCAATTGAGAGACTGTACTGCCTAAACCTACAAGCTGCATAGATTGTCCTATACCCGTCTGAGAGCAAAATTACTAAAACTGACAATTCATGTTACAATTTGGATTGTACAACCTTTGTACAATATCCTCTAGGAATTACCAAAACTATATAAGGTGAGGCTCTGATTGGCTAAGCAGGCAGGCCCTTGTGCTACATATACAAGAGAGATTGCAAAGACTGTAATGTGTATAGGGCAGGGCACATTGGGGGAGATTTCCTAAAACTGGAATGCTCAGAATCTGGTGCAGCTGTTGCATGGTAGTCGGCTTCTAACTTCAGCTTGTTCACGTAAAAGGACATATAAAGGTTTGTGTTTTTAAAAAACAAACATGTCATACTTACCACCACTATACAGTTGCTTTTGCACAGAGTGGCTCTGATCCTCCTCTTCTGGGGTCCCTCAGCGGCGCTCCTGGCTCCTCCTCTTCTTGAGTGCCCTGTTGGAAAAGCGCTCTCCCTCGGGGCACTCATGCAGGCACGTTTTCATGTCCTGCTGCTGCGTCTATAGACAGACAGCAGGACTTTCTCCCGCCCCCCCTCAGCTCCCGCATCATTGGATTCAATTGACAGCAGTGGGAGCCAAATGGCTGCACTACTATCAATCTATCCAATCAGGACCTGAGACACTGGCTGGAGCTGCTGTGCTCATCCCCGTTGCAGGAAACACCGGGTTCAGGTAAGTAAAAGGGGGGGCTCTGGGAGGGGGGCAGCTGCATTACAGGAGGTTTTTCACCTTAATGCATAGAATGCATTAAGGTGAAAAAACTTGAGGGTTTACAACCCCTTTAAGCTTTGACAATAAGTGGCGAATCACACTATGCGATGTGGGAACAGCATGCGACTTTGAACAGGAATCGCGCCGCATTCCTGGTCAAATTACATGCGGTTCATCAGCAGTGCGATTTGAGCCATTCTGTATGGCTCAAATCGCACTGAATCTGCACCAAAAGCGCAGGAGCCTTTTTTTGGCTGAATCAGAATCGGATCGCATGGGTGTGAACACCCAAGCGGTCAGATTCTGTAAATCGCACTGTGTTTTGCAAACTGATTTCGGGGTGTGTCGTTAACATACACAACGGGGAGCATAAAGCACTCCCCGTTGTGAGTTGCAGGACAGAGGAGGAGCTGGGACTTTATATGAGGCCCGCCATACACAATGGGGTGCGATTTGGATGCGGTGTGGAATGCGCATCAATGTGAACAGCGACCAAAACCTGGAAGCTGGTTTCTGTGCAGGGCTGCACCAGTTTTTGCGCTCTCCAGTTTTAGTAAACTTCTCCCCACCCCCCCCTTGGGCCATGTGCACAAAATTTTGGGTAAAGTACTGCTGCAGCCAAGGATGCTCTCTTACCTCCTATTGTGGGCCAGGAAGTGAAGGCAAATCTCGCCAAATGGGACAAATGGCACAAAAAATGAAAAAATAAATAAATAAAAAAATAAATTGTGATTATCAACCTTCCCTTACTCCATTTGAAATAAAAAAGAGGTTTTGCCTTCAGTTCTTTTTCAAGGATTGCCAAACTCCACTATTCCAGCAGCTTCCCCAGAAGCTTCTGAAGCCAGAGCAACTACAGCATAAAATTAAAACTTTGAGAAAGGTTGGCATCAAGGGAGGGCAAGATCCTGCATCGCACGGCAGGATGTGATTTGCCATTTCTCAATGTGGATTTTCACAAAGTCCCAATTTGCATATTTTAGGCAGCAATTTTTTTTTTTTTTTAAATTTAATTTTTTTTTTTTTCAAGCCAGGGGTACAATCCCGCACCTAGTGCTGCCTACTGCTCACTTGCTCAGCCTGTCGATCTTGAATCGTTCTTGGGGTTACTTTACAGAATGTCATTACTATTAAGCCTTAGGATTTGGAGGATGGAAAAAAAAAAAAAAAAAAAAATCACACATTCTATACATTACAGAACCAAAATATAAATTAGATTGTTAACTCTAAAAGAGTCCAAAAATTCAAGAGGGTTAGATGTAGAGCTGACGGCCGGTCTGGTCAATGGCCAGCCTTACCAATTCACATGGAGCCGGACGTACCTCAGTGATGTCACTCTGGGAACTGATAGGCCAAACATTAACTCAATAAGATAGATTCACCCACATTGTGAAGTTGACATGCACTGCTAGAAGATTATGGATTGGGTTACGTATTATCCATATCTATTCTGTTATTTATTTCCAAACTCCAGTTGGAAATCTACAATCTGGAATGGCAGTCTTGGCACAGCGCTGATTGATACAGGAAGCAAAGACATCATACGCCCCGAGGTCCTTCATTCTACCCCAATGTTACCCGTGTCACTTGCCAATTTTCATTCTGTTAAAGTGTTCTTTGCCAAAGCAGCATCCAAATCTTTCCCAGACACCTCTTCATCTTCCCAGCATCCTTTGCAGCAGCAGGTTAAGAGCTGCATGAAATTATAGAACTTCCAGAAGATGGCAGTAGTGGTGGTGCTGATGGAAGGACAGACCCCCCCCCCCTGGTGATCTCTGTACACATTTCATATGTATACCACAGATAAGGTGTGAGAAAGGTAGGAGAAGAAAAACGTATTGGAAATATTGTGATTATATGAAGATACCCGATGTCCTATCGGCTCTGCTGTAAGTATTGGTGAGTGAACATGTTCAGTTCGCTGTCCAGCCAGCCGGCCTTATTCCTAGAAGACAAGAACATTTCCTAAATACACTGCTCTGAAGTTTAAAGGCCGATTTGCACTTCAGCATTGCGCCAATGTATGTTACACTATATTGGCAAAAGTATTGGGACGCCTGCCTTTACACCCACACAAACTTTAATGGCGTCTTAAGTAGTCTTATACACACGATCAGATTGTTGGCCAACAATGCGTCAGACTTTTGTCCGAAGGGCGTGTGCCGTGAACTTGTCTTGCATA
The DNA here is from genome assembly GCA_037952835.1 of Lithobates septentrionalis. Classification (NCBI taxonomy): domain Eukaryota; kingdom Metazoa; phylum Chordata; class Amphibia; order Anura; family Ranidae; genus Lithobates; species Lithobates septentrionalis. The sequence continues at coordinate 887,660 of JBBDGP010001569.1, forward strand.
CAAACGGTACACAATTGTCGGTCAACAAACATGAACACAGTGACGTACTACGAGGAATTTCAGCCCTTGAGCGCCACCCTTTGGGCCCCTTCTGCTAATGTCGTGTTTGGTGAGCATTGATTCCGAGCATGCGTGTTTGTACTTCCAACTTTTGTGTGACGGACTTGTGTACACACGATAGGAAGATCTGATTCCGAGCATGCGTGTTTGTACTTCCAACTTTTGTGTGATGGACTTGTGTACACACGATAGGAGGATCTGACAACAGACCGTTGTCTGCCGAAAATTTACTAGCCTGCCATCCAACATTTGTTGGCGGAAAGATGGACAACAATTGTCTGATGGAGCGTACTAACGGTCGGATTTTAGCCCAACAGTCTGTCGTCACACAATTCCCTGCCGAAAATCTGATCGTGGGTACGAGGCTTTAGGCTCGGTTTCCACTAATGCAAAGCCAAAGTCGCGCGGTTTTGATGCGACTTGAAGCAATGCCTGTGTATTCTTGAGGTCTATGGACCTCAAGTCGCATCAAAGTGGGACCAAAATAGTACAGGGACTACTTTGAAGTCACTGTGACTTGAAGTCGCACAGATATCAACGGTACTCATTGGAAATCATGGGGTACGACTTGTCATGCGACTTTGCAGTCCCAAGTCGCATGACAAGTCGCACTAGTGGAAACCGAGCCTTAGTCCGTAGGGTTCAATAGTGAGTTGGCCCCACCCTTTGCAGCTATAACAGCTTCAACTCTTCTGGGAAGGCCGTCCACAAGGTTTAGGAGTGTGTCTATGGGAATGTTTGACCATTCTTCCTGAAGTGCATTTGTGAGGTCAGGCACGGATGTTGGATGAGAAGGCCTGGCTCGCAGTCTCCGCTCTAATTCATCCCAAAGGTGTTCTTATTGGGTTGAGGTCAGGACCCTGTGCAGGTCAGTCACATTCCTCCACCCCAAACTCTCTCATCCAAGTCTACCTCATGTGCTGTTTGAACACCGCTTACATTTCCGGGCGTGACTTACGTATGCGCTTTCTTTGGTGCGTGAGCACGCGGGGACGGGGCACTTTAAAAATGTTCCCTCCTTTGCACTTAGAAGTATTCAAAATGCCAAAAATCGGCATTTTGGGATATTGACTTTTTTTTTTAAATCGGCAGCCGAGTAAACTGGAAGTGACGTCGCTTCCGGGTTTTTACATTGGAGACCCCAACAAAGCCGATTCCGGCTTTGTTCAAGTTCCCAGCTAGCCGCTGTGCCGGCTGGTCGCTCGGGTCTTCCGGTGGGACAGGAGACCCGGGCAGAGCAGCAGGAGAGGGGTGGGGGTTGGTGGTGGGAATGTCCCCTGCCACACCTGGTGATCATGGTAGAGCCGCATCAGTTGTTATCACTAGAAAGCCGACCGCCGGCTCTAAATAAAAAACGTCTGCCAGCTGCGGTACATCCACTTCCTCAAAGCGATGTACAGGTACGTCGTTTCGCATGAAGTGGTTAAAGTGATATTAAAATCTTTTTTTTTTAAAATAAAGCACCTGGGTGGTCATCTGAGTCGTAAGGAGCCTCATTACTCACTCGGGTGTGCTAAGCATTTGGGAGATTGGACCCATCTATACCACATTTTCTGGATTAGCATCTTTTTTATGTTCATGGACCATTTACTCTTTTAATATTTTTAATTTTTGCACCGTTTGTTATGGGACATTATATACATTTATTGTTTCATTATTTATGGCGTTAAATAGTTCTTGGATGTCATTTGGTGTTTCATCCTATTTGATTTCACTATTTATCACAAATTTTTGTCTTCTTTTTGGTGGATTAATTATCCTTTTGTGGCACTTATTTATGATATGATGATTTCTTTATTATCACTATTTTGGCACGAATCAACTTATTTATGTAAAAAATATAATTCATTTTATGTTTTTTTATTTTTGGTAACTGCTTTAGTTTTGCCTTGTGGGATTATTTTCAATATCACTTATTCTATTTTGTACTATCATAGCGCTGCATCATTTCTTTATTATATGTTCTATGTACCTGCTCTGTGTAATCGTTTTGCACAGAGCAGCCTAGATCCTTCTCTTCTCGGGTCCCTCAACAATGCTCCTGGCCCTTCCCTCCTGCCCCCACAGCAAGCAGCATGGGAATGGGGGCATCCGAGCCGAGCCGCTGCACTGTGTCTCCATTCAGACACGGAGCTCTGGATCTCCCCCGCCCCCTTTCTTCTCATTGGCTCACTGACTGATTGACAACAGCGAGAGCCAATAGCGTCTGCTGCTGGGTCTCAGCCAATCAGGGGGGAAAGTCCTGGACACCTAAAGCTCTCTTGCAACATCGCTGGATCAAGATGGGTCTCAGGTAAGTCTTAGGGGGGTGCTGCACACAGAAGTTTTTTTTTTTTTTATCTTAATATATAGAATGCATTAAGATAAAAAACCTTCTGCCTTTAGAACCACTTTAATGCACCACAAAAATGTAAAATGTGCCCTAAAGGGTTCTCAGCATGGCTTCATTTTCCATATGATGTATACCCTGGGCTTGGGGGAGCATGTGACCTTCTCATCTTTCTCTCAGAATGCGGTGCCCAAGCCTGAGTGGACAATATTTAGGTCCAAACACTGTCACATGGGAGAGGGCAACCAGTCATTAAACACAAGTATAAAAGTGAAGCACAGAAATTTACCTCAATAGTTTAGCTCTGCTCTGCAAGCCATCCAAGACCTCGATCTTCTTATTCAGAGCGGCGATGTCCTGCTCCAGGTTCTCCCGGGTTATGTCTACCTGCTGACACAAGTGGGCGAAGGTGCCGGACAGCTCCCTGTGGGAGGGGAAGGGGGCGGAGTTAGAAAAGTGGAAAGCGCACAGAGGAACCAAGGAATTTTAAATGTATGTTTGTATAAACTTTTAAACCGACTAATGAACAGACCTGGTAGACCTGTGTTCAGGAACTAATGTTTGTTTATTCCATAAAACAAATTTGATTAACCACTTCAAAACTGGGCACTTATACCCCCCCTTGCTGCCCAGGCCAATTTTTAGCTTTCGGTGCTGTCACATTTTGAACGACAATAGCGCGGTCATGCACTGCTGTACCCATATGAAATTTTTATCATTTTTGTTCACACAAACAGAAATTTCTTTTGGCGGTATGTAATCACTACTTTTTTTTTTATTTTTTGCTAAACAAAAAAAAACAAAAAAAAAAAAAAAAAAACGAAAAGTATTATTTTTTGTTTCTGTAATAAAATTTTGTAAATAAGTAAGTTTTCTCCTTCACTGATGTGTGCTGATGGGCACTGATATTCAGCACTGATGAGGAGGCACTAATTGGCATCCCCGGTGGGCATGGGCTGGCACTTGATTGGTCTGCGCAGATTACCCCTCCCTCCCCCCTGTCAGGAGAGCCTCTCATCGGCTCTCCTCTACTTGCGCCTTGTCAATAAGGAAAAGCCAAAAACCTGCATTCCTGGTTACGACTTAATCAGCTGTGATTGGACATAGCTGATCACATGGTAAGGAGCCTACGTCACTGGCTCCTTACCGAGATCAGAGATGCGGTGTGTCAGTTCCTCCTCTACTGATCACAGGCACAGACCACTTTTTTTTTTATTATTACCACCAACCCTGAGACACATTGTCTACTACCACTGACACGGAGGCTTGGTCTACTACAACTGGCCACAGTCTGGCCCTCCTAAAGTCTGATGGACAGTAAACCAGCCCTTTGTTTACAAAGTTTGGAGATCCCCTGCTATAGCCTATCCTAAAAAAATGCCTGGCTGCATTAATAAAAGCAGCCTTCATATCAGTGGCAGCCGATCATACAGGGCACAAAAGGCGCTGTGGGTGGGTGGGTCACGCTGATCGTGAGGAGAAAAAAAAAAAAGCCGATAACCGGCTTGTTTACTTCCTGATCAGCTGTCATTGGCTGACAGCTGATCACGTGTAAAAAGGGCCCGCTGTGATTGGCCCTTTACTCTGTTCTGTGATCAGCTTAGTCCGAAGGACTCGCTAATCACAGTGCATGCCGGTCGCGTGTCCTGCGTGTTCACGGAAAGAAGTCCGCGCTGTAGCCGTCATTCGGCTATAACGTGGGCAGAAAGTGGTGAAGTACCTCCCTTTCCTCCCATCAGGTTACACAGAAGACCCTCCCACCACAAGCCAGATTTCCAACTAAATCTTTAAACAGGCTATTTCTTCACTGTATAAAATACATAATTTCCTCACGTCTGAAGCTGCTACAGAGACTGGCGGGTGGCGTTACTCACTGTTGGACTTGGTGGCTGCAGTTGGATCCGGTGTAGCTGACAATAAGCTGCAACTTCTCAGCTGCGTATTCCACAAACTGGCGTTTGAAGGCGCGTTCTTTCGCTTTGGTGGTCCAGGTGAGGCGTTCGTAGACATACAAAAGTCCATAAAGTCCAAACGACAATGCAATAAGACGCCAGCCTACGGCTTTCCAGACCTACAAATAATGCCACAAGAAACGCATCACCACTGGGGCAAACCCACACCAAGCATAGATTAAAATGTATGGAAATCCTAACAATTAACTTTCCCCCTTTGTCTGTTAACCATACTATTGATTTTTTTTTTAGATGAAGAAGTGCAAAAAATATCAGTTGATCCTGCAAGAAGGTTTGTGAGCGGATAACTGTCTGTACTCTGCTGACAGCCGTTTCCTTGTTCCCAGCTATCTGAGGACTACAAAGCATCTCCCCTTGGTTATGGAAAAGAGAAGAGGGTGGGGTGTTCTATTGTCATAACAGTCCCTGTCCAGTGTTCCATGTGTGTCAAACATCTGTTCATTCTGCTTTTTTGTTACTACAGAATTATTCTGATTGTTAGTGCTCCTGACGAGTGGACGTTTCAATGAAACGCGTAGAGCCCCAGCCGAATGCTACATCATTGCAATCATGTGATTGAGATTTTTTTTTTTTTTTTAATCAAAGAAAAAGTTTATTGAGCATTAGAGTCAGTACATCTTAAAGGTCATGGTTAACAGTACAAAATGGATGTTGAAATCAAAGGTACAGGTTTATACATTTATACTTGCGACATGTCAATAAAAGCCATTAGTAGGGTACATATCTTACATTGGGGTGTTAAAAGTTTGGATATATGTGGAGGTAGAAGACATTGTGCCTCCGTACATGTCTGTGCTGTGAAATGCTAGTCTGAGCATGTAGATGCCTCTTTTAACCATCTGTCCCATATTTTATGGTATTTGGCAGGGCATCCACGATGGGAATACAGAGCTTTTTTATAGGGTAAGACGTTATTCACCGCCCTCTTCCACTGCTGCACTGTTGGGGGGTTAGGCCGAAGCCACTGTTGCGCAATCTGCAATCTGGCCGTGAAGAGGGTCTCCTGCATGAATGTTGATAAGTATTTCTCCTCCTCCGATATTGTGAGCAAGCCAAGCAAGCATTGGCGAGGGCACAGCGTCAGAGGAGAGCCCATTTGATCATGGAGAAATTTGACTATTTGCAGCCAGTAATTTTGTATAAGTGGGCAAGACCAGATCAGGTGATAGAAGGTACTAGAGGTGTCACCACAGCGAGGGCAGGCCGAGTTGGCGTCTGGCCTGTACTTGCGGATACGTGCAGGGATGAGATAGGATCTGTGGAGAATGTATAAGTGGGTGAGGCGATCTGATAATTTCGGGGATACTCTTGCGCTGTTCCCTAGCACGTCTCCCCACTGGTCGTCGTCCAGGGTCCCAATGTCAGTCTCCCACTGGGCCCTTAGGTTTTGCGTATGGTTAGTGGCTACGGGTGTCAGGAGGGTATTGTATAGGGTGGAGATCATCTTTTTCGGGTCGTCGCCTAAGAGAAGGTCAGTGACAGTCACTACTTCTAGAGCGGGGATGTTATTGCTGAATTGGGATTGGAGGGCATGACGAATCTGGAGATATCTGAAAAGCATGTGGTTAGGGAGGGCAAATTCATCCTTTAGAGCCTGAAATGGTTTGACCTCCCCTCCCGCCACGACCTGGTAGAGGTATATGACTTTGAAAAAAATCCATAGCTTATAGTCAGGGATGTTCAGTAGTTCAGGGAGCTGAGGATTATCCCATATTGGGGTGTGAGCATGGATGGGAGGGGCTCCTATGATTTGAAGTGTGCGTTGCCATATTCTACTGTGGTGTTGCATTAGTCTGTTGCCTCCCCCAGGACCTGAGTTGCCCCTATGTTTGCAGAAGAGTATCTGGAAGGGGTGTGCCACGACATCAGAGGCGTGTGTGCATACCAGAGTTGAGTAGCGGAGTTTGTCATGTCTGTTGAAATAGTAAAAGTGGGATAGCTGTGAGGCCAGGTAGTAGAATGTGAGGTCTGGGGTGGCGGTGCCCCCTAGATGAGTAGGGCATTTAAGGGTCTGCCATGAAAGCTTATGTCTGGAGGTGCCCCAGATGAACGTGTTGAGTATAGACTCGAGGGATCTAAAAATGTGAGCTGGGACATAAAGTGGGGCGTGCCAGAATAGGTATAGCAGCTTGGGAAGAAGAATCATCTTCACCAAGCTGTTACGACCCATCACCCCCAGCGGAAGCCTGGACCAGATTTGTGTCTTGTTTTTTAAGTACGCAAACATTGGTTCAATGTTCAGAAGTATATAGTCAGTTAAGGAACGCGAGCATTGGATGCCCAGGTATTTGAGTTGGCTAGTCCGTATTAATGGGAGGGATACCTGAGTATGTGTTGGGACAGAAACATCAATGGGGAGTATTTGGGACTTAGACCAGTTGATTTGTAGCCCTGAGAAGGTCCCATGTTGCTGAATAAGCCGCAGAGCCGAGGCCAGCGAAGGGCCCGCGTCCGACAAGTATAGTAACATATCGTCCGCATATAAGCTGAGCACCTCAGTCAGTTGCCCCCGACGGAGGCCCCTGATGCCAGGGTGTGCTCTAATAGCTATGGCCAATGGCTCGACCGCCAACGCATACAACATGGGGGATATTGGGCACCCCTGACGCGTTCCCCTGGACAGTGAGAATGGGGTGGATAGTTTGCCATTAACCTGGATCCTAGCAGTAGGGTCCTGATAGAGAAGTTGGAGCCACCTGATGAACCTGGGGCCAAAGCCGAATCTGCGGAGGCACTCCCACAAGTAGCCCCACTCCACAGAGTCGAATGCCTTGGCGGCGTCTAGGCTGACTACCACTCTGGACCCAGGCTCATCATGCGTGGCTTGTAAGTTTGAAAATAGCCTTCTTAGGTTAAACGCTGTATTCTTATTGGGCATAAAGCCTGTTTGGTCGGGGTGGATGAGGCTGAGGATGACCTTGTTGAGTCTCATGGCGAGGATTTTGGCGAGGATTTTCACATCCAGCTGGAGGAGAGAGATCGGACGATAGGATTCGGGCTGGAGGGGGTCTTTGCCTGGTTTGGGAATGAGGACAATCAATGCCTCACTCATAGTGCATGGGAGAGTCCCGGACTTATGTATGTGTGTGTATAGGGCCTCTAGTCGGGGGATGAGGACCTCTTGGAACTGGGAGTAGAACTCCAAAGGGAGGCCATCCAAGCCCGGAGCCTTAGATGAGGGGAGGTTCGCTATCGCCATTTTAATGCATTCTTCTGTTATAGGAGCCTCTAGTGATTCAATCTGGGTCTCTGAGAGGGAGGGGAAGTCTACACTATCTAAGAGAAGGTGCAGTTCGTCCATGGATTGGTTAGCCCTAGAGGTGTATAGATCAGCATAAAATCTTTTGAATTCTTGGGCTACTTGTTCAGGGTCTGTGAGCATGGTGCCATCTTGTGAGCGGAGCTGGACCACCACCGGAGGCGTATGGTCTAGGTGGGCCATGTAGGCCAAGAGTTTCCCAGCCCGCTCCCCATGCTCAAAGACCCTTTGTTTTTTAAAGAAGATTCCTTTTTTGGCTTTCTCAAAGTGTAAGCTGTCTGTGAGTCTAGATTGCAAACGCAGTTGGGCGGAATTGGAGGGTGTGGGGTTGGAGAGGAAAGCCTGTTCGAGGGAGCCTAAATACTCCTCGGCCTGTAGCAGAGTGTTGTTTGAGGAGGCCTTGTGTCTGTTGATGTGTGTGGATAGGATCAGGCGGGCATGAATCTTGAAGGCCTCCCACACCATTCCGGGCGAGGACGACCCCTGGTTAGTCTGGAAATAATAGGACCACTCACGCTGTATAATCTCAACGTCGTTGAGGATTGTTAGCCAAAATGGATTTAGCCTCCAGAGGCGAGATGGCGTGGAGGACGGTAGCTTCAGGGTAATCCAATAGGGGGAATGGTCTGAGAGAACCCTCAAGCCGAACCCCGCTGCAAGGAGGTTCGGGATGAGAGTGGGAGTGAGTAAAATCATGTCCAGGCGAGACATTGCATTTTGCGCGGGCGTGAAGCAGGAGTATGCCTGTGTGTCGGGGTATTTGAGTCTCCAGCTATCGGATAAGGCAAACTCCGAGAGGAATCTGCCAAATCTTGTGAGAGTCTGCCTGTTCTGTGGTGCGTCTGATGGGTGGAGCCTGTCGAGTATGGGGTTGATTACTGTATTGAAGTCCCCCAGCCAGATTGCTGATGTTGTGGGATGCTCAGACATGAAAGCCAGGCCTTCTTTGAGGGCAGTGAATTGAAAGGGTGGGGGTATATAGAAAGCTAACAAAAGAAGTTCAAGCCCACCCACTGTTACATGCAGGAATAAGAATCTCCCCTGCTGGTCCGATTTTAAATTGTGCAGTTGAAAGTTAACCTTTTTGGCTATGAGGACAGCTATGCCTCTGGAGTTGTTAGCAAATGGAGCTTGATATGTCCAGCCCACCCAGGGCTTTTTGAGAGCCATTTGAAGTTGCCCTGTTATGTGGGTCTCCACTAATACAATTACATCCGCATGCATGCGCTTAAGATGAGACAGTACGGCAAGACGTTTGGACCTGTCACGTAGCCCCCTCACATTCCACGTCACAATTTTTAAGGAAGCCATCAGCTATGTGAGTGAAATGTGGCCAATCGGACCAGCAGGAGATAACCACCCGCCCCATCCGACAAAATTGGCCCCATGCAGGGCGCTCCATTAAGACAAAAGTCAGTTACAGTCGCATAGGTCTCACCAGGGCGGTCCCATATGGCGGCCGGACAAACTCGGATAGTGGGCCCCACCGACCTGCAGACAACCCTGCGTGCGACCAAGGCGACGAATGCAGACATGCACTCATCAGCCACGAGTTGCATGACATGTAATGTATGACATTGCTCATTAGAAAGAGGATCAATACCTTTAACCAATAAAATAACAAAAACGTAAACAAAAACTAAAACTGTGCCAGCTCTGGACCAGCTTGGCTTATTGAACTTGTGGCAGCCCTCCGCGTCCGTGGGGGCTGCTGCTGGCCAGGGAAACATTACTTGGTGCGGTTGCAGGGTAGCACCCCAGTCAGGTGGTGATCCGAGCAGGATATTTAAGTGCATGTTTGTGGTTGAGGCAAAAGCCATCCCGCAAGCCGCTGAGGGCGAACAAAAGTTATCTGAAGGACATGGCGATGCTGAACAAACCAGCATCCGAACGTCTGTGGGGGGTGTTTCAAAGTGCCGGAGCCCGGCTGGGCAAGCATTTTAGCAAGGGCTGGAAAGTATTAGCTAAGTTGAGTGGCTGTAAAACTGAGAAATGGGGTGGATGAAAGAGGTATATGGTCATATGGCAGAGGTAGCCCTCGATGTGGGGGAGGGGGTGACTCACAGTTTGCGTGGTAAGTTGCTCCGAGGTGAGGGGCTCTTGTATACCGGTGAGGAATCAGCGGTTCAATTCTCGGATCAAAGTGTCGTCAGCGGTCATTGCTCAGCCCTCCAGCCAGGAAATCACCGCCGAGGGATCCTCGAAGAAGTGAGCCTTTCCGTCCCGGATCACACGGAGGCGCGCTGGAAACAGCATGGCGTAGACTAGGTGACGGTTGCGCAGCTGGCGCTTGGCCTCAGAGAATTGTGCTCTCTTCCTCTGCACCTCGGCGGAGAAGTCTGGGTATACCGCCACATGTGCATCTCCAAATGGGATATTCCCCTTTTCCCGGGTTAGACGCAGGATGGTGTCTCTGTCGCGAAAGTTCAGTAGTTTCGCTATGAAGGTTCTCGGGGGGGCTCCAGGAGCAGGTGGTCGCGCCGCCAGCCGGTGCGCGCGCTCCACAACAAAGGTAGAGGAGAAGGCCTCTCTGCCAAAATTGGTTATCAGGAGATTCTCCAGGAATGTTGGGGGGTTTGAGCCCTCCGCTTTTTCTGGAAGTCCCACAAAGCGGAGGTTACATCGGCGCAGTCTGTTCTCCATCTCGTCCTGTTTGCTAAGGACTGTGTTTAGCTGATACTGTAGTCTCTCAACATTGACCTGTAATGGCGGGATTTCGTCCTCTGCCTGGCCGATTCTGCGCTCCGCCTCAGACACTCTCTCCCTGAGTTTGTGGATATCTTGCCGGATGAGCGAAATGTCCACCTTGACCTCTTCGATCTTGGAGGTAAGAGTTGTTTGGCAGTTCGAAACCGCCTCCAGGATCCGAGCAGTATCTTCGGATGTCTGGGCCTTCTCCCCTGAGTCCGGCTGGGCGCCATCTTCGGCCGCCGACTCCCGCTCCTCGTGGCGGTACTTGTCGAGCTTCCCGAGAGTCCCGGTATTGCGTTTAGGAGGCGACATAGTCACGGGAGGCTGCCGAATGGTTTGTGGTGTCTAGTGCCAAGTTTTAGGGGTGATGTAGCCCCGCAGGATGGTTTTCCAGGATATTGGTAGCCGGAGCTCTCACACCACACACCTCACTCCATGAAGCTTCAGGCCACGCCCCATGTGATTGAGATTTAACTACATATTTTATTGTTTAATCCTAGCCGCAGTGGCGTCACTAGGGGGTGGCCTTTGGGGCTATAGCCCCGAATCTCAGGCCCATAGCCCCGAGTCTCTGCAGGGGTCCCCAAAGGGAGGGGAGGCTCTCTGGGAACCCTGATGCAAGGGGGAGGCCCTCTGGGGATATACACACACACACGTATATTATATACATGTGTATGCCCGCCCAAGCGTATGACTTTCTTTACTACGTTGCTATGGGCTCTAGCCCCAGATCTTTTGTAGACCTAGCACTGCCCCTGCCTAGCCGTATGCTACATCATTTCAATCATGTGATTCTGAGATTCAATAACATGCAATTTTATTATTACTAACATGATTATCCTTATTATGAATTGAAATGATTAATTATTATACATGTATTTATTATTATTATTGTGAACTATGTGCAATAAACTGTTAGGTGATAATACTGTCTATCACGTTATCTTTAATTATACTATTATACTAGGTATATTTCTTTGGCATTACCGTCATGTGATTGCATACCTCAATACTTAGCCATGCTTCATATAAAGTCCCACCCAGCCCTCCCCCTTTTCGTGTATGTATATTAGTGATGGAGGCAGATGAACCTACCCATTCATTGCCTCATTTAAAGTCCCACCTTTTTGTTCTCTCCTTGTCTCGTAAAGACGCAATATTACACTTTTTTCCCTGGGTTTTAGATAAACTAAGTAATATCATAATAGCAATAAGAAACAGCTTAGTAGTAGGAAGTATACGCCAAAAAGGTAAAAAAAACAAACACACACTTACCACACCTCCCACCACTAGAATGCCCATGGATGTCCGGGACGTCAACGACGCCAACCCAGTTACCATGGAAACCATCAGTTCTTCCTGTGTCATGGCACCTTGCTGCATCGGAGGCATGCTGGGATTTACTGGGGTTAAAGGCATATTTCTAGGTATCTGACAGGTAATAAAACAGAAGTGTAAGTTTCCCAATAAGAGAACCATTACATACCCTTATACAGCAGTTCCTGCCGAGGTGAAATTTTCCTACATACCTGGTCGTTGTAGGCCATCAGGGCACGGCGACCATTTTTAGGTCCTAGGAACCTGTTGACAAGCATCGTCCAGCCCAGAGAGAAGTGGAATTCAACATCCTCCTGGAAGTCGGCACAAAGCTTGTCACAGCTCAGGTCATAGCTAAGGTTAAAGCACTGGCGGGGAACCAGCAGGTCCATCTGTGTTCTGGAAGAAGAAGGAAGGAGGGGCAGAAGGCCCTCTGCATAGGGAAGAACAGAAAGGGGATCAGAGAGAGTCAATACCTACACTGAAAGCTGACAAATCTATGTGCACCATTATTATGCAAAGTAATGCATAAAAAAGGTATGCACTTTGGATTTCCAGAGGGCCGCTGGGGACGTTGCAAGTCACTACAGTAGCCAGCGTTACTACAAAAATACAAGTCGTTCTATAACCGACGGAGGTGCCGAATGTGCAAGCTCCTGTGGTCAGTGTGTGGAGGGGAAGCTGCTCATAGAGATCCTGGAAGATCACGTCTCTCACTATAAGTAGTACAGGCTTCTACAGTAATTTACGGCATCCCCAGCGATCTCATCAATATCTGATATGCATACATTGATCGAGTCAACTGACCAAATGCATCAATGCAAAAAATTGTTTGAATCAAAGTGTTTGCAAAGTATCGTTTTTTTTTTTTTAAATAAAAACATGTCATACTTACCTCCAATGTGCAGCTAGTTTTGCACAGAGTGGCCCCGAACAGCCTCTTCTGGGGTCCCCCGGTGGCTCTCGTGGCTCCACCCCACCTCTTCTGGGGTCCCCCGGCAGCTCTTGCGACTCCTCCCCGCATCATATAACCCCCTAGGACAAGCGCTCTCCTGAGGGGGTTACCTTGCGGGCGGGCTCCCAAGTCCAGCATTTGCGTCCACAGCCTGGACTCGGCCCCGTCATTGGATTTGATTGACAGCAGGTGGCAGCCAATGGCTGCGCCGCTATAAATTTATCCAATCAAGCGCCGGGACCCCGTGGAGAGAAGAACAGCGCATCCCTGCCGAAGAGATGAAGGGGCTCAGGTAAGTAAAATGGGGGGCTGGTGACTGCCAAGTGCTTTTTCACCTTAATGTAAAGGATGCATTAGGGTGAAAAAACACGAAGGATATGTAAAGGTTTGTTTTAAAAAAAAAAAAAAAACGAACAAAAAAACAAACATGTCATACTTACCTCCTCTGTGCAGTTAGTTTTGCACAGAGTGGCCCTGGTCCTCCTCTTCTGGGGTCCCTCTTCTCGAGTGCCCCATTGGAGAGCCGCTCTCCCTCGGGGCACTCTTGCGGGCGCACTCCTGTGTCCTGCTGCTACGTCCATTGACACAGACAGCAGGACTCGGCCCCGCCCCCCAGGTCCTGCGTTAATGGATTTGATTGACAGCAGCAGGAGCCAATGGCTGAACTACTTTCAATCTATCCAATCAAGACCTGAGACACCGGCTGGAGCTGGTATGCTCGTCCCTGTCTCTGGAGAGACCGGGTTCAGGTAAGTAAAAAGGGGGCTCTGGGGGGGCTGCTGCAGCAGAGGAGGTTTTTTCACCATAATGCATGGAACCTTGAGGGTTTACAACCCCTTTAAGCTTTACTACTTCAATAACAGAAACACAGACTCAAGTCAAGCAATCGCTCTCATGTACAGCCAAGCCCTGAAGATGGGGGATTCTCTTAACCTCAAAACATTTTGTCTTTTAAATGATTAGAAAAGCCAAAGTTTTTCCCTAACCACCTTATTGGTTCCTCCTTTTGGTGCTCCTCATCCTAGTTTTCACCCAGAGCCCCTCAGTGAGTAGATGGAAACACGAAGCAGCCCAACTGCTACACTGACACAACTAAACCTACAGCTATCCACATCATCAGGGCCCGAGAAATCCCTTAAAGAGGAACTGCAGTCTGCTCACATAATTTGTAATAAAAACATCTTTGCCATTCTGAAGCTTCCCTCCAACCACTTTGTGTATTATTTTATATATACTGGGATTCTGTACTTGACAAATATGCTGCAGAAATCTCCCTCCACTGAGTCTGGCTGCAGCCATTTTAACTGTAGGCAGCTGAAGCTGCTGCCTGTTCACTTCCTGGATTTACACAGACACACCTCCAGCTCTGCAGCTCTCATTGGCCCTCTTATGACTCACCCCCACCCCCCTCTCTTCCTGGCAGACTCTCAAGAGAGAGAGCTGTACATGATATCATAAGCCTGGGCTTTTTACCAGACAAGAAACAGGATGTGGGCTGTATAAGGTATTTACTGACAGAAGAAAAAAAAATGTTTAAACTATCCAAAGTTAAAACAACAAGGGCAGAAGATTTAATAGATGGAAAGATGAGAAAATGACAAGTTCCGCTTTAAGCAGTCCATAGATTACTTGATTTTCAGTCAGTGTTGATGGGGGAATGCCTCATGCAGATATATTGTATTCTGCCAAGGAAAAAAAAAAGGGGCGGGCTGTGTAGCCTTCCCGGCCGGCACAGCACACCGATTACTGCTTGTGGCTATATCCGCCGGCAAGAATAGAATGTAAATCAGCCTGCTCAGACGTGGATCGAAACTCAACTGGTCCCTGCTGAACTGGCAGAATTTCGATCATGTATAGTTGGCTTTAGATCCGGTACCACTTTCAACCTCATTACAGCAGCCAAGCCCGAGGCTTCAGTCAGACAAAGGCTGCCAAAAGACAGGCTGCTTCTGCTATGGTGTATTTTTTAGATACTAGAGCTCAGGAATCCTTTGTTATGTTTTTAAAAGTTTACAAGTATCCCTTTCATAAGATCTAAGTCATAGTTATTTTTTTTTTCCAAAAGAAATCAAGAACAGGTGCATAAAAAAAAAAAAAAAAAACCAAACAAACAAAAAAAAAAGTAGCAGCATTATGTTGGCACTTGCAGTACTGGGTTTTTGGATGCAATTCCCACCATGGACACTCTACGCAGCAATTGTATGTTCTCCACTGCAAGTGCTCTGGATTCTTCTAGCTCCCCAAAATCTTGGATTGTTGTTTAACTAAATTAACTACGGGGAGCTCTGCTACTTATTTTCAGCTATACAAATTGTCCCAGAGCCTTCCTCTTACCGATCATCTCCTGCTGTGTGGTCTGCAGTGACACGGAAATCGTACTGGAGCATCGATCAGACAGGTTCCTCCCCAGCCCCTCCTCAATGTGGCGGTGAAGCTCCTGGAGAATAAAAAAAAAAAAAAAAAAAACCAGCACGACTGGTTACCCAAGATGCCAGGACCTCAATTTGGGGGAACTTTCTAATAACAGGAGCGGGTCACTCACATTTTTGTAAACCTTGAGGACAACTTGAGAAGGGTGAAACTCCAACTGGAACTCATCCACCAGCACAGACAAACGGCGGATCTCCTCAGCCATGGCGTTGGACACCTGACATAGGTTATAGGTTAAAATAATAAATGCCCGATTTAAAAAGGACCAAAATTTTGAAAAAAAAAATAATATTTTTTACTTTCTGCTATAAAACATATCCATTAAAAAGATGTAAAATATCTAATTTCTTCATAAATTTAGGCCAATATGTATTCTACTACATGTTTTTTTTGGTAAAAAAAAAAAAATCCCAATAAGCGTATATCGATTGGTTTGCACAAACGTTATAGCGTCTACAAACTATGGGATATTTTTATTTTTACTAGTAATGGCGGTGATCAGCGATGTATAGCGGGACTGCGGCGGACAAAAATGAGACACTAACACTTTGGGGACCAGTGACATTATTACAGTGATCAGTGCTAAAAATATGCACTGGCACTGCACAAATGGCACTGGCAGGAAAGGGGTTAACATCAGGGGTTAAAATGTGTGCCTAGGGGGTGGGTACTGACTGTGGGGGAGGTGCTTTTACTGCTTGAAGACATGGATCGGTGTCTTCTGTGCTTGTAGAATGACAGTCTGCCTTGTTTACATTCTGCCAGAGTACCGAACGATCAGCAGTTCCGGTGGACATCGGGACCCGCTGTGTAAAATCATAGGACTGGTGTTGCAGCACAGAGGATTGGGCACGTAAATCTACTTTTACAGGTCCCCTAAACCTGCAGGAGCAGTTAAAGTGGTAGTTAAGGCAGTGCACACAGCCACTGCCAGCCCCTCTGCTAGGATTATATGGTGTATAAACTACATGCCATTTTCTAAAATTCTTTATAAATACTGTTTTTCTTATCTCTGATCAGCAGTCATGTGACCGCCCGGCGCCGTCTTTCTCTGCTGTATGTATTCCAGGGGGAGGGGCTGAGCTCTCCCTCTGATGTCTGTCGGCGGTCACGTGACCTCCCTCTGTAATACAAACATCGGTGGAAGACCGTGTCGGGCTGTCACGTGACCGCCCGGCAGACGTCAGAGGGAGAGCTCAGCCCCTCCCTTTGTAATACATACAGCGCCGGGTGGTCACATGACCGCTGATCAGGGATAATAAAAACGGTATTTATAAGAAGAATTTTAGAACATGGCAAATAATAATAGGATTTTTTAAAACAGCTTACCTGTAAAATCCTTTTCTTTCGAAGGACATCACGGGACACAGAGCCACAGTAATTACTGATGGGTTATATAGGTATCACTGGTGATTGGACACTGGCACACCCTATCAGGAAGTTCAACCCCCTATATAATCCCTCCCCCTTGCAGGGATACCTCAGTTTTGTAGCCAAGCAATATAGTGTATTAGAAGAGGGGCGGGACCTCTGTGTCCCGTGATGTCCTTCGAAAGAAAAGGATTTTACAGGTAAGCTGTTTTAAAAAATCCTATTTTCTTTCTCGAACATCACGGGACACAGAGCCACAGTAATTACTGATGGGATGTCCCAGAGCAATGCTACCTGAGGGGGGGGAACCACGACCAAGTAGGGTGCAATCAGACCTGAGGACCCTGTACCGCTGCCTGCAGCACACTACGCCCAAAGGCGATATCCTCATGCCTTCTCACATCCACCTGATAGAATCTGGTGAATGTATGAACTGAAGACCAGGTTGCGGCCTTGCAGATTTGAGCCATAGAGGCCCGGTGATGCACTACCCAAGAAGCACCAATAGCCCCTGTGGAATGTGCCCTGATCTGAAACGGAGGAATCTTCTGTTTCAAACCGTAAGCTTGAATGATCAACTGTCGAATCCATTTAGAAATGGTAGCTTTTGACGCTGCCTGTCCTCTATTGGGACCCTCTGGCAGCACAAACAAAACATCCGTCCTGCGGATCTGAGTAGTTGCCCCTAGATAGGCCTTAACTGCTCTTACTACATCCAACGAATGTAGAGATCTCTCTTCCGGAGAACAGAGATCTGGAAAAAAGGAAGGTAGAACAATGTCTTGGTTTAAATGAAAATCAGAAACCACCTTCGGTAAAAAACTAGGATGAGGGCGTAGTACCACTCTATCCTTGTGTATAATCAAATAAGGCTCCTTACAGGAAAGAGCTGCTAATTCTGATACTCTTCTAGCAGAAGAGATGGCCACCAGAAAAATTAATTTCCTTGTCAACAAGACCAAAGGAATCTGACTTATTGGTTAAAAAGGCTGTTTCTGTAACACAGCCAGGACCAAATTCAAGTCCCAGGGGTTTAGGGGCGCTTTAACCGGAGGATTAAGACGCATCACCCCCTGCATAAAGTTTCGGACCAAAGAATGCGAAGCAAGTGGCCGCTGAAATAATACTGATAAAGCAGAGACCTGGCCCTTGATGGTACTCAAGGCCAGCTTCATCTCTAATCCCATCTGTAGAAAATCAAGGATTCTACCTATGACATACTTCCTGGGATGCCAACCTCTGGATTCACACCAGGTTATATAAGCCTTCCAGACTCTATGATAAATCATCCTGGAAGCTGGCTTCCTTGCCTTAATCAAGGTAGATATGACAGGACCTGAGAGTCCACGACTCTTCAGAACGTGGGTCTCAATAGCCAAACCGTCAAATTTAGCGTTTGTAAGGCAGGATGGAACACTGGACCTTGAGATAACAGGTCTGGGCGTACTGGTAGGGTCCACGAGGAACCCACCGTCATCCTTACTATTTCTGCATACCAAGTCCTTCTGGGCCAAGCGGGGGCAACAGAAGTACCGACTTCCTTTCCTGCCTGATCCTGCGAAGGAGTCGTGGTAGTAGCAGAATAGGCGGGAATGCATAAATCAGTGAGAACCGATGCCACGGAATCACCAACGCATCCGTCCCGCATGCAAGAGGATCTTTTGTCCTTGCCACAAATCTGTCTCTTTGTGTAGAATCGGGATGCAAAGAGATCTACATCTGGAACCCCCCATCTTTGGCATATGGCCCAAAAGACGTCGGGATGCAGAGACCATTCCCCTGGAAGTAACTGCTGGCGACTTAGATAGTCCGCCTGCCAATTCTCTATTCCCGGGATGAAAACTGCCGATATGCATGGCACCTGCATCTCTGCCCAGACTAAGATCTGGTTCACCTCTTTTTGAGCAGCTCGGCTCCGGGTGCCTCCCTGATGATTGACATAAGCCACTGCTGTGGCATTGTCGGACTGGATCCTGACCGGACAACCCTGTAGCCTGATAGTCCAGGCCTTTAGAGCTAGATGTATCGCCCGGATCTCCAGAATGTTGATGGGTAAGGTCCTCTCTGTCTTGGACCATACCCCTTGGACCGCAGCCTGTTCCAGAACTGCTCCCCAACCTGACAGTCTGGCATCTGTTGTTACCACCGTCCAGGTAACCGGTAGAAAGGATTTCCCCTTCTGCAGGTTTTCGGGTATGAGCCACCAATTGAGGCTCTGACGCACCGCATGCGACAGATGCATCGGAAAGTCTAATGCCTGAACCTTCTTGTTCCAGGTCGACAGAATACTGTGTTGCAGCATTCTTGAGTCAAAACTGAGCATAGGGAACTGCTTCGAATGAAGACACCATCTTCCCTAGTAGCCTCATACAAAGGCGGACTGAGGGACCCTTCTTGGTCCTTACTGTCAGAATCAGCTCTCTCAAAGCCGTGATCTTTGCCTGAGGTAGAAATATTTTCTCCTGGCTTGTATCTATAATCAGACCTAAATACTCCAGTCTTCTTACTGGTTTTAGGAAAGACTTTTCTAAGTTGAGGATCCAACCTAGGTGTTCTAGATACCTGACCGTGGTCCTCAAGTTTCCATTCAAAGAGGCTACCGACCGGTCTATCAAGAGCAGGTCGTCTAGGTATGCTATGACAGCTATACCCTAAGCCCTTAATCTGGCCAGAGGAGGAGCCAAGATCTTTGTGAACACTCGAGGTGCAGTGGCTATCCCGAAAGGCAGAGCCACAAACTGGAAATGGCGCCCTCCTACCTCGAAGCGCAGAAACTTCTGATGAGCAGGAAAAATGGGCACATGCAGATATGCATCTCTGATGTCTATTGATGCCAGAAATTCTCCTCCCTTCAGGGTGGGAAATACTGTTCGAATTGATTCCATGCGGAAGGATTGAATCCTTAGGAATCGGTTCAGATCCCTTAAGTCCAAAATGGGCCTGACATCCCCATTTGGCTTTTGGACCGTAAAAAGGTTGGAATAGAAGCCCAATCCCTGGTCCTTTGCGGGAACTATCATAATGACCTCATGCGACAAAAGTCGCTCTAACGCTAGAAGGAGCGACTGCTTCTTCTCTGGGTCTCTGGGAACATTTGATCTGAGGAACCGAGAAGGGAATTCCTGAAACTCCAGCTTGTACCCTAAGGTTACCGTGGAGATTACCCATCTGTCCTGGAAGTCCTCGTGCCAGAGCTCTGAGAACTGTCGCAGTCTTCCCCCCACTCGAGTGAGCGGGGGCGCCCCTCATGCAGAGGTCTTAGTGTTTTGCCTAGTAGGCTTCTTTCCCCAGGACTTCTTTTGTCCCTGGGGTTGACTCTTGTCTCTGGACCCCAATGGAGGCGGCCGTCGAGACTGCCTGGAGGCTGAAGCCCCCGGCGCTGGGGAAAGAGTCCGTTTGAAAGAGGGACGCTTACTCTTCTTCTTAACAGGTAAGAGAGTGCTTTTCCCACAAGATATTCTCTTGATATAGTTATCCAAGTCCTCTCCAAACAACCTTGCACCACGAAATGGAAACCCAGCCAGTAGCTTCTTACATGGTGCTTCGGCTGACCAATTTTTCAACCATAGGATTCTACGTATATGCACCAACCCCAGTGAAAGACGGGAGGTTTGCACGATAGAATCTCTAATGGCGTCAACCACAAAGCATAAGGCCGCTGGAAGGTTAGCAAACCCCTGGGCCTGCTGTTCAGGTAATACTTTGATGACCTGCTTAACATGGTCTCTTAAGTATTGACAGACTCCAATCGCTGCTACTGCAGGTTGGGCCACTGATCCTGCTAAGGAGAAAACATCCTTCAATAGGGATTCCATCCTTTTATTTACAGGATCCCTGAGCATCTGAGCATTGTCTACAGGACAAGTCAGGCTATTATTTACGGAGGAAATGGCGGCATCAATAACCGGTATTCCCCACATTTTATTAAACTTTTCTTCCATCGGATAAAGTGTTGAAAACTTTCTCGGCGGAAAAAAACGTTTGTCTGGGTGATCCCACTCAGAATAAATGAGCCTTTCAAGTAAAGTCTGAACAGGAAAAGCATGTGCTGCTTGGAAAGGTTTCAGTGACCCCAAAGCAGAAGAGGATTCTTTAGTAGTTTCAGGTATGGGCAACTTAAATGTGGAGCGGACCAATCCAGTGAGGATCTGCACTAAGACTTTCTCCTCTTGGGAAGTCGCAGAGGGTCCCACTCCACCTGAATCCTCCAAAGAGGAATCATCCATCCCATCCCGATCCTCTGGAAGGGATTCATCTCCTTTATCCCAGAGCTCCTCTGTCTGAGGGTCTTGGGGAACAGAGGAAAGCCTAGTGCGTTTTCTTCCACTGAGTGAAGACGTAATCACGGCCATTAATCTTTCCTCTAGACCATTAATGGTTGAGGAAAAAAACCTCTTGTGTAATATATACAGGGGCTGAAGTGCCAGAAGCAGGTGTAGCCCCTGACCCCGATGGCTCTCCCTGGCTAGCCGTCCCTGGCCCGTCTTTTAGGGGGGGAGGATGCTGCCAACAGGGGGCCCTCAGAACCTGAACGAGATCCCCTAGTGTCTCTGGTTCCTGGGGTGCTTGAACCTCTTCTACCCATAGTGCAAAGCAACAAGGTGTGAGGTATACAAATGAACACTGCCCGCTGAGCGATGTAGTCTGGCTAAAAGCCTTGCTACCCAATGTTCAGTCTGGTGTTACTTCAGTAAATGCTGCCTAGGAGAATGCCTGTGTCCCACCTTACATGCGACCGTCAGCTCTGTGTCTCTCAAAAGGCTGAGTGCACCTGTACAGAGTGCCTTTAATAGCCTGCAGCTGGCCTGAGTGGGAGTCTAAGCACTCTGTGCTGACATCCCGCCCCCTCCTCTACCGCCCCCCCCCCCCCTCGAGTTTTGAAAAAAACGAGCGCTTCCCGCACTGCCGACTCTCCCCGGAGAAAAGGCTGGGGATGGGGGGGGAAGGAGGGAGACAGGTAACAAGATCTGCCTGAACGGCTATCTTCAGAGATGGTGGCCATTAGGCCACAGAGCCCGGGTGGTATAACCACTTTCTAGACCCCTGTGGCCCCTCTCTAGCCTGGGGGGGGGGGAACATTTAAACATGAGAAATCCCCCTTTCCACCTTACCTGCTTGCAGCCTGCTTTGAAATGCTGGGAATAATCAGCACTGAACACCTGAGACAGAGTCAGCATGCTTAGGTTTGTGCTCTTGGCAGCCCCCGGTGGTCACAATAGGCATAGCATGCATTTACCTTAAAGGAGAAAAGCCACTAGAACTCAAAAATTCTGTGGAATCTCCTCTTACCTTATCCAGCCGCAGGGTGCTGTTTACACAGACCCAATCTTCACCTCTCACGGTGGGCTCCGTTTGAAAAAACCGTCAGAGACTGGGGCCCCCATCAGTAGGGGGATCCAACAGTTCTGGGACCGTAAAGCACCTCGCCAGAAATTAGGAAGTTTAAAGCCATTTTCTGATCTGCGGGGTCCAGCTCTCTAAAAAGAGAAGCATTACGGGTAAAACCTCGTTTCTTCGGACACGAGGCCCGGGTACCATTCAATTCGGCCATGAAAAGACACTTTGAATGGATCCGGTTCGCCTGGCTTGCCCCAGTATAGGATCTTAGGATATTCCCTTTGGAGCTCAGCACAGGACATCTTTACACGTCCATCACCTAAGACACTGGCGTAAAAACTGAGGTATCCCTGCAAGGGGGAGGGATTATATAGGGGGTTGAACTTCCTGATAGGGTGTGCCAGTGTCCAATCACCAGTGATACCTATATAACCCATCAGTAATTACTGTGGCTCTGTGTCCCGTGAGGTTCGAGAAAGAAATATATATATATACACACACACACACACACACACACACACACACACACACACACACACCATCATATAATCCTAGCAGAGTGGCTTGCAGTGATTGGGAGCAGTAATGTGTATACTGCTGGGAATGGTGATAGAAGAATGTAAGCTCTACGAGCCGGGACCTCCTGTACCTTTTGTATTGAACTGTACTGTAATTGTGTTGTCCCCCTATACATTGTAAAGCGCTGTGTAAACTGTTGGCGCTATATAAATCGTGAATAATAATAATAATAATAATAGAAGGGGAGGGGTGGCTCACACACAGGAGATGACAGGCAGGGAGGGGAGGGGGGAGGAGGACACAGGAACAGAGAGGAGAGCTGCAGATATCAGGCTGCGGATGACAGAGGCACGTAAACTGACCACGGTGTCAGGAGCTCAGCAGCCATGATACACCGTGGTCAGAGTTTACATAGGGGAGGGGAGAAACTGGTAGGATCAACCAGGTGTTACAGGGGGCCAAAATTACACAGCACAAGCACTGTGCTGTATAAAATGCTTTAAGGAAACCAGATTAAAACTTTTTTTTTTTTTTTGGGTTAAACGCGTTAACCCTTTTAGCAGGGGTGCAGACCCTCGGCAAGGGAAATTTTTTTAGGTCTGCTGAATTTGGATTTTAAGATGAACTCCACTGAAAACTATAACGTCATTTACCTGTCGCTCCACCTCGTCTGTGATCTGTTTGATTTTCAGTCTATAGTCCTCGCTGAGGAGCTCCAGTTGTTTCTCAATGAACTCCAATCTGTCTCTGAATTCTTCCCGCTTTTCCAGGCAATAAACTCTGCAGAGAGAATGAGACATATTCTGATGTATATGATGGGAAGACTGAGAACCAGGACTGAGATAGTCCCTTAAACTGTGGAGTTTAAGCATACTGCTTCCTGATATCGGAGTATTATTTTCTAGCATGGAAGGCAACCAATAAAAAAAAACAAAAAAAAACAAAAACATTAAAAAAGAGAACCTGTCACTATGGAGGCGCTAGAGGATGTCATAAGCAGTGCAAGTTTAATGGTACAGCAAAAACATCCCCAACGTCATGTACAGTAGAATATCATCTAGGAGTTGGACTACAGCAGTGTTGCATGGAAACCTTTTTGTATCAAGCAACAGCCACCCTGACAGATATCCTTTAGTGTACAGCGAGAAAACCCCTTTGCTTTGCCCTTCAGTGCCGGTTCACATCTGCGCTGACAGCCAACATCCTGCGCGACTTCACTGCAGCTTGCTTGCGACTTCGTTAACAAAAGTCAATGCAAGTCGCCCCAAAGTAGTGCAGGAACCTGAGTTGCACCAATTAGAATGGTTCTATTGCAGTTAATGGGGTGCGACTTTTCATGCGACTTTGAACTTTCAAGTCACATGGCAGCGTGAACCGAGCCTCAAAAGTGAACTGCACCCTCTTACTTTATTAGTTAGGTTGCATATACAGCAATAAACGTCTCTTGTTTTTACTCTTTATCAACTAAGTACTGCAGCATTAAAAAACCCTATGCTGTGGGAACACAGTCAAGATACACACACACACGGTTCTCCTGTGATCCAGTAGAACTGGACTGCCGAGACCCGCTGTGCCGAACACAGCCCAGTCAGCAAACCCAGAAGAGCGCCGCCAACATACTCGTCCGCAGTACAACTACTGTGGGTGGGCAACAAGTAGATAAAATGAACCTGTCATTTGCCAACTTAGAGCAAAACAACGTGTGCACATAATGACCACCATCAACACAGACTTGCCTTTTCTTTGCCTCATATCACTGTACCATTTGTTTGCAGGGAGCAAAGATAAATACTTAGTACATCCAGGTGTAGAGAACATGCGACTCGCTCCCCTTTCTTGTACGCAAGACTGTTATTTAACCCCTTCCTCCTGCATCTATAAAATATATGCCGCAGCATGCAGGTGGGCTTTATGCTGTACTCCCGTATATATGCATACAGCTAGTAAACCCCCAGCGATGTCACCACATTTTCACTCACAGCTCCTGGTTACGTTGCAAGGTAGCCATTCTAACCGTTCCCAATCACATGATCACTGCGATAGCCAATCACAGTGATCACATGATTAGGAAGCCCAGGAATTGCCACATTTACAACCCTTAAAGGCTGATGGGAAGCTGGCAGAAAAAGGTGTACGACTGCCCAGCATCAACACATTAGGCAAAGATAGAGTTTATAGCCTTATATAAGCCCCAAGTTACAATTAGGCTTACACGGGGCTTCCTCTTATCCCTCTTGGGGGCTGCGCAGCATAATAGAGAAGTAAAGGAAAGGAAATGCTGCTGGTAGCCATTAAAGTGGTTGTAAACCCTCCCTCCTGACTTTTAACTATAGGTAAGCCTAAAATAAGGCTTACCTATAGGTAGTGGAAATATCTCCTAAACGTACACCGTTTAGGAGATATTTCATTTGTAGTGCGCCGATGATGTAATC
Source organism: Lithobates septentrionalis (assembly GCA_037952835.1). Lineage (NCBI taxonomy): Eukaryota > Metazoa > Chordata > Amphibia > Anura > Ranidae > Lithobates > Lithobates septentrionalis. Next base: position 912,333 of record JBBDGP010001569.1, read on the forward strand.
GGCGCATGAGCTGTGAAGAAATGGACCTCCGTGTCATCTCTTCCCCAGCGTGTGCCGTTACTGATGGCTCCCGCGCATGCCAGGACTCCGGCCAGTCACAGAGCCGGAGTCCGCGGTCCCCGGAAGGAAGAGGGGTGAAGATGGACGCAGCCTGCACAGGGGACAGCGATGGATTTGTTTGCAAGCAAGTGTCACATAATGGGCTAGTATGCGATGCACACTAGCCCATTATGCTTTTAATTTGCAGGCTTTGCAGGGAGCAAAAGAGGAAGTAAAACCCATCAGGGTTTACTTCCTCTTTAATGGGCAAAGCGCTGGTCATATGACGTCCTCCTGTGCATGACCTGCCTACGCCGCGCCCCCCACAGCTGATTACGGATCGGAGTAAGGGGCCGATCCTGGCCCCTTACCACGTGATCAGCTGACAGCTGATCAGGTGATGTAAACAGAAGATCAGTAATCGTTTGTTTTTTTCCCCTCACGCCGAAAACAAAAAAAGCTGATCACCGGCTTCTGTCAAAGGGACAACGGTCCCTCACACAGAGAGCCACGGCTGCCTAATCTGCGCCCGCCAGTGCCACCTACCTTTTCCCAACAGTGCCACCTATCAATGCCCACCAGTGCAGCCTGTAAAATGCCCACCAGTGCCACCTACCAGTGCAGCCAATCAATGCCCACCAGTGCCACCCATCAGTGTCACCTACCAGCGCACATCAAGGAGAAAAAAAAAAGCACCCGTTTTCAAAATTTTATAACAAACTACCGTATTTATCTGCGTATAACATGCACCCAAGTTTAGGAGGGAATTTTAAGGAAAAAAAACTTTTAGGAGGGAAGTTTAAGAAAAAAAACCTTACATTTAAATGCCCATCAATGCAGCCTTATCAGTGCCCATCTGCAGCCTTGTCCATCATTGCAGAATGATCAGTGTCCTTTGCAGCCTTGCCCAGTGTCATTTGCAGCCTCATTGTTTAAAATTAGCGCCGCCGAGATACACAGAGCCGGATGTCCTGTGTACTCAGCCCCTCTTGCAGTCCCGCCCCTTGGCCCGGTTCCTATGATGGGCATAACACAGGTCCAATGGCGGGACTGGGCGTGACTGCGAGCGGAGCCGAGCCGAGTACACAGTACACTCGGCTATGTGTATATCGGAGGCGTTCGCTCCTCCAGACAGTGGGGATCGGCATATAACGTGCACCCACTATTTTCCCCTGATTTTAAAGGGGACAAAAGTGCGTGTTATACGCCGATAAATACGGTATTTGAAAACAAAGACAGCTGAAGCAATGAGGCTTTAGCGGAGAAAAGTCATGTGTTCTTTCATTCATTTCTGTTTACTGCACCGACTACTAAGGGAGATTTCTACACCCCGGCATACTCTCCTACAGCGGTCACGCCCTGGTCTAAAATCGCATTCTTACCTCTGTTCCTGGGCCGCAACGTGCACAGACTCCATGATTTGCCGTAAAACCTCTGCTATGTGTTTGGCTCTCATCGTATGTTGCTCAAATTTGGTTTTTACAGCTGACTGTGAGATGCACTCCTACCCAGACAGAAATAGACAGTTCAATAATCTGAAATAACAACAGAAAAATAACATTTATCATCACTGACAAAAACTTACCTCAAACCTTCTTTCAAAGTTCTGAAATTCAAACATGCGAACTTGGAACCCTTCAGCCAATGCTCCACCTGTCATAAAAAGGTTTATTAATAGAGCAACATAACAAAAAAGGATACAATGCTTAAAAAGACCACAATGGACATGCTGGAGGAGGCTAGATGGAGTCATCTTAGCCCCCCCCCCCAGTATTTAAACCGGATGGGCTACCTAGAAAGTGACCTAATACTTCTTGGGGTTTTTTTTAATGTTTTTATGAGACGAAGACTGACTTATGGGTTTACTTGTTCAGACACTTTAATGCATAGGTCAGTAATTATGACTTTTGGGCTGCTCCTAATTTAGTCTGGGGAGAGCCTGGTTGTTATATTGCCATATAACAGTTTCTTCCCCCCCTTTTTCTATCATTTTAACTCTCTTGGATATATTTGTTGTTTGTATATTGGTTGTAAACGCCTGGTTTACAACCAACTGAGTGACCACCTCATTAAAAACAACCTTCTTGATCCCCTTCAATCTGGATTTCGCCCTCAACACTCCACAGAAACTGCTCTTTTAAAACTCACAAATGACCTACTAACTGCAAAAACCAACGGACACTATTCTGTACTCCAACTTCTGGACCTTTCAGCCGCCTTTGACACGGTTGACCACCCCCCCCCCCTCCTCAAAAATCTTTACTCCCTCGGTCTCCGTGACTGTGCTCTTCAGTGGCTCTCATCCTACCTATCCCAACGCACCTTCAGTGTCACTTACAATTCTACTTCTTCCACTCCTCTTCCCTTCTCTGTCGGGGTCCCCCAAGGTTCTGTTCTTGGACCTCTTATTTTCAATCTACACCTCTTCCCTGGGTCAGCTGATAGCCTCTCACGGCTTTCAATATCATTTCTATGCTGATGACACGCAAATCTATCTCTCCACCCCTCAACTCACTCCATCAGTCTCCTCACGCATCACTTACTAACCGACATATTTGTATGGATGTCACACCACTTCCTCAAACTCAACTTGTCCAAAACCGAGCTTATAATATTTCCTCCCCCACGTTCCTCTTCCCCTGACTTCTCTGTGAAGAGCAATGGCACAACCATCCACCAGGGCCGTCTTTAAGGCAGGGCAAAAGGGGCAGCTGCCCAGGGCCCTGTAATTGTTGTGGGGCCCAAAGCAGCTGCCTCATACTTGCCAACTATCCCAGTTTAAATTCCTTTGTCCCTTGAGGTTTTAGTCCTGTGCTGTGTCCTGATATCTCGGTGTGAAGTTCTGTTACTAATGCTGCCCAGCTCTGCGATATTGTTGTGTACAAATGACTCACCTGCAGACCCTGTGTTTACATGTAAATACTGGCATTAATATGTAAACAGCGACGACATTCATATGTAAATAGCGGCGGACGGCAATACAAATGTGAAAGAAAGTTACAAACCCTTTTTCAAAATCATACGGTGCCAAGGCACATGTCAGCAGATGTATGGGGGTGTCATTAATAATTAATGGAACTGCTGTGTATCTGCTAAAGGGCAGCACATTTCTGTGGTGTCAGGAAAGCGATTTTGCATGCGTTCCCGACACACACAAATGTGAACCTAGGCTAAATATCTCAGTTACATTGGTGGTCAGTGTAAATCTTCTCATTACATTGGGGCTTGGTGTAGAATCCTTTCATTCACACTAGTGGCCAGTGTGAATGTCCACCTTACATTGGTGGTCAGTGTAAATGCCTCCTTACATTGGTGGTTACTGTGAATTCTTTTATTACATTAGTGGTCAGTGTAAACCCCTATTGCATTAGTGGTCAGTGTAAGCCCCTATTACATTGGTGGCCAGTGTTGAAACTCCTCTTTATATTGGTAGTCGGTAAAAAAATCAGCATTGCCATTGATCACACCCTCCCCTCCCCCCAGCACTGTCACTGATCCCAGGAGTCTTAGGATCACTAGGAGTTTTCTGTCTATTAATGGGTCCCCTCAGCTCCCCAGTCCATGGTATGCAGGCAGTGAGGAGATGATGTACGTCTAGCAACCAATCAGTAAGCAGTAATGATGTGCAGTAAGCTCTAGCAACCAACCCGTGAACAGTATTGATGTACAGTAATCTCTAGCAACCAATCAACAAGCAGAAATCATGTGCTGTAACCTCTAGCAACTAATCAGTGAGCCGTAATGTGTGCTGTAACCTCTAGCAACCAGTCAGTGAGCTGTAATGATACACTGTAACCTCTGGCAACCAATCCCAATGAATCAGTAAACGGATCTTGAGTCTAGCTGCTATTTATTGTATGTCTCAGAGCAGGTGAAGCGTGAAACTGCATGGGGGGGCCCCAAGAAAATTTTTGCCCAGGGTCCAAGCAATATTAAAAGACGGCCCTGCCATCCACCCGTCCCCACATGTCAGGGTGCTAGGTGTTATCCTGGATTCTGAACTCTCCTTTCAGCCCCACATCCAATCACTTTCCAAAGCTTGCCGCCTCAACCTCCGCAACATCTCTAAACTACGTCCCTTTCTAACCAATGAAACCACAAAGCTCCTGATTCACTCCCTGGTTATCTCTCACCTCGACTACTGCAACTCACTCCTCATTGGCTTACCTTTAAATAGACCCCTCCCCCCTTCAGTCCATCATGAATGCTGCTGCCAGACTCATACACCTTACAAACCGCTCAGTGTCTGCTACCCCTCTCTGCCAATCCCTCCATTGGGTACCACTCGCCCAAATAATTAAATTCAAAATACTAACAATAAGTTACAAAGCCATCCACAACTCTGCCCCCAGCTACATCACTAACCTAGTCTCAAAATACCAACCTAATCGCCCTCTCCGTTCCTCCCAAGACCTCCTGCTCTCTAACTCCCTCATCACCTCCTCCCATATCCTCCTCCAGGACTTCTCCCGAGCCTCGCCCATCCTCAGGAATTCCCTACCCCAATCTGTCAGACTGTCTCCAACTTTATCCACTTTTAGGCGATCCCTGAAAACTTTCCTCTTCAGAGAAGCCTATCCTGCCTCCATCTAACAACTGCACTTTTTTCTCCATTAGCTCATCCCCCACAGCTATTACCCTTTGTATAACTTGACCCTCCCTCCTAGATTGTAAGCTCTAACGAGCAGGGCCCTCTGATTCCTCCTGTATTGAATTGAATTGTATTGTACTTGTACTGTCTGCCCTAATGTTGGAAAGCGCTGCGTAAACTGTCTGCGCTATATAAATCCTGTATAATAATATTGGATGTGACATGTTACTTTGTCTTAAATAGATATATATATATATATGAATGAGAGAGAGAGAGAGAGAGAGAGAGAGAGAGAGAGAGAGAGAGAGAGAGAGAGAGAGAGAGAGAGAGAGAGAGAGAGACAGAGACAGAGACAGACACACTGTACACAAACTACAATGATTACCTCCTTCTGGCATTCCTTGAGCTTTCTGTATTCTAGCATTCAACACCTCTTTGGCAGACACAAAGAATATGCGATCGCTGGCCTGGGTCCGGTCCAGAACACCCAGCTCATCCACCAGGAAGCTGGTACACCGCTCCATATGCTGACGTCGCACCTGCAGAGAGATACAAGTTCTGAATCCCAATCCAAGAACAGTCTAAGGGTCCTTTCCATTCAAACGTGGGAGCTCCGCCCCGTTCACTAGGGATCCACAAGTACAGTACAAGTATTCATACCCCTTGAAATTTTCCATATTTTGTCATGTTACAATCAAAAAAACGTAAATGTATTTTATTGGGATTTTATGTGATAGACCAAAACACAAATGTGGCCCATAATTGTGAAGTGGAAGGAAAATGATAAATGGTTTTTAATTTTTTTTTTTTTACAAATACATATCTGAAAAGTGTGGGGTGCATTTGTATTCAGCCCCCTTTACTCTGATCCCTCCAACTAAAATCTAGTGGAACCAATTGCCGTCAGAAGTCACCTCATTAGTAAATAGAGTCCACCTGTGTGTAATTTAATCTCAGTATAAATACAACTGTTCTGTGAAGCCCTCGGGAGGTTTGTTAGGGAACCTTAGTGAACAAACAGCATCATGAAGGCCAAGGAACACATCAGACAGGTCAGAGGTAACGTTGTGGAGAAGTATAAAGCAGGGTTAGGTTATAAAGAAAAATATCCCAAGCTTTGAACATCTCACAGAGCTCTGTTCAAGCCATCATCCGAAAATGGAAAGAGTATGGCACAACTGCAAACCTACCAAGACATGGCCGTCCACCTAAACTGACAGGCCGGGCAAGGAGAGCATTCATTAGAGAAGCAGCCAAGAGGCCCATGGTAACTCTGGAGGAGCTGCAGAGATCCACAGCTCAGGTGGGAGAATCTGTCCACAGGACAACTATTAGTTGTGCTCTCCACAAATCTGACCTTTATGGAAGAGTGGCAAGAAGAATGACATTGTTGAAAGAAAGCCAGAAGAAGTCCTGTTTGCAGTTTGCGAGAAGCCATGTGGGAGACACAGCAAACATGTGGAAGAAGGTTCTCTGGTCAGATGAGACCAAAATTGAACTTTTTGGCCTAAAAGCAAAACTCTATGTGTGGCGGAAAACGAACACTGCACATCACCCTGAACACACCATCCCCACCGTGAAACATGGTGGTGGCAGCATCATGTTGTGGGGATGCTTTTCTTCAGCAGGGACAGGGAAGCTGGTCAGAGTTGATGGGAAGATGGATGGAGCCAAATACAGGGCAATCCTCTAGGAAAACCTGTTAGAGTCTGCAGAAGACTTGAGACTGGGGTGGAGGTTCACCTTCCAGCAGATCAAAAGCATATTCATGTGTTAGAATGGCCCAGTCAAAGTCCAGATCTAAATCCAATTGAGAATCTGTGACAAGACTTGAAAATTGTTGTTCACAGACATTCTCCATCCAATCTGACAGAGCTTGAGATATTTGGCAAAGAAGAATGGGGAAAAATGTCCCTCTCTAGATGTGCAAAGCTGGTAGAGACATCCCCAAAAAGACTTGCAGCTGTAATTGCAGTGAAAGGCGGTTCTACAAAGTAGTGACTCAGGGGGGCGCTATACAAATGCACGCCACACTTTTCACATATTTGTAAAAAAAAATTTGAAAACCATTTATCATTTTCCTTCCACTTCACAATTATGTGCCACTTTGTGCTCTATTACATAAAACCAAAAACATAAATGTATTTTATTGGGATTTTAGCATGACAAAATGTAGAATTTTTCAAGGCACTGTAGATCCCCCACTAAATCAGAGCAGAATGGGACAAATGTCAGTTTTGGGACATCTGTGCCTATTCAGTTTTCAGCCAAATATTTACTGCAGCGGACACTGGATATCTCTTAAGCCTGGGTCACACCTATGCATTTTTTTGTGCTTTTTGCAGAAACGCACTACAGTCCATTTAACATGGTTTCCTATAGGACATGTTCACATCTATGCTCCCCCCCCCCCCCCCCCCCAACAGCTACGTTTTTTGGAAAGGGTCAGGAACTTAAACGTAAAACTGTGTGTTTTTGGTTCAGTAGACTTCAATAGCGACGTGTCCCCAATTTGGCCTATTCTGGGACCCGATTCGGAATCTGGTTTTCAGATTCGCTGGTATATGCCTGGAAGACAGGCCGGAGACATGTCTACTTCACTTAACCCCGCTCTCACGCCGCAGATACAAAAGATCTCTTTTGATACATTTATTAAGTGCGGCAAAAATCTGTATCCCTCAAAAATGTAAATGCCCCTGACGATTGGTCAGTGGATCGCTGTGGTGAATAAAATCACCGAAATGGAGCGTTTGACCGCGGCTACGAGACAGAAAGAAGAGCAATACCGGAAAACATGGCAGGATTTCCAATACTCCAGTGACTAACGTCTACGTGTCCTCTTTGCCATCTTAGATTGCGTGGGTTCATTCTGGGGATCTAAAGTGGAATACATGGGTCTCGGAGTGGTGGCTTGTCATAAGGGGGCCTCAGCTGTTGCTTTAGATTTTATTTTTGTTACTGCCTTTAACTTTTACTACACCCTCTCTCTCCCCTCCCCCTCTTTTTTTTTCCCTTCTCTCTTTTCTGTCCTATTGGTTGTTTTAGGGCTTGTTCACACTTGCCTAAATTTCTAACGCTGGCGTCAATGAGCTTTATTATGGGCATTAGACAGGTATTTTACAAGCATTAATGAGTTAAAAATGCTCTCCGAATGCCCTATGGGCAATTTTGAAGCATTTGGCGAACGTTAAAACTGCTCCACAAATGCCACATTCCATTACAGTAAATGAACTAATCTTAAAGCGGAGTTCCACCCAAAAATGGAAGTTCCGCTTTTCGGAATCCCCCCCTCCTCCGGTGTCACATTTGGCATCTTTCAAGGGGGAAGGGAGGGAGCAGATACCAGTCTAATACAGGTATTTTGCTCCCACTTCCGGGCATAGATAACCATGCCATCCGCGGGTATCTACGCCACTTCCCGTCTCTCCCCCCCCCCCCCCCCCCTGGTGTCTTCACAGCGGGTCCCAGAAGACAGGAGGGACCAGTGGGACAGTGCAGAGTGAGTCTCGCATGCGCAGTTGGGAAGCCACAAGGCTTCACTTCCTGATTCCCTTACCGAAGATGGCGGTGGCAGCATTCGAGAGCCAAGGGAGAGATCGGCTTTGGGTGCCGAAATCGCGGGCGCCCTGGACAGGCAAGTGTCCTTTTTTTTAAAAAAGTCAGCAGCTGCAGTATTTGTAGCTGCTGTCTTTAAAAAAAATAAATAAAATTTGGCGGAACTCCGCTTTAACGCCCCGCAACTGCCTGCCAGAGCATTTGTGAGGCGTTACCATAGACTTGAATGGGAGGCTTCAAACGCCTCCTGACTCGACATGAGGCTTCAATTTTGAAGTGATGCTGACGCTTAGTGTGAACAGCAAAATGCGCTGTCTATTGTACCTTGTGCACAGGTGTTTGAGGGGCCTTTTTAACGCCGCTCAAACGCCTGCTCTTAATGTTAGTGTGAACTCAGCCTTACTGCTCGGTCATAAGAAAAAAACAAAAAAATGTACACAGGCAAGTCCATGCTCAAGAGGTAGCATAATCTTATGATCTCAGTGCCTTAGTCTTTACTGAGTTGATTTTATTAAAAGGGGACTCTCTTCACCAGTTAAAATGTTATCATTCTGAACGTTATCTTTTATTACATGTTGGATATGCCTTTTTATTTTATTTTTTTGCTGGTGGGAATTTGATACCTGCTGTGAATAATATGGTTCCACAAATGGGATAGTTTTTGTTACTTCTTGGTCTCTTCCTGTAAGACTTACTGCCTTGATGAAGTACGCAATAAAAATTTACCTTAAAAAAAAAAATCTCCAATGGAGAAGCTGCAAAAAAGCATGTAGTGCGTTTTTTGCATCAATTTTACCACAATTTTTGTTTTTTAATCTGCCCAACAACAAATTGGCCCAAAAAAAAAAAAAAAACTCTCATACTCTAATTGCTTGCTCTCACCTCATCCATATACTCTGGTTCTGAGGCAGATGCATCCCAGCGGTTGTTCAAAATAAAGATGTTTGGCCGTGACAGGCGGTCGTTCACCTTATGAAAGAACTGCTTTTCCTGAAAGACAACAAATTATCAGCTGCATTAGCGGGCAACAGCCAGAATTTCATAACAGCAATATGTGTATACAACTAAAGAGGGGATGGGGAAGCCCACTTGTGCCAGGTAATGAATGGGTAAACATTCTTGGTATAGAACTGTGACATATTCCTGATCTATATAAAATATTAGCAATATATTTTTTGTTACTAAACCCACAAGTGTAAAATCAGTCTGTATATGCAGTAAAGCATGCTTGTTCTACTCACTGTGGAAGGGGTTAATCTTTTGCGTTGTGTAAAAAATAGGATTTTTTAAAACAGCTTACCTGTAAAATCCTTTTCTTTCGAAGGACATCACGGGACACAGAGCCACAGTAATTACTGATGGGTTATATAGGTATCACTGGTGATTGGACACTGGCACACCCTATCAGGAAGTTCAACCCCCTATATAATCCCTCCCCCTTGCAGGGATACCTCAGTTTTGTAGCCAAGCAATATAGTGTATTAGAAGAGGGGCGGGACCTCTGTGTCCCGTGATGTCCTTCGAAAGAAAAGGATTTTACAGGTAAGCTGTTTTAAAAAATCCTATTTTCTTTCTTGAACATCGCGGGACACAGAGCCACAGTAATTACTGATGGGATGTCCCAGAGCAATGCTACCTGAGGGGGGGGAACCACGACCAAGTAGGGTGCAATCAGACCTGAGGACCCTGTACCGCTGCCTGCAGCACACTACGCCCAAAGGCGATATCCTCATGCCTTCTCACATCCACCTGATAGAATCTGGTGAATGTATGAACTGAAGACCAGGTTGCGGCCTTGCAGATTTGAGCCATAGAGGCCCGGTGATGCACTGCCCAAGAAGCACCAATAGCCCTTGTGGAATGTGCCCTGATCTGAAACGGGGGAACCTTCTGTTTCAAACCGTAAGCTTGAATGATCAACTGTCGAATCCATTTGGAAATGGTAGCTTTTGACGCTGCCTGTCCTCTATTGGGACCCTCTGGCAGCACAAACAAAACATCCGTCCTGCGGATCTGAGTAGTTGCCCCTAGATAGGCCTTAACTGCTCTTACTACATCCAACGAATGTAGAGATCTCTCTTCCGGAGAACAGGGATCTGGAAAAAAGGAAGGTAGAACAATGTCTTGGTTTAAATGAAAATCAGAAACCACCTTCGGTAAAAAACTAGGATGAGGGCGTAGTACCACTCTATCCTTGTGTATAATCAAATAAGGCTCCTTACAGGAAAGAGCTGCTAATTCTGATACTCTTCTAGCAGAAGAGATGGCCACCAGAAAAATTAACTTCCTTGTCAACAAGACCAAAGGAATCTGACTTATTGGTTAAAAAGGCTGTTTCTGTAACACAGCCAGGACCAAATTCAAGTCCCAGGGGTTTAGGGGCGCTTTAACCGGAGGATTAAGACGCATCACCCCCTGCATAAAGTTTCGGACCAAAGAATGCGAAGCAAGTGGCCGCTGAAATAATACTGATAAAGCAGAGACCTGGCCCTTGATGGTACTCAAGGCCAGCTTCATCTCTAATCCCATCTGTAGAAAATCAAGGATTCTACCTATGACATATTTCCTGGGATGCCAACCTCTGGATTCACACCAGGTTATATAAGATAATCATCCTGGAAGCTGGCTTCCTTGCATTAATCAAGGTAGATATGACAGGACCTGAGAGTCCACGACTCTTCAGAACGTGGGTCTCAATAGCCAAACCGTCAAATTTAGCGTTTGTAAGGCAGGATGGAACACTGGACCTTGAGATAACAGGTCTGGGTGTACTGGTAGGGTCCACGAGGAACCCACCGTCATCCTTACTATTTCTGCATACCAAGTCCTTCTGGGCCAAGTGGGGGCCACCAGAAGTACCGACTTCCTTTCCTGCCTGATCCTGCGAAGGAGTCGTGGTAGTAGCAGAATAGGCGGGAATGCGTAAATCAGTGAGAACCGATGCCACGGAATCACCAACGCATCCGTCCCGCATGCAAGAGGATCCTTTGTCCTTGCCACAAATCTGTTTATCTTTTTGTTGAATCGGGATGCAAAGAGATCTACATCTGAAACCCCCCATCTTTGGCATATGGCCCAAAAGACGTCGGGATGCAGAGACCATTCCCCTGGAAGTAACTGCTGGCGACTTAGATAGTCCGCCTGCCAATTCTCTATTCCTGGGATGAAAACTGCCGATATGCATGGCACATGCATCTCTGCCCAGACTAAGATCTGGTTCACCTCTTTTTGAGCAGCTCGGCTCCGGGTGCCTCCCTGATGATTGACATAAGCCACTGCTGTGGCATTGTCGGACTGGATCCTGACCGGACAACCCTGTAGCCTGATAGTCCAGGCCTTTAGAGCTAGATGTATCGCCCGGATCTCCAGAATGTTGATGGGTAAGGTCCTCTCTGTCTTGGACCATACCCCTTGGACCGCAGCCTGTTCCAGAACTGCTCCCCAACCTGACAGACTGGCATCTGTTGTTACCACCGTCCAGGTAACCGGTAGAAAGGATTTCCCCTTCTGCAGGTCTTCGGGTATGAGCCACCAATTGAGGCTCTGACGCACCGCATGCGACAGGTGCATCGGAAAGTCTAATGCCTGAACCTTCTTGTTCCAGGTCGACAGAATACTGTGTTGCAGCATTCTTGAGTGAAACTGAGCATAGGGAACTGCTTCGAATGAAGACACCATCTTTCCTAGTAGCCTCATACAAAGGCGGACTGAGGGACCCTTCTTGGTCCTTACTGTCAGAATCAGCTCTCTCAAAGCCGTGATCTTTGCCTGAGGTAGAAATATTTTCTCCTGGCTTGTATCTATAATCAGACCTAAATACTCCAGTCTTCTTACTGGTTTTAGGAAAGACTTTTCTAAGTTGAGGATCCAACCTAGGTGTTCTAGATACCTGACCGTGGTCCTCAAGTTTCCATTCAAAGAGGCTACCGACCGGTCTATCAAGAGCAGGTCGTCTAGGTATGCTATGACAGCTATACCCTGAGCCCTTAATCTGGCCAGAGGAGGAGCCAAGATCTTTGTGAACACTCGAGGTGCAGTGGCTATCCCGAAAGGCAGAGCCACAAACTGGAAATGGCGCCCTCCTACCTCGAAGCGCAGAAACTTCTGATGAGCAGGAAAAATGGGCACATGCAGATATGCATCTCTGATGTCTATTGATGCCAGAAATTCTCCTCCCTTCAGGGTGGGAACTACTGTTCGAATTGATTCCATGCGGAAGGATTGAATCCTTAGGAATCGGTTCAGATCCCTTAAGTCCAAAATGGGCCTGACATCCCCATTTGGCTTTTGGACCGTAAAAAGGTTGGAATAGAAGCCCAATCCCTGGTCCTTTGCGGGAACTATCATAATGACCTCCTGCGACAAAAGTCGCTCTAACGCTAGAAGGAGCGACTGCTTCTTCTCTGGGTCTCTGGGAACATTTGATCTGAGGAACCGAGGAGAAGGGAATTCCTGAAACTCCAGCTTGTACCCTAAGGTTACCGTGGAGATTACCCATCTATCCTGGAAGTCCTCGTGCCAGAGCTCTGAGAACTGTCGCAGTCTTCCCCCCACTCGAGTGAGCGGGGGCGCCCCCTCATGCAGAGGTCTTAGTGTTTTGCCTAGTAGGCTTCTTTCCCCAGGACTTCTTTTGTCCCTGGGGTTGACTCTTGTCTCTGGACCCCAATGGAGGCGGCCGTCGAGACTGCCTGGAGGCGGAAGCCCCCGGCGCTGGGGAAAGAGTCCGTTTGAAAGAGGGACGCTTACTCTTCTTCTTGAAAGGTAAGAGAGTGCTTTTCCCACAAGAGATTCTCTTGATATAGTTATCCAAGTCCTCTCCAAACAACCTTGCACCATGAAATGGAAACCCAGCCAGTAGCTTCTTACATGGTGCTTCGGCTGACCAATTTTTCAACCATAGGATTCTACGTATATGCACCAACCCCAGTGAAAGACGGGAGGTTTGCACGATAGAATCTCTAATGGCGTCAACCACAAAGCATAAGGCCGCTGGAAGTTAGCAAACCCCTGGGCCTGCTGTTCAGGTAATACTTTGATGACCTGCTTAACATGGTCTCTTAAGTATTGACAGACTCCAATCGCTGCTACTGCAGGTTGGGCCACTGATCCTGCTATGGAGAAAACATCCTTCAATAGGGATTCCATCCTTTTATCTACAGGATCCCTGAGCATCTGAGCATTGTCTACAGGACAAGTCAGGCTATTATTTACGGAGGAAATGGCGGCATCAATAGCCGGTATTCCCCACATTTTAATAAACTTTTCTTCCATCGGATAAAGTGTTGAAAACTTTCTCGGCGGAAAAAAACGTTTGTCTGGGTAATCCCACTCAGAATAAATAAGCTTTTCAAGTAAAGTATGAACAGGAAAAGCATGTGCTGCTTGGAAAGGTTTCAGTGACCCCAAAGCAGAAGAGGATTCTTTAGCAGTTTCAGGTATGGGCAACTTAAATGTGGATCGGACCAATCCAGTGAGGATCTGCACTAAGACTTTCTCCTCTTGGGAAGTCGCAGAGGGTCCCTCTCCACCTGAATCCTCCGAAGAGGAATCATCCGTCCCATCCCGATCCTCTGAAAGGGATTCATCTCCTTTATCCCAGAGCTCCTCTGTCTGAGGGTCTTGGGGAACAGAGGAAAGCCTAGTGCGTTTTCTTCCACTGAGTGAAGACGTAATCACGGCCATTAATCTTTCCTCTAGACCATTAATGGTTGAGGAAAAAACCTCTTGTGTAATATATACAGGGGCTGAAGTGCCAGAAGCAGGTGTAGCCCCTGACCCCGATGGCTCTCCCTGGCTAGCCGTCCCTGGCCCGTCTTTTAGGGGGGGAGGATGCTGCCAACAGGGGGCCCTCAGAACCTGAACGAGATCCCCTAGTGTCTCTGGTTCCTGGGGTGCTTGAACCTCTTCTACCCATAGTGCAAAGCAACAAGGTGTGAGTTATACAAATGAACACTGCCCGCTGAGCGATGTAGTCTGGCTAAAAGCCTTGCTACCCAATGCTCAGTCTGGTGTTACTTCAGTAAATGCTGCCTAGGAGAATGCCTGTGTCCCACCTTACATGCGACCGTCAGCTCTGTGTCTTTCAGAAGGCTGAGTGCACCTGTACAGAGTGCCTTTAATAGCCTGTAGCTGGCCTGAGTGGGAGTCTAAGCACTCTGTGCTGACATCCCGCCCCCTCCTCTAACGCCCCCCCCCCCCCCCTCGAGTTTTGAAAAAAACGAGCGCTTCCCGCACTGCCGACTCTCCCCGGAGAAAAGGCTAGGGATGGGGGGGGAAGGAGGGAGACAGGTAACAAGATCTGCCTGAACGGCCATTTTCAGAGATGGTGGCCATTAGGCCACAGAGCCCGGGTGGTATAACCACTTTCTAGACCCCTGTGGCCCCTCTCTAGCCTGGGGGGGACATTCAAACATGAGAAATCCCCCTTTCCACCTTACCTGCTTGCAGCCTGCTTTGAAATGCTGGGAATAATCAGCACTGAACACCTGAGACAGAGTCAGCATGCTTAGGTTTGTGCTCTTGGCAGCCCCCGGTGGTCACAATAGGCATAGCATGCATTTACCTTAAAGGAGAAAAGCCACTAGAACTCAAAAATTCTGTGGAATCTCCTCTTACCTTATCCAGCCGCAGGGTGCTGTTTACACAGACCCAATCTTCACCTCTCACGGTGGGCTCAGTTTGAAAAAACCGTCAGAGACTGGGGCCCCCATCAGTAGGGGGATCCAACAGTTCTGGGACCGTAAAGCACCTCGCCAGAAATTAGGAAGTTTAAAGCCATTTTCTGATCTGCGGGGTCCAGCTCTCTAAAAAGAGAAGCATTACGGGTAAAACCTCGTTTCTTCGGACACGAGGCCCGGGTACCATTCAATTCGGCCATGAAAAGACACTTTGAATGGATCCGGTTCGCCTGGCTTGCCCCAGTATAGGATCTTAGGATATTCCCTTTGGAGCTCAGCACAGGACATCTTTACACGTCCATCACCTAAGACACTGGCGTAAAAACTGAGGTATCCCTGCAAGGGGGAGGGATTATATAGGGGGTTGAACTTCCTGATAGGGTGTGCCAGTGTCCAATCACCAGTGATACCTATATAACCCATCAGTAATTACTGTGGCTCTGTGTCCCGTGATGTTCAAGAAAGAAAGGCTGTTTGATCCTGTCTTTGATCCTCCCCTCCTTCCACTGACTTCTAATAATTATCTGATAACACAGTCTATAGAGTCAGGCTGCACATGCTCAGTTTGGTGTGTATTGCTAGAGAGGTTTTTTTTTTTTTTTATCTTAGGAATATGCATGTGATCAGCACAGGGCCAATCAGCACTGTACAAACAGAGTCAGGGGTCTTGCAGTCTCAAAGGGCAGTCAGAAAACTCCTCCTACAAGCTATAACCAAACACTGATAGAAGTCATAAGACTGCTATATACTGCTGAATGAGAAAAGGTATTTAGCAGTTTATATTTAGTAAAATAATAGCATTTCCATGTTCTGTGTACCGTGGGAGACCAGATATAGCAGGGGTAGGCAACCTGGGGCACTCCAGCTGTTGCAGAACCACAAGTCCCATCATGCCTCTGGGAGTAATTGTAACTGCCAGCCTTGCAATGCCTCATGGGAAATGTAGTTCCACAACAGCTGGAGAGCTCCAGGTTGCCTACCCATGAGATATAGCAAATGCAGGCTCCAGGGTTTAATAACACTTTAAATGATAAACCTGGGCGATAATACAGGGTAAGGAGAGGTATTGAAGTAGATGTAGAGGCTGATGTTCCTGGTTCAAGATTCTCTAACACACTGCAAGATATGTTGGCAATATATGTTTTTCAGCCCATAGGAACTAATCAGAAACCATCTTTAGCTACTCCTACTACTCTAAATTATTGAAGTCTGATGATTGGTGGCTTTGGGTTACAAAACAAGCCCCAACGACCCAAAGTGCAGAAGGATGAGGAGCTCTAGAAGAGGAGTTACGTACGGTCTGCATGAGGGTGGATTCAGAGTTTGCCACCAAGACGAAGACATCGGCATCCAAGCAGAACTTGTCTATCCAGCTGTCCAGTTCTGTAGTCACATCAATACCGGGGCTGCAAATATACAAGATACAGACTGTCAAACTTCTAATATGAATGTGCTTGAGGAACAGATGATGGAATATATTTTCAGGCCACCTCCCCATGACTCCTCTTGACCCTCACGAGAAGCACCTCTCCTGTATTCCTCCACTGTGGGTTTATAGCAATATATTAATCTGTTATATATGCTGGAGACAGCTGTTTGGTTTGAAACTGCTTTAATGGTTTCAGTTCACAAGGCTCCATTAGAATTATTGTATGCCTTGTGTCACAGTGATGTCACTACTTCATGATGCATTGTTACAGAGCTGTGTGCGGCAGCGGGATAGAGAACTCCCCACGCCTATCCCGGAACAATGCATTGCGCTGAGCTCTTCTCAGCCATTCACAGGAAGCTTTGTATTGAATGAATGAATACTAGAGATGCACCGAAATTTCTGCCGCCAAAACATTTCGTCTGAAAATGGTGTTATAGGCAGAATGCTGATAAGAGAAAAAAGGTGCTGATAATGGCACCAAAAACGTGCAATTTTGCAGCGAATTCGCAACTATTTTACTGTGAATTTGAGAAGATTTTGCTGTGCTTGTGGTGTGATTTTCATAGGTCATGTGTCTCAAAAAACACACCAAAAACGTAACACGGGTGCCTTAATGATGCATTCTTGCTACGTTTTTAATGCATTTCAACTGGAAGGTGTGTTTTTTTTGTAACTGACCAAAAATGCAGCAAGCAGGATTTTTATTACAACAATGGAAGCGCAATAAACCAATGTGCAGACATACATAGAATTTAAAGGGATACATGTTTCTTGAGCTAAAGGTGTCAATAATGGGCAACGATAAATTCATATTAATTTAAAAAAGTCAAATACAAAATAAAATATATATATATACACAGGTAAAAGCCAGTAAATTAGAATATTTTGAAAAACTTGATTTATTTCAGTAATTGCATTCAAAAGGTGTAACTTGTACATTATATTTATTCATTGCACACAGACTGATGCATTCAAATGTTTATTTCATTTAATTTTGATGATTTGAAGTGGCAACAAATGAAAATCCAAAATTCCGTGTGTCACAAAATTAGAATATTACTTAAGGCTAATACAAAAAAGGGATTTTTTAGAAATGTTGGCCAACTGAAAAGTATGAAAATGAAAAATATGAGCATGTACAATACTCAATACTTGGTTGGAGCTCCTTTTGCCTCAATTACTGCATTAATGCGGCGTGGCATGGAGTCGATGAGTTTCTGGCACTGCTCAGGTGTTATGAGAGCCCAGGTTGCTCTGATAGTGGCCTTCAACTCTTCTGCGTTGTTGGGTCTGGCATTCTGCATCTTCCTTTTCACAATACCCCACAGATTTTCTATGGGGCTAAGGTCAGGGGAGTTGGCTGGCCAATTTAGAACAGAAATACCATGGTCCGTAAACCAGGCACGGGTAGATTTTGCGCTGTGTGCAGGCGCCAAGTCCTGTTGGAACCTGAAATCTCCATCTCCATAGAGCAGGTCAGCAGCAGGAAGCATGAAGTGCTCTAAAACTTGCTGGTAGACGGCGGCGTTGACCCTGGATCTCAGGAAACAGAGTGGACCGACACCAGCAGATGACATGGCACCCCAAACCATCACTGATGGTGGAAACTTTACACTAGACTTCAGGCAACGTGGATCCTGTGCCTCTCCTGTCTTCCTCCAGACTCTGGGACCTCGATTTCCAAAGGAAATGCAAAATTTGCTTTTGTCAGAAAACATGACTTTGGACCACTCAGCAGCAGTCCAGCTCTTTTTTTCCTTAGCCCAGGTGAGACGCTTTTCGCGCTGTTTCTTGGTCAACAGTGGCTTGACACGAGGTATGCGGCAGTTGAAACCCATGTCTTTCAAGCGTCTCTTGGTGGTGGATCTTGAAGCACTGACTCCAGCAGCTGTCCACTCCTTGTGAATCTCCCCCACATTTTTGAAGGGGTTTTTTTTCACAATCTTGACTAGGGCGCGGTGATCCCTATCGCTTGTACACTTTTTCTGACCACAGTTTTTCCTTCCCTTTGCCTCTCTATTAATGTGTTTGGACACAGAGCTCTGAGAACAGCCAGCCTCTTCAGCAATAACCTTTTGTGTCTTTCCCTCCTTGTGCAATGTGTCGATGGTCGCCTTTTGGACAGCTGTCAAATCTGAAGTCTTCCCCATGTTTGTGTAGGCTTCAGAACTGGACTGAGAGACCATTTAAAGCCCTTTGCAGGTGTTTTGAGTTAATCAGCTGATTAGTTTGTGGCACCAGGTGTCTTCAAAATTTAACCCTTACACAATATTCTAATTTTGTGACAAACGGAATTTTGGATTTTCATTTGTTGCCACTTCAAATCATCAAAATTAAATGAAATAAACATTTGAATGCATCAGTCTGTGTGCAATGAATAAATATAATGTACAAGTTACACCTTTTGAATGCAATTACTGAAATAAATCAAGTTTTTCAAAATATTCTAATTTACTGGCTTTTACCTGTATATACACACACACATATTATATATATATATATATATATATATATATATATATATATATATATATATATATATATATATATATATATATATATATATACATATATACATACACACACACATATACACACATATATACACACACATATACACACATATATACTATATATATATATATATATATATATATATACATATACACACACACACACATACATATATATACATACATACTTATTTTTTTTTTTTGTTTTTGGCCAAGTGCATCATGCATTTTCGGTTTCAGCACCAAAATTTTTATTCAGTGCACCTCTAATGAATACAAGACTTTCTCCTGAGGGTTGTCCCGATACCACTTTTTTAAGACCGAGTACAAGTACCGATACTTTTTTTTTTAAAGTGCTCACCGATACCGATTCCCGATACTTTTTTTTTTGTAATTTCATGTGACAGTTTTCAAAGCACAATGCAATGCAACACTGATTGTTGGCACCGATTATGCAGCATTGATGAGCACCGATAGGTGGCACCGACTGCTGGCTGGCACTAATAGGTGGCACTTATGGGCACTGAAATGCAGAAATAAATGACATGAGAGGAAAGGATGTATTTTGCAATGCTATGCCCATCTTGGTACTCCTTGCACTCGGCCGCAGTAAGCCAGCAGCAGACATCTTGTTACACCCTGCCCAAACTATATGGGTTGGGTGTAACAAGATGTCCGCAGCTGGCTTACTGCGGCCGAGTGCAGGGCGTACCAAGATAGGTGTCGGGATGTTCAACCGCTGACGGAGACACGGAATGTCACTTCCGTTACCAAATGTAATGGCTGTGGTCACTGATCCTGATGGAAAATGTGGCTGCGCCCCTGCCAGCTTACCTAGTTCCACTGCTGTTGACAATTTGCCCTCTGCTCTGCCCTCTCCCCCCGCTGACTTCTGGTTGTGCGCAGCAACGCCCCCTCTCCCAGGTATCGGATTAGGAATCAGGAGCATTTGTGCGAGCACAGGTACTCGCGCAAATGCTCGGTATCGGTACCGATACTAGTATCAGGACAACCCTACTTCCTCTGATTGGCTGAAGCAGAGAGGTGGCTAGATAATGTGACATGCAACACCTCAGCCAATCAAAGTAAGTCTTGCATTCATAATAAATACAAAGTTTATGAATGGCTAAGCAATGCTCAGCTTGTCTCAATATTGTTCCAGGAATGAGATGGGAAGAAGTCCTAATTCCACTACCAGAACACAGTGCTGTATACCGTATGCGGCTGATGCTGCATTCAGTTTATACAGCATTCCCAGAAGCCGCATGGATAAGTAAAGGAAATGGTTCATTTGGATCAGCCTAGTCCAAACAAACCATTTAAAGTCAAGGGAAACCTGTAGTTAGGCTTTCATTTATTTAAAGGTTGAGTTGTATCCCCCTTTCCCTTTCCTTAAGATTGTACATATTAAGTTCCTGGAGTCTCTCCTAATATATTTTACCCCTCAGACCTTTCACCATATTTGTTACCTGTGGGCTCGATCTATTGTATCAATATCTTTTTGTTACTAAGACCCCTTTCACACTGGGGCGGTTTGCAGGCGTTATTACGCTAAAAATACCGCCTGCAAACCGCCCCAAAACAGCCTCCGCTGTTTGTTCAGTGTGAAAGCCCGAGGGGTTTCACACTGAAGCGGTGTGCTGGCAGGAGAAGAAAAAATCTCCTGCAAGCCGCATCTTTGGATCAGTGAAGGAGCGGTGTATTCACCGCTCCTGCCCATTGAAATCAATGGGACAGCATGGCTATACCGCAGCAATACTGCGACTATAGCCGCGCTATACGAGTGGTTTTAACCCTTTTTCGGCCGCCAGCGGGGGGTTAAAACCGCACCGCTAGCGGCCGAATACCGCGGTAAAAATAGCGCTGTTTTACCGCCGACGCCCCCTACCGCCCCAGTGTGAAAGCAGCCTTAGAGTTTCCAAAAAAAAAAAAAGAAGAAGAAGAGATTGAGAAGATGGAAAAAGTCCAGAAGCCTCGTATCCCAAAGGAGGTCTGGATGGAGTCCATAGAAGGAGACACTTCCAGACGACTGTTTTAATATACGAGCCCCCACTCCGGCCAGGGAAGAAATATTGTCTGGTCTAGTAGAGTCCACTCTATTAGAAGCCATCAAACAGAAATTGTCAGCTACTACAGCAATTCTGGAAGATTTGGCTCCACTGGGCCTCCCCCATCCTCCCCAATTTTCAAAAGACTGACAAATCGTGTCATCTGCCCCACAATGAGACCAAATAGACCTGCTCTGTTAGAAACAGCAAATGGCGCCTTGAAGAGGAGGAAGAGCAATGCAATTTAACAGAGCAGTTGATCAGCTGTCTGCCAATCGACATGGAAGTAATAATCGCTCGTACAATACGTAAGCTGTACAAGTAGCAAGAAAGATCTCTGCTTAGAAGAAAAACAAACAGCCTAAATGGAATTTACATTGAGGCACAACAAAAACACCACTCACCGGCTGCTTTATTAGGTACATCTGTTCAATTGCTTGGTAACACAAATTGCTAATCAGCCAATCACATGGCAGCAACTCAATGCATTTACGCATCTAGACGTAGTGAAGACGAATCACTGAAGTTCAAACTGAGCATCAGAATGGGGAAAAAAGGGGGATTTAAGTGACTTTGAACGTGGCATGGTTGTTGATGGCAGACGGGCTGGTCTGAGCATTTCAAAAACTGCTGATCTACTGGGATTTTCACACACAACCATCTCTCGGGTTTACAGAGAATGGTGGGAAAAAGAGAAAATATCCAGTGAGCGGCAGTTGTGTGGAGGAAAATGCCTTGTTGATGTCAGAGGAGAATGGGCAGACTGGTTCCAGATGATAGAAAGGCAACAGTAACTCAAATAACCTCTTGTTACATCCAAGGTATGCAGAATACCATCTCTGAACACACAACACATCGAACCTTGAAGCAGATGGGCTACAGCAGCAGAAGACCACACCGGGTGTAACTCCAGTCAGCTATGAACAGGAAACTGTGGCTACAATTCGCACAGGATCACCAAAACTGGACAATAGAAGATTGGAAAAACGTCGCCTGGTCTGATGAGCGTTGATTTCAGCTGCAACATTCAGATGGTCGGGTCAGAAAACATGAAAGCATGGATCCATCCTGCCTTGTATCAATGGTTCAGTCTGGTGGTGGTGGTGTAATGGTGGGGGGGATATTTTCTTGGCACACTTTGGGACCCTTAGTACCAATTGAGAATCGTTTAAACCCCACGGCCTACCTGAGTATTGTTGCTGACCATGTCCATCCCTTTATGACTACAGTGTCCCCATCTTCTGATGGCCCCTTCCAGCAGGATAATGTCACCATGTCACAAAGCTCCAATCATCTCACCACTGGACAATGAGGTCCCTGTACTCCAATGGCCTCCACACTCACCAGATCTCATCCAATAGAGCACCTTTGGGATTTAGTGGAACGGGAGATTGGCATCATGGATGTGCAGCCGACAAATCTGCAGCAACTGTGTGATGCTATCATGTCACTATGGAGCAAAATCTCTGAGGAATGTTTCCAACATCTGGTTGTATCTATTCGAAGAATGAAGGGAGTTCTGAAGGCAAAAGGGGGTCCAACCCGGTACTAGCAAGGTGTACCTAATAAAGTGGCCGGTGAGAGTATATTGGTGTTCAATTGACATCTAAAGATGCGTAAAATTAGTAAATAAATTCACAAGTTCACAAAATACAGATGTGTTAAAAGTTTCTCACCTGTCCATTAGCACCAGGTCATCCTTCAGGAGGGAACACTTGGAATTTGGCCACATGACGCTGACCAGGGAGCCAGAATCCAGGAGATCGTCTTGATGAAGAGCGTGTGCCAAATGATTCACAGTCTGTCATGGAGGGAAAAAAAAAAAAGAAAAAAGGCATATACTAGTCAGCCCTAAAAGTTGAAGGAGGCCGAAACAAACAGACTGGGGCCGTGTACCAAGTTCTTACAGTACAGTTCTAAGTTGTCCCCTTTGCGGTCTGGAACAAAAGCCTGAGAGAGACTGGCAGCCAAACTCCTATACAGGCGTAGCTTTGTACCAAAAGATTGCATGCTACCCACTGCGATTGAACACCAAGGGGGTCATTTACTAAAGCTGGAGAATGCAAACCTGGTGCAACTCTGCACAGAAACCAATCAGCTTCCGGGTTTTATTGGCAAAGCTTAATTGAACAATGGAAGGAGGGCCTCCAAACCTCTCCACTGCCCATTACATATCCAGAGTGCACTAAACGGTTCTTGCCATGAGAGAGCGATCCACTCTAGGAGGGTAGACAGTAGGGTTACATATTTACTAACATGACTAGTAAATGCGGGACCGCAGTAAGGATAAAACATAATTCTGCAATCTGATTTGGGAATCAGAAAATAATATGACTTCTAACACTGAGGGGTATCTCAAGCCACAACGTAACCCTGTAAATGGTAGAATTGCATACCCTGGCCTGAAGTGGCACCATTCACAAAGAACAGAAGCTCAGGTATGGCCGTTCTTATAGTAGAACAATACACAGTACACAGTGAAGTTCAGCTTCTCAGGATGATGTGCACACAGTTATCTAGATGCTACAATGCAAGCAGTGTAAACACCTGGATTAGCCTATCAGCCTCTTACAATCCCCTGTACAGCAGAGCTCAGAGTGGAGGGAGAAGTAGCGCAAGGAGTCAATCAGTTGTGCTGCAGAGAGAGCAGAGTGACGTCATCAGTGTGCTGCTGCTTCTTTCACTATCCAGAGTCCAGACACATGGCGGGGGTGGGACAAGACCTGCAAGTGTCACTTAAAGTGTTACTAAACCCACAACAGTAAAATCAGTCTGTATATGCAGTAAAGCATGCTTGTTATATTCACTGTGGAACCTAAGGGATTAATCCTCCGCATTGTTTAAAAAGGCTGTTTGATCCTGTCTTCTCTGATCCTTCCCTTTCTTCCACTGTCCCCAACCTATCTGCCGATAGCCCTAGGAGGCTATTTTTTGGGAGGGTGCATGTGATTAGCACAGGGCCAGACAGAGGGTCAGGGGTCCTGCAGCCTCATAGGACAGTCAGAGTAGAATGAAAACTCCTCCTACAAGCTTTAACCAGACATTGATAGAAGTCACAAGACTGCTATATACTGCTGATGAGAAAAGGTCTTTAGCAGTTTATATTACTAAAATATATAGTGAATGCAGGCTCCTGGGTTTAGTAATACAAATTGCAGCAAAAAAAAAAAAAAAAAAACACAACACAGGTCTCTTGCCGTGGTAGATAGTGGCAGCATAGTGTGCCACCACCACTGGCTCCATAGTGTGCCACCACCACTGGCTCCATAGTGTGCCACCACCACTGGCTCAAGTTCAGTTTCACCCGCTCAGTAGTTACCTTGACACTCTGCTTTTCCTCAGATCCTTCGGTCAGGAGATAGGCCTCACTGCCCTCCGTTCCCTCCACCCGCAGGAAACAGTTAGTGGTGTGACCGATACCAGAGGGCAGGACTTTGTCCCACAGCATGGCGTTTATCACAGTGCTTTTCCCATTGCTTGTCCTGTTTGATACATCACAGAGTTAGCAAAAATGTAATATAAACGCTAATAAAAAAGACACAGATCTCCTACTGCAATAAGAGTGGGGAACATGCAAAATTAGGTGCTGGGGGCCATGGCACAGAATGATGGGGTTTTCATTTCATAGCCCACCTTTTTAAAATTAACATATGCACCAACAATAAATTATTAAAAATGATACATGCATTACATTTTTGTATTCAATTCTGCAGAGCACTGCAACTACGATCAATGAGTTTTGGATGCAGTGCACCGCGCTCAGAACGATCGGATTTTCCGACAACTTTGTGCGACTGTGTGTATGCAAGACAAGTTTGAGCCAACATCCGTCCGAAAAAATCCTTGGATTTTGTTGTCGGAATGTCCGAACAATATCCGACCGTGTATACGGGGCATAAGAAGGGCGATTTGGCAGTTGCTACAAAGGTGCTCATATGACAAGACTCTTAAAGCGACATTAAACTCTAATTTTTAATAAAATAAAATGTAATATATATTAAAATATAAGAAGAATGTACCCTCTCTCCCTCTCTCTCTTTCTATGTTTCATCTCTCACATGTAAGCTTTTTTCTGCCATTGTCAGACTCCATGTTCTAGGGTGACTACATTCGTGCCTCCCCCCCCGCATATCTAAGCATAGCCACCCTCTCCTGTTTGCCGTTTCCTGAGATGGATTGTACATCTACCTAATTCAAAGAAGAAATGGCTGCACACCACAGCTGGTCCTGAGTCCTTTTTATTTATCTCCAAACGTGATACAAACAGGACACTGACAGGCTGCTAATGGTTGGCGCATTTCACACAAATTTGTGCTTAAGTGGTTGTATATTCAGAAGGTTTTTCATCTTAATGCATTCTATGCATGAAGATAAAAAGCCTTCTGTGTGCAGCAGCCCCCCTAATACTTACCCGAGTCCCATCTCTATCCAGTGATGTCCACAAGTCTCTCGGCCATCTGGGACCCTCCTCCTGATTGGCTGAGACACAGCAGCGGTGCCATTGGCTCCCACTTCTGTCAAAGTTATTCTAGCCAGTCAGGAGAGAGAGGGGGCAGGGCCGAACCTGGGCTCCATGTCTGAATGGACAGAGAGCTGTGACTCGGCTCAGTAGCCCCCATAGCAAGCTGCTTGCTGTGGGGGCACTCGACAGGAGGGGAGGGGCCAGGAGAGCCAAAGAGGGACGGTAGAAGAGGAGGAACTGGGCAGCTCTGTGCAAAACCAACTGCAAAGAGCAAGTATAACATGTTTGTTATTTTTAGTTATGTTTCCTGTCCTGGTAGGAGGAGCCCTAGATCTCATGGGCTGTCCTGGAAGACGCCTTGAGAACACAAGACTTTACAATCACTTTAATCATAACGAATATGATATGATCATTATGATTAAACATGGGATTTGTGTAAAATGCGTCAACTATTAGCAGCCTGTCAGTGTCCTGTTTGTGTCACGCTTGGAGATAGTTTAAAGCGGACTTCCGCCGATTTTTTTTTTATTTTAAGTCAGCAGCAACAAATACTGCAGCTGCTGACTTTTAAAATAAGGACACTTACCTGTCCAGGGCGCTCGCGATATTGGCACCCGAAGCCGATCTGTCCCCCGGCTGACGGTGCTGCCGCCGCCATGTTCAGCAAGTGTCTCCCAGAAGATAGCGGGGGGGGGGGGGAGGGATGGAGAAGGCGCCGGAAGTGGCGTAGATACCCGCGGGTGGTTCGGGTATCTATGCCTGGAAGTGGTAGCAAAATACCTGAACCGGAAAAGCGAAGTTCCATTTTTGGGTGGAACTCCGCTTTAATAAAAAGGACCAGCCGTGGTGTTCAGCCATTTCTTCTTGAATTGCATATTTTACGGAGGTGGGGCGGGGCGGTCACCTACATGTGGAGTCCATTAGGCAAATGTATACCTTCCATTACACATCTACCTACAGACACATTCAGGTCTATTGGAAATGTAACACACACAGAATTGATCATGTGACCAAAAGAATAACGACACCTCTCGCTATACGAAGCCTGAAAACAATGGCAAAAAAAAAAACAAAACCCTGAGCCATGGGGAGAAGGATGAGGAGGAGGGAAGAAGAAGGAAGAAGAAGGAAGAAGAAGAAGGAAGAAGAAGGAAGAAGAAAGAAGTTTAGTCTCACAGTAACCAAAGCTACAAAAAATAAACAAAAAAAAAAAAGGACTGATTTTTAAAACATAAAACAGGCAGTATCCAAGATAGAGTATCTTACCTTCCAAAAAAGGCCACTTTCATGTGACGCCGTGCCAGCACCTCACTGATGCCCTTGACATTGGTAAGGTACCCCTTAACCTCGAGGACCTGCTCTTCTGAGGCGACAGGGTCCAGTTCTGCATTCTCATAGGTTTCTGTGAACGGACAACACAAGGACATGAAATGAGTGGCAAGCAAAAGCAGGAGATTGCTGAGATGACTTTTTTCACTGCCAATAATAGGACACCTTTGAAATGGAAGTTCACTTTTTTTATAAACAGTAAGCAGTCATATAACATGTGCGTCTTGATTAATTTACTACTGTCTGCTCTCTGGCTGTCCAGCAAAAAGCTTTGGAAACTGCCAGCTATTTAACAGTGACACCATGTCACTTACGGTGTCGCTCTGCCCGCTTAATGCTATCTATGTCTTTGACAGAGGAAGTGTTTCCCTGTAAATCTTTTCAATCACAAGATACAGATACCATGGGGGGGGATGCTGAGAAATACCATGAGTTGTATGGGTTTTCTGGTAAATGGCAAAAGCAGGTAAAAAAAAAAAAAAAGAGCACTTATGTATTTTTTCTCCTTTTAGGAGTCTGCAAAGCATTGCACCCACATTCAGCAGATCACAGGTGCAGTATCAGGCTCCTGCGGACTGTCTATGTAGCGGTCTGCCTGTACCTCCAATATGGGCAGGCAGTTATTAAATGACAAGAAGCTCAATGAACTACTTAGAGTGCTCATCAGCGTCCTGGTAGCTCACTGAGAACTACAAGCCGCAAACCCTGATGGTAGCTGTAGTTCATTGATTCACAGGGATCTGCGAATCTATGATGCGGCCATGTGGGCAGCACTCTCTTTCAATTAAGACACCAAATACAGGGAAAAGATCCCTGACCCGCTGTCACAGGGAGGTGGTGGCTAGGGGGAAGAGCAGCCAGATGCTGAACGTTACACCCTAAATACGAGTGTAAACGTAACATGTTCAGAAAGGTGAACTTGTGCTCTAAAGCAGCGTTTTGGAACCCTAGGGTTCCGCGAGAGGTCCCCAGGGGTTCCGCTGCAATCTACCGTTCATCACAAGCAGATGAATGGTGGATCGCATTGCCCACATAGCGGACAGGCTGCAGAGCGCAGACCACTGACATCACTGTCTCGCGCCGATCACGGCCGCCCCTCCCCCTCCATCCTAGGTGCCTGCATGTGAATTTGTGACATCACTCAGGAGGGACGAGAGAGCAGGGCGGGGGGGGGGGGGGGGATTGGGCATTCCAGCAGCATTCCGGGTATTCCAGCAGCTTCCCTGAGCTACTCTGAATGAGGAGAATTACTCAAGATGCCAGTATTGTGCCCACCAGTTCCCTCCTGACTCCCCTATACTTTCTTCCTGGCCCCACTGAACTATACTGTTAACTCCTGCCCCCCCCCATACTGTTCCCTCCTGGCCCCCCTTATACTGTGCCGTTCTCTCCTGGCCCCCCACTACTATACTGTGCTGTTCTCTCCTGCCCCCCTGTGCGGTTCTCTCCTGGCCCTCCCTATACTGTGCGGTTCTCTCCTGCCCCCCCCCATACTGTGCTCTCTTGGGCCCCCCCCCCCCATACTGTGCTCTGCTCTCTTGCCCCCCCTATACTGTGCTGTGCTCTCTTGGCCCACCCATATGCTGATCCCTCCTGGATCCCATGTGCTCTGCCCTGCTGTCCCCCTGTACACAGTTTATCTCAAGTTTGACCCAGAATTGAGCATCTGTGCAAAAGAGCAAGCACAAAATTCGCATTAACCACTTAAGGACCAGCCTCGTTTTGGATTTTAGGTGTTTACATGTTTAAAACAGGTTTTTCTGCTAGAAAATTACTTAGAGGGGGGGGGGCGTGTCCGGATGTGAGCGGCGGCGGACGTGTCTGAGAGGAGCTCCGGGTATCCTGAATTCAATCCTTCGCCATCCTCGCATCTAACTGCCAAAAACAGACCAGCCAACCTGCCAATCTGTTCCTCTCCTTCCCCTGCTGAGCCCTGAGTGGATCTTGAGTGGGGATTCTGCCGTGGTCGTCCGGGAGGCCGCCATCTTGCTGACCTGTACCAGGCCGGAGCGAGCTGATCCCAGCCTGGAGTAACAGACTGCCATCTGTCCTTGAAACACTGTTCTATCCTTCCTCCTGCCTGCCCTCCACCTGCCTGGTGTGGTCTGATTGCCTGCTGTGCCACTGGGAACGCTCGCGGCGGCCGCGGCCTAGTGCGGCCTAGTGAAGCCTGCCTGCCACCGCTGTTTCCTGAGAAGCTACCCCACGGGAGTGTGCCGCGGCCGGCCTGACCTCAAATCAAGTGTGCGGATCTTGCTGTCCCCACCTGCCTCATCATCCAGCCATCTCCCAGCTTTGGCCTGGTATGCTAACCGGAGGAGACTGTCTGAGAGGAGCTGCGGGTATCCTGAACTCAATCCTTCGCCATCCACCCACCCAACTGCCCAAAAAGACCACCCAACCTGCCAATCTGTTCCTCTCTGTCCCCTGTTGAGTCCTGAGTGGATCTTGAGTGGGGATTCAGCCGTGGTCATCCGGGGGGCCGTGCATTGCTCAGGCCTGCAGCCACCATCTTGCTGACCTGTACCCGGCCGGAGCGAGCTGATCCCAGCCTGGGGTAAGAGACTGCCATCCGTCCTTGAGACTATGTTCCACCCCCCTCCTGCCTGCCCCCCCACCTGCCTGGCTTGGTCTGATTGTCTGCCGGGGGCGCTCGCTGCAGCCTAGTGGAGCCTGCCTGACGGCACTGTTTCCTGAGCAGCTACCCCACAGAAGTGTGCCGCGGCCGGCCCGGCCTCAAATCAAGAGTGCGGCTCTTGCTGCCCTCACCTGCCTCACCATCCATCCATCTCCCTGCGGTGGCCTGGTGTGCTGACCGGTGGGGACTGCCTGTGTGGGCCAGTGTAGGTGCCCAGGGGCCTGGTGTCTTTGCCATCCTTCTGCCTGGGTCCCTCCTGCTTTGGGCCTTTCCTGATTTCACTCCCAGCTTTCCACCCTTACTGGACTGCCTCTGCTCTGCCTCCTGGTCACTGATCTGGGCACAAGTTGCTCCTCTGTCGGGGCCCCCTTTAGTGACTCATCAGATGTCCCCCCCTCCAGAAAGGGGAAGAAGAACTCCGGGGCCGCTGGGATCGGCTCATCGCCCCGGCAGCCACAACTCTCTTCGCCGCAGTCAGACCCCATACTGATTGGACGACTCCGGGCCTTATTAGCTGAAATGGAGATGGGCCCCGGGGAGGTTCCAGCGACAGAGGAGTCGGCCCCGCTGTCGCAAGATAGTACAGCCATGATCCTCGCTGCGATCGAGCGGAGTAGGACCTCACTGCTTGTGCGCATCGACCATCTTGCTGAGGAGTGCAATTTTATCAGGAATGACCTTGACAAAATAAGAGGGAGAATGACTGAAACTGAGACCAGAGTATCCGCCACCGAAGATCTTACCGCCACGCATGCCTCCTCCATTGCTGAGTTGCAGCGCACGGTACAGTCCCTTGTTGCAAAATCAGATGACGCCGAAAACCGACTCAGACGCAATAATGTCAGGGTCCTGGGGCTACCTGAGAAAGAGGAAGGGGACCACCCAGCTGAATTTGCGGAAGAGTTCTTTAAAAATCTCCTGAGCCTCACAGATGTCCCTCCTACCTACGTGGTTGAAAGGGCCCATCGGGTGCCCACCGGCCGCGCCATCCCGGGGAACCTCCCCCGACCTTTTCTGGTCCGCTTCCTCAATTATCGGGACAGGGACAAGATCCTCTCTGAAGCTCGCAAACATCCCACACTCAGTTATGGTAACACCTCCGTTCATCTTTTCCCCGACTTTTCAGCCGATTTGCAGCGGAAGAGGAAAACCTTTAACGATGTTCGTAGACGGCTCAGGGATAAGAACATAAAATATAGCATGCTTTACCCCAGCCGCCTGCGAGTCCAACATGCTGGAGCAATCTGGTTCTTTGATAACCCAGCAGATGCTGACGACTGGCTGACCACCTTGCATTGACGACCTGATCCCATGAGGATATCAGATGCACGGATTTCCCACATCCTTGCCCGTTACATCCTACTAAAACTTCCTGTAAGTACCGGAGCCACCTCAAAAGTACCTCGACGAGTGATCCACATTGAACCCCCACGATTGGGTAGGTTCACAAGAAGCCAGAGTCCTGGTGCTCTCCATCTAACTAGAGAAATTGTCACCAGGCCCCTCTTGCCGTGACAGGATACACATCCCCCCAATCTCGCCTCCGAGGCTTCTGTTCGGTGCTGCGGAGGACTGTAGTGTGGCCTAGTTCACAGGTTACCGCTTTACAATGTTGAGTTCAGTTTTGGGTATAGACCGGCTCCCGGCCCATCCCCAGTGTTTTTTGGGGGGTCCGGGTACCGGTAGGAAAAGCACACAGTGCTTGGGAAGTTGTATTGTTTTCTATGGTTTCTATGTGTTATGTGCGGTTGGCTCTTGCTCTAAAAACACTCATCAAGTGGGACTCAGATGGGACTCGTTCACCCTGAAGTTAGCAATTCTCCCCTGGGATCATGACATCACGTGATCAGGGAACAATGTCAGTGATATCCTGGAATGTCAGAGGCCTCAACTCCAAATTTAAAAGGGCACTGATGTTCCAGTATGTCAAGGCGCACAACCCGCAGGTACTGATCCTACAGGAGACCCACTTGATGGGTGGCAAACTGATGGCCTTGAAAAAGCCCTGGGTTCATAAAACTTTCCATGCCACGTATTCCTCATATGCCAGGGGGGTCTCAATACTGTTAAATAAATCCTACCCATGTAAAGTTGAGGCGGTCCATACAGACCCCCATGGCAAATTTGTAATTGTGGTATTGACGGCCTGGCAACAAAGGTATATTATAGTAGGTGTTTATATCCCACCACCTTTCAAACCGGAAGTGCTGTACACTATTTTGGAGAGGATTACCCCGTATTGTCCAGCTAAATTGTTAATCCTAGGAGACTTCAACAACACCCTCTCCCCTGATCTTGACAGGCCCACACCATCACAGTCCTCTACGGGGGACCTGCTGGGGTGGACACACTCGGCAGGGGTTACTGAGGTGTGGAGGTGGTTACATCCCCAGACTAAAGCTTACTCATGTTTTTCTACGTCATATAAAACCTCCTCGAGAATTGATTATGCGTTCACAAATCAACTTATGTTAACTGACATAGTGGAGGCAACCTATCTATCTAGTGGACTTTCTGATCACTCCCCCCTCAAGATCACTATGCTGACCCGAGAAAAACGCAGTGGCTCCATGTGGCGCCTTGGGGCCCACTGGATCTCCCATGACGAGATATCAGAGCAGACCCCACAAACATTACGTGAATTTTGGGAACATAACGCGGGGTCATCCTCTCCTCCCAAAGTCTGGGATGCCTTCAAGGCGTTTACTAGAGGACACTATATGTCAGCAATTAAGGCGGTGAAGGTAAATCAACAAGCAAGCACAACACGGTTGGAGGGGGAGATTGAAGAGGCATCGGCCACTTATGGGTCTGACCCCTCGATCTCCAATTTCGATAGACTGCAGTCCACAAAAAGAGATCTCCAACTCCATCTCACTGAGATCACACGTTTAGAGTTATTCCACACCAAACAGAGATTCTTTGAGCAGGGTGATAGAAATGGTAGACTGCTAGCAATGATGTCTCATCACGACACCCCTATGACTCTGATCCCCGAATTGGTCTCTCCTACAGGTGAATCTATTACATCCCAAAAGGGTATCCTGAGGGAGTTTCAGACCTTCTATCAGACACTATACAGTACAACGCTCCCTCAAGATATGACTCCTGGCGAGATGGCACCTCTCCTGGACCCCCTGGCCCTGGGGTGGCTCTCAGACGAGGAGAGGTCACATCTGGTCAGGCCTATCACTGCAGAGGAAGTACATGCTATTATTAACTCATTGGCAACTGGGAAGGCCCCGGGCCCTGATGGTCTACCCATCGAATTCTACCGGTCTCATGCGGACCTCCTAGCCCCCCTGTTGGCAGACCTGTATACCCAATGTCTGAAGGAGGGAGCGCTCCCACCCTCCATGGCAGACGCGCACATTATTCTAATCCTTAAGCCCAATAAAGATCCCAAACAGTGCGCCTCATACATGCCAATAGCACTTCTCAACATTGACTTCAAAATCTTATCTAAATTAATTACTGTTAGACTCAACCCACTTCTGCCCTCCATTATAGACACAGACCAGACTGGATTCATGGCCAATAAATCAACGGATATTAACCTCCGCAGACTATTCACCAACTTGCATGCCATACATGATAATGTGGGCACTAGAACGGTTGCCTCCTTCGATATCGAAAAGGCATTCGATTCGATCGAATGGCCATTTCTCTGGGAAACTCTGCGGAGGATGGGATTTCCATTGGTTTTTATTGGGTGGCTGCAAACTATATACAAATCCCCGAGGGCGGCCATCAGACTGAGGGGTGACGTCTCTCCCCCCTTCCCGCTGTCCAGGGGTACCAGGCAGGGCTGCCCTCTCTCTCCAGCACTGTTCGCAATAGCTATGGAACCGGTGGCGGAGGCACTGCGGGTCTCGCCCCACATAAAAGGACTAAAAATAGCGTGGCTGGAGGAGAGGGTAGCTCTGTACGCGGATGACCTCCTACTCTTTCTGAACGATGCGGACTCCTCCCTTAGAGGGGCGCTGCAAGTATTGACGGAATTCTCCAAAATAACAGGATTACGGGTGAACTGGACAAAATCCCAGTTACTAGCTATTGACCCTGAGGCAAAAAGACTAGCCCCGCCAGATCTCCAACTGCAATGGGTAGACGAAATGGTGTGCGTCTCGAGAGACGCATCCAGCTTTATCCCCCTTAACCTAGACCCGGTGGTCCAAGGAGTCAAAGCTAAACTAAAAGCCTGGGAGAACCTTCCTCTATCCTTATTAGGCCGCATTAACTTAATTAAAATGAAAATCATACCTAAATTTACATACCAATTCCGTAATTCCCCACAATGGATACCTTGCTCATTTTTTACTAAATTGAACCGAATGTTCTCCTCCTTCCTCTGGGGCTCAAACCCCCCCAGATTTAAACTGTCCACACTGATGCGTCCGGTGTCGCAGGGGGGGGTTGGCGTTTCCAGGCTGCCAGAAATATTTTCTGGCAGCTCAGCTGGTCACGGCAGTTTGGTGGCTAGTGCCGGACGTGTCCAACCCCGCGGCAGTTCTGGAGGCTGCGGTGGTCCGCTCTGTGGAGGCTCTAACACTTTTACCCCTTCGAGGTCCCAAGGCTCCATATGACTTGACCACCTCCATGCACACGACTCTAAGGGCCTGGAAGGCAGGACTGGGACTTGAGAAGTTCCCACGGAATACAGTATCCCCACACGCCCCCCTATGGAACAACCCGACCTTACCCCACCTTTACTCACTACCAGACCCCAAAATATGGGCCAAATGTGGCATTAAACTGATATCTGACCTCACCACCGGCACGGCAATACACCCCTTCAATCATCTAGTGTGCCACAATAATGTTCCCCCCTCGCATTTATTTCGCTATATGCAACTGTCTCATGCGTTTAGAGCCCAAATATTACCCAATGACACGCAAATAGTGCAATCCGATCTGGAGAGGGTCACAAGATATGAATGCACCAGGAAACCAACTTCGGTCCTCTATGCACATCTCCTCAGAGTTTCCTCTCCAGATCTGTCAAAGCTCCGTCAGCGATGGACACAAGACATCCCGGGACTGGACTCCGAGGATTGGGAGGACATGTGGGACTTCCCCTTCAAAATCCTGGTCTCACTTCGTGACCGCCTCATACAATACAAAATATTACACCGGGCATATATTACCCCGTATAGAATGCATAAAATGAGAACCTCCCTGTCCTCGGAGTGTTGGAGGTGTACTGGGGATCCGGGCGACTTTATACACATCTTATGGTCCTGCCCAGCAATTCAAAACTACTGGTCACAAGTAATATCTGTAATAAAAGAAGTGGTGGGAATAGATATAGCCCCAACCCCGCAGATATGCCTTCTAGGCTTAGTAGAAGCATTAGCCCCCGGGATAGCGGAGAGGACTCTGATAGGACTCCTGATTTTCTATGCCAGAAAAATGATCACTCTCTGCTGGAAAAAACGTGCCCCGCCATCAATATTGCTGTGGAAAACACATGTCAATAAAGTACTACCACTTTATAAGGAAACCTACCAAAATAGAGGATGCCCCAAAAAATACCGTAGAGTGTGGGCCAAATGGCTGGCGGAGGCCTCCACGGCAACCGCAGACTGATTGAGCATGTACATAATACCACTCTGCGGGTGGATGTGATTTTGATACTTTGGGTGACACTTTTGTATTGTAATCTCTGATATGGGTTTATTTGATATCTATAGTCCCTTGGGTCTCGAATGAATGATCTGATCCTTAGATATTTCAATTGAGCAGGAGCCAATACAGCACTAGGTTGTTTGTTGTTCTTTTCTTATAGACGTGCTACAGCTGTATGTCACTAATGATGGAAACAGCCCAGTTGCCGGCTGGCACTGGCCCCTGCGTGGGTCTAGTCCCAATGCTGTAGCAGGTTTATTGTTGTTTTCTGTTTGTATGTCTTATACTCAATAAAAAGATTTTCAAAAAAAAAAAAAAAAAGAAAATTACTTAGAACCCCCAAACATTATATATGGTTTTTCTTCTAACACCCTAGAGAATACAATGGCGGTCATTGCAATACTTTTTTTTGCACCGTATTTGCGCAGCGGTCTTAAAAGCGCACTTTTTTTGGAAAAAATTCACTTTTTTGAATAAAAAAAATAAGACAACAGTAAAGTTAGCCCAATTTTTTTTTATATTGTGAAATATAATGTTACGCCAAGTAAATTGATACCCAACATGTCATGCTTGAAAATTGCGCCCGCTCGTGGAATGGCGTCAAACTTTTACCCTCAAAAATCTCCATAGGCGACGTTTAAAAAATTCTACAGGTTGCATATTTTGCGCTACAGAGGAGGTCTAGGGCTAGAATTATTGCTCTCGCTCTACCGGTCGCTGTGATACCTCACATGTGTGGTTTGACCACCGTTTTCATATGCGGGCGCTACTCGCGTATGCGTTCGCTTCTGCGCGTGAGCTCGTCGGGAAAGGGGGGTTTTAAAAAAAAAATTTTTATTTTTATTATTTCTTTTACAATATTTTATTTATGTTTACACTGTTTAAAAAAAAAAAAATTGTGTCACTTTTATTCCTATTACAAGGAATGTAAACATCCCTTGTAATAGAAAAAAGCATGGCAGGACCTCTTAAATATGAGATCTGGGGTCAAAAAGACCTCAGATCTCAAATTTACACTAAAATGCAATAAAAAAAAAAAAAAAAAAAAAAAAAAAAAAAAAAAAGTCATTTAGAAAAATGACATTTGAAAAAATATGCCTTTAAGAGGCGTGGACGGAAGTGACGTTTTGACGTCGCTTCCGCCCAGCAGTGTCATGGAGACGAGTGAGCGCCATCTTAGCCTCACTCGTCTCCAGACACACCAGAGAGCAGGACGCGATCGCCTCCGCCGCTACCGACGGCTCCGGTAAGCGGCGGAGGGCACTGGATCGCGGCGGGAGGGGGGGGGCCCTCTCCCGCCACCGATAAAAGTGATCTCGCGGCGAATCCGCCGCAGGGACCACTTTTATCTGAAAGCCGGCCGCCGCACGAAAACGGGGATACCGGGGTTATGGCAGCTAGCTGCTGCCATAACAACGATATCCCCGTTCAAACTTAGGACGTACATCGGCGTGCGGCGGTCGGGAAGTGGTTAAGGAGGTAAGTTTTAATATTTATTCTATTGTTTAATGCGATTTCTAACAATAATTCTTATATCTACAGCTCACTGATCATATCAATGTTCCATGAGCTGTAGATATGACAATTATTTTAGGGGTTCTCCCCGAGATCATAGACTTTTGCCAGGGGGTTCCTCGAATGTAAAAAGTTTGAGAAACACTGCTCTAAAGCAATAAATGAGCTCTCGGGATTTTAAAGCCCTTTTAGCAGCTTATTTATCAACCGAGTATGCAGCTTCTTTTATCATTTAATCCTTATTTATCTGTTCCCTTTTAAGCTGGTACCATGATCACTGCCCAGGGTTTCTGGTTTCAGGGTGGCTCTTTTCTCCTGCAGCATCCTATGGAGCCACTCTTACACGCAGAGACTCGAGTTGTGTCTCTCTATACTGTGTGCATCAATAGAAAAACACAGCTCAAGGATGGCAAGGCACTCCTTTGCTCCTTCTCCAAGATACCACTTGGAGAAGGTCAGAGATCATACTGTCCACTGTTAACTCTATGAAGACCTGAAGTTCGAGGAAGCAACACCGGGGGAGCAAGAGCCAGCAGAATTGAAAGCTGTAAGCGCTGGGGCAAGAATTTTAACAAGTCTCCTGGGGAATGTTTATTTTATTGTGCTCAGTGTGTTCACCTAAAAATACATGGAGGGTTTATTACTACTTTAGAGTGGAATTCCAGGCTATACCTTAACGCTCCCTCCCCCCGCCTAACTCCTACCTGTGTAAGAAAGATGTATATACGTGCCCGTTTTGAGGCCGCTCCGGTCTGGTCATGTGACCTGGCTCCCCTGTGTCAGCCAGTGGTGGCTGCAGGGGAGAGGAGGTAGCACCGGTAATGGATGGGCCAGGGGACACAGGATCATGTGACTGGACAGGAGCATTTTAGGAGATATTTATACTACCTATAGGTAAGCCTTAATATAGGCATACCTATACGTAGAAGTCAGTAAAGGAAGTTCACTTCCTCTTTAAGGCCTCATGCACACTGGACGTTTTTACAGCGGCTATTTTTAGCTTTAAGTGTTTTTTTTTCTGCAGCCAGTAAACTCCCCAGCATGTTATCCTATAGCCAGGTACACACTACAGTATTTTGGTTGCACGAAAAAAAACAAAAAACTGACAGCTCCGGTCGGAGCCGATGTACTAACTAGAGGTCGACCGATATATCGGCCGATATTTGGCGTTTTTTACTTAATCGGCATCGGCTGATTGTGCTGATAAAAAAGGCCGATTGTAACTTCAGCCTTGACTTGCATTAACTTCTATTACAGAAGTCATTTGCAAGTTTCCTGACGTTATCTGTGGAGAGGATTCTCTCCTCCTCTGGGCAGCCTGCCAAGTCTGATAAGAAGATACATTGTATCTTTCAGGTTCTTTTTATCAATAGACTGAACTCCATGTGTAGAAGTTCTCAGTTTAACCATTTAAAAAGACTAAATCTTTTCTGACACTTGTTGCTTACAAGTAAAAATCCTGTATTTTCTGCTAGAAAATCACTTAGAACCCCCAAACATTATATATATTTTTTTAGCAGAGACCCTAGGGAATAAAATGGTGATTGTTGCAATATTTTATGTCACACGGTATTTGCACAGCGGTCTTTCAAACGCAATTTAAAAAAAAAAATACAGTAATGAATTAAAAAAAAAAAACCTAAGCAGTAAAGTTAGCCCATTTTTTTTCGTCCAAAAGTTTTGATTACCTGTTTTTGTGTATTTAATATTTAAGATAGTTTATTTTTTTTTATTTTCTAAATTATACATACAAGTGAACTGATTGGAGGTTTGTTTTGTTTAAATGAAAAAAAAATTCTGTATTACTTAAGGCTGCTTTCACACTGGAGCAGGCATGCGTTGATGGTAAAACGCTGCTAGTTTTAGCGGCGCTTTACCGTCATTTTAGAGGCGCTATTCGGCTGCTAGCGGGGCGCTTATAACCCAGCTAGCGGCCGAGGAAGGGGTTAAATGCGCCCCTGAAGCGCCGCTGCCAAAACGCTTTGCAGGCGCTTCGGCAGCGGTGCGCATTCATTTCAATGGGCAGGAGTGGTGGAGGAGCGGTATGCACCGCTCCAAAGATGCCGTTTGCAGGACTTTTTTTTACATCCTGCCAGCGCATCGCCTCAGTGTGACAGCACTGGGGATATCACACTGAGACTGCAGGGGAGCCGTTTCACAGGCACTTTACAGGCGCTATTTTTAGCCCAAAAGCGCCTGAAAAACGCCCCAGTGTGAAAGGGGTCTAACTGTTAGATTTTATGAGATGAAGGGAAAAAAAAAAAAAAAAAAAAAAAAAATCGGCCAAATATATCGGCCCAAAAAAATTGGCATCACATATCGGCCATCGGCCACCGCGATTTCTAAATATCGGCATCGGCCAGAGAAAAACCCATATCGGTCGACCTCTAGTACTAACCATGCGAGTTTAGTGCAGTGATCTCCCCCGCCAGAACACTCTGATCGGTGCTCTCTGCGATTGGCTGAGAGTGCTGATCGGGAGTCAATCGGCTGCTGGGAAGAAGGAGAAAAAAAAAAAAAAAAAACTATAAAAAAAAGGGGGAAAAAAACCCAAAAAAAAAAAAACCACCTATTCTGAGTTTATCAGCGTTTGAGGCATAAGCTTTTGTGGGAGTATATGGGCAGGAAGATGATTTTGGTGGGATTTTAAATGTACCAAGCAATAAAGTTACTGACAATACATGTGGGAGTACACACACAAAAAAAAAAAAAAAAAAAAGCTAAACCCACTACTGCAAATATGCTGAAAAACTCACTCTACAGCTTTCCACATGCTAACGCTTCTGGAGTTTTTATAACGTCCATTGTGCACGAGTCCTTACTGTGTATAGAATAAGGCCATAGACTTTCCAACTTTCTTTCCAATCACCACAGGGGAAAGAAAAAGGGAAAAAAAAAAAAAAAAAAAAAAAAATCGGCTGCCTGTTTTGACTGGGGAATCTCTCGCACAGAGCACCGGTGTTCTGCTGATGGGGAGCCTTCCCTGTCAGCAGAACACAATGATCAGATTTGTCAGCTATAGTCGGCAGCACTAATCATTTAGGAAAGACCCGACAGGCTGGTTATGCACAAGTCGATCAATAGATCATCTTGTGTATAACCAGAGTGCCCCCATACATGGATCGAAATTCAGCCAGTCCCTGCTGAGCCCACCAAATTTCAATCCATATACGGCTAACTTAAATTCTTATGAGAACTTCCACTTTAAGAGCCAAATCATCATTCGATGTTTCGTTCCATCAAAGTCTGGCTTGCCAGGTACAGATTTCCTATCTTACCCTCCAGGAAGTTGTAGCTCTCCTGAATGTAGGCGCCAAGCTGGTCGAAGATGCCATTGATTTTCTTCTTGGCGGTAACAAAGTGCTTGAGCGGAGAGGCGTTGACTTCAGCCATGAATCTCTTGTCTTTCTTGCTGGATATTTTCGGCGTTGATCTTGCAAACAAAAGGGACATTGCGCTGCGAAAGAGGAGAGGCTCGGTGAATGTCTGAGACTCAGGGGAGAAGGAGAATAGTGCAGAAAACATTTCACCAAATTTAATTCATTAGCAGAGGGAGTCCAATCATCCAGAACACTAAAGCAAAATAACTAAATGAACCTGTTTCCTGAATCTGGGGTTTTCTAGGAAAGAAAAGTTTTCTTTCATTTTGAGAGAAAACAAAACTAAAGATAAAACAGTACAGTCGTAGCTGCCTCCTTCTTAAAAGGACCAGCCCAGTCATAAAAGAGAATTTTTCATGTAATGTTAATGTAAAATCACAAAAGCTGATCTGAATGAATATATAGGTGGTTTTTAACCACTTGCCTACCGGGCACTTTCACCCCCTTCCTGCCCAGGCCAAGTTTCAGTGCGGTCACACTTTGAATGACAATTGCGCGGTCATGTAACACTGTACGTTTTTTTTTTGTTTTTTTTAGGCAGATAGAGCTTTCATTTAGTGGTATTTAATCGCCACTGTTTTTTTTTGTTGTTAGCTAAAAATAAATAAATAAAAAAAAAAAAAAAAGAGATAGATAGATAGATAGATAGATAGATAGATAGATAGATAGATAGATAGATAGATAGATAGATAGATAGATATCTATAAAAATGTATTCATCAGTTTAGGCCAATATATATTCTTCTACATATTCTTGGTAAAAATAAAAAATAAAAAAAAAAAAGAAGGAAAAAACAATAAGCGTATATTGATTGGTTTGCTCAAAAGTTGCGTCTACAAAATAGGGAATAGATTTGTGGCATTTTTAATTTTATTTATTTTTTTAGTAGCAATGGCGGCGATCAGTGATTTATAGCGGGGCTGCCACATTGCGGCGGACAGATCGGACACCTAACTGACATTTTTGACACTTTTTTGGGAACCAGTGACATTATTACAGTGATCAGTGCTAAAAAATATGCACTGTTATTGTACTAATGACACTGGCAGGGAGGGGCGTTAACATCTGGGCGATCAAAGAGTTAAACGGGTCCCCTGTTTGTGATTACTAAATGTATGGGGGACTGTGTGACTGGGGAAACACAAAGATCCGTCTTCCTGCTTAGCAGGAAGACAGATCTCAGTGTCATCCCCTGACAGGACGGAGATCCCTGTTCTGTCACTGCAGGGAACGATTGCGGGCGGCTGGCGGACATAGAGTCCGCCAGACCCGCTGATTGGCTCTCCAGCTGGCCAATCGGGGCACGCCCGCGAAAGCTAGTGCACAAATTGCCGTACCGGTACGCCGATTTGCGCAGCCGAGCCACAGTACATCTGCACCGGGAGATCGGCAAGTAGTTAAAAAAATAAATAAAAAAGTGCTTGAAAAGCTTAAAAAAATAAAATAAATAATAAAAAAAAAAAATTAAAAAAAAAAGGAGCTTCCCTTTAACACCAATGAATGTTTGCACACTGGGGCGGTGCGGTTTGGTTGGGGTGAAAAAAAATCCTGCTTGCAGCATCTGTGGAACATGTTTGGGGAGAAAAGAATATATTTAAAAAAAAAAAAAAAAAAAAAAGGAAGGGCACACCAAAAAATGCTCCTCACCATTGAAATGAATGAGAACTGCCTGAGTCACATGTTCTTTAAAAACAGCTTCAAAATTGCTCCATTAACACATAGGTGTTTTACAGCGAACCGGTCTGAAAGTGCCCTTAGATTCTGTTATAAAATTTTGTAAATAAGTAATTTTTCTCCTTCACTGATGTGCGCTGATGAGTAGGTCCCCATAGGCGGCACCGATGACGAGGCCCCCATAGGCGGCACCGATGACGAGGCCCTCATAGGCGGCACCGATGACAAGGTCCCCATAGGCGGCACCGATGACGAGGCCCTCATAGGCGGCACCGATGACGAGGCCCTCATAGGCGGCACCGATGACGAGGCCCTCATAGGCGGCACCGATGACGAGGTCCCCATAGGCCGCACCGATAATCAGGACACTGATGACCGGGAACATCCCCACAAGTGCTGCAGTTTTGGAGTTGCTCTGACCCAGTCATCTAGTCATTATAGTTTGGCCCTTGTCAAAGTCGCTCATATCCTTATGGTTTTGCTCATTTTTTCTGCTTTCAACACATCTACTTCAGAGATAACATGTTCACTTGCTGCCCACCCACTGTCAGATGTCATTGTAGTGAGATAATTCATGTGGTCATAATGTTCTGGCTGATCAGTGTATAGGTGAATAATGCAGTATATCCAAGTACCGAGCCGTTTGGTTGGATCTTTGTGTTTCCCTCCCAGGAATAAGGAGTCTCCTGTAAACGCACAGCACATGTCGTCTTCGGCAGCGCACGCCATTTATCCCCATTTAATGGCTTGGACGCTGTACAGCCTAAAATTACTGGATAATTAAACACTTAACATTGTACTTTCTAACAGAAGACGACACCACCACACCCTCTTCTCTAGAACAATCCATTTACTTATTTATAGAAGCTCTATTATCTAGTAATAGACAGCACAGAGATAAACAAATGGGCGTGTTTATCGCAATGTCTGAATGAATCTCACTTTCAAACCCCCACACTAGGAAAAACGAAAGCGAAAGTAGGATCAGCTGATTTGGGAACCAGAGGCTCTGCTTTCACTTCCATAAATGAGTTCAAAAAGAGATTCACAAAAAAGGAGCAGTCATTAAAGTGGTTGTAAACCTCAGACATGAAATATAAACAAAGCATATCCCTCTATAGGTGTGTGCTTCTATCAATCCAGAGCATTAAGTGTCATTTCTGTCTGCTGCCTCCATCCTCTGCTATCAGCAGGAGTCACTCCTGACGAATTTTCCTGACACCAAGAGAAAAATGGTGACAGGGGGAGGGACCTCCAACTTATTGACAGCCTCAGCTCTGTTTCTGTGTGCAAGGGGGGGTGGTGGGTCCCTTCCCTCCAATCAGCTCTCAGATCTCTCCTCACTGAGCTCTGCAGAGTATAACTTCAGCTCTCCGCCCTCCTTTTTTCTGAACTCTCAGAAAAGCTTTATAAATTCAGAATTTTTAAACAGAAGTAGAGAAGACTGCAGATAAACAGGTACAATTTACGTAGGAGGATTTGTTCAATTTCTGTGCATCGCCTAAGGATAGTTCCTACACTGGGTATATGGAAGGGTTTACAACCACTTTAACCACCTCAATCCTGGACACTTTCACCCCCTTCCTGCCCAGGCCAATTTTCAACTTTGGCTGCTGTCATATTTTACATTAAATTTTAAGAATATTTCTTCACACAAATAGAGAATTTGTTGTTAGTATTTAAATCACCACTGGGTTTTTAATTTTTGCAAAAAAAAAAAAAAAAATTTACAGAAAATTTTGTAAATAAGTAATTTTTTCACTGATGTGTGCGGATGAGGCGGCACTGATGGCCATTGATGAGGCTGCACTGATGAGACAGCACTAATATGCCACACTAGGGGGGCATGGCTTAGTGCGGGATGTGAACGGACGTGTTCCTGTGTAGCTCCGGTCTCTCCTTCTACAATCCTGCTCCATGCTGATCGACCATAGCCAGAAAACGTCCCTTTTTTTGCTCACACCAACCCAGGGCATCTCCTGTACCCTAGGGAGGCGTTTTGGTGGATGGGAAAACGGCGAGGGAAAAAAGCAACCCCGCCAAAGATGAGCATCACCACTCTCTCCTGCCAAGATGGCCACCACAACACTATCCATGGGCCTAGTGCACCCCAAGCCTCCACTCCGGATCTCTTTGCGGCAAACCAGGATGCCTTCCCACCGCCTTCCCCCGAGATACCGGACCCTCCAGCCGTGCCCCCGCAGGTGACCCCGGGAGCGGCGATCACGGATGGT
The DNA here is from genome assembly GCA_037952835.1 of Lithobates septentrionalis. Taxonomy (NCBI): domain Eukaryota; kingdom Metazoa; phylum Chordata; class Amphibia; order Anura; family Ranidae; genus Lithobates; species Lithobates septentrionalis. The sequence goes on from JBBDGP010001569.1 coordinate 956,048, forward strand.
GGCGGGGAACCCACACTGTCCGAGGTCCTCGCCATTATTAAGGTAAACCATGCAGACCTTATGGGGAAGGTGGATGGGCTAAATATTGACAATTATGCGGCAGGGCATGCAGAAATTATGCTGTCGGGTTACTGAAACCGAGCAGCGCATTAGTGATCTAGAGGACACTATTAACCCCATCTTACCCAAACTTAATGCACATAGTGAGGAAGATTGCCACCCTGGAGGATAAGGTCGATGACCTTGAGAATCGTCTCCGCAGGAATAACCTGTGTCTGGTTGGTCTCCCGGGAATGGGTGGAGGGTCCTGACCCCGTAGCCTTCCTTGAAAGCTGGCTCGAGCAAGAATTTGGCCGCACTCAACTATCCCCCTGTTTTGTGATTGAGAGGGCCCACCGAGTCCCTGGGCGCCCCCTCCCTGAAGGACACCCCCCACATACTGTGGCAATTCGTCTCCTCAATTACAGGGTTTGGGATTTTATCCTGGGGGCTGCCAGGAGGAAGGGAAGTCTTTGCATCAATAATGCTGTGGTGTCCCTTTTCCCTGACTATTCTTGCGACAGTCCGAAACTGCAGAGCCAGCTACCAGCGTGTCAAGCAGAAACTCCGGGGAGCAGGATATCCAATACTCCACGCCGTTTCCTGCCACCCTCCGGGTTGCCTACCGGAAGAAGTCTGGTTCTTCCAATCCCCAAAGGATGCCCTGGCCTGGTGGGAATCTCTACCCCGCCCTCCTAAACCAATAGCCCTATGAAGGTCCACGTGTTTTTCTGGAAAGCCTGGAGAACCTGCATCCCCTGTCTCCCCTGGCCCGTTCCCATTATCCCTTGTTAATCACCATTGAAGCTCTATTCAGTGATAACTATGGTTGATCGTACAAATCTTCCTGTGAGGAGAGTACCTGGCCTCATTTTTTGAGCAGGCCTGAGCTGCCTTGGGGTTCACCCCCCCCCCCCCCATATTTGTTGAACACTGACTATTTTTGTTTTCCTGACATCTCTCTTACTTCCTGTTGCTGGCCATGCGCCCCACGCATGGTACAAGTTTTGGGTATAGGCCCTCTCCCCTTTTTTGACGCTGGGCAGGGGTAATGCTACCCTTATTGGGTAATGATTATGTTTCTGCATACAGTTTTATTGTTGTGTGAATGATGTATGTGTGGTTTTATTTTTTTGCAGCACTGCGACCCTTTCTTTTGCTGCGACCGGGGAAGGGGAGCCCTTCAGAGGCCCCTTCACTCCCCCCCCCCCTGCCCTAGTGATTTCTGCGCTGATCCCATGTCTCAGGTAAATGTTTGTTTGTTCATGGAATGTCCGTGGAATGAACTCGAAATTTAAAAGAGCTTCTATTTTTGAGACCCTGAGGCATAGAAAATCACGTTCTGTGCCTCCAGGAAACTTATCTCATGGGATCTAAAATTCTGGCCCTGAAAAAACACTGGGTGGCCCATAATTACCACTCTACTTATTCTAACTTTGCCCATAGGGTTGCAATTTTAATCTGTAAGGGGTTATAACCTTCCTGTGTCACCAAGTCATCCTGGACCCTAAGGGACAATATACTGTATTTATCGGTGTTATATTTTACATATATATTACACTTTGTCCCCTTAAAATCAGAGGAAAATCGCGGGTGCGTGTTATACACCGATCCCCCGCTGACCGTGAGCGGAGCGCTCGCCAGCTGCCGATATACAAATAGCCGAGTTTGAAAATGGCGCAGCCGGCGTCGAAATACATAGCCGTGACTTGCGACGGCTCTCGGCCACTTTCGGCTCCACTTGTAGTCCCGGGCGGGACTACGAGTGGAGCCGGAAGTGGCCGAGAGCCGCCACAAGTCACGGCTATGTATTTCGGCGCCATTTTCAAACTGCAGTGACACTGACAAGTCACTGCAGTTTAACTGCAGCCTGGGCAAGGCTGCAAATGGACACAATCAAAGCTGCAAGGCTGCAAATGACACCAAGGCTGCAAATGACACTGGACAAGCATGCAGATGGACGCTGTGCAAGGCTGCATTGATGGGCATTTAAATGTAAGTTTTTTTCCTTAAAACATATTTTTTTCCTTAAAATTCCCTCCTAAACTTGGAGTGCGTGTTATACGCCGGCGCGTGTTATACGCCGATAAATACGGTATTATCTTACATGCAACCGTACATGGAACCCCCCTTATTTTGGTCTCAGTCTATCTCCCCCCTCCGGTCATGGCTGCAGTATTTGCTGATCTCAGTGTGCATTTTGCCTCCTTACCTAGCTGTCCCATGCTCATCCTTGGAGATTTTAACTCTGTGTTGCAGCCTGCCTTGGATAGGTTGAAACCTCTACAGTCTGAATCTAAATTATTTTGTGTGTGGTGCAGTGCCTATTAATATGTAGACATATGGCGCTGGAAATATCCTAAAGACAAAGTGTTCTCCTGCCAGTCCAGGTCTTATGCAACCCTCTCCAGAATAGACTATGCCCTGGCCACAGGGAACTTTTTACCCCATGTCCAGTCCATAGCACACTTATCACAGTCTCTGACCACTCTATAATACAGGTGGTTTTGACTGTGGGCCACAGACCGTTGTCCCGGACCAGGAGACTCAGTCCCCTCTGGATCTCCACGCCGGAAATCTCTGAATCCATCCCGACCGACATGTCCAATTACTGGTACTTTAACACGGACTCTGCAGCCGGGAGCCCTGTCTGGGACACCTTTAAGGCGATAGTCAGGGGCTCATATATATCTCACGCATCAAACGATACAGATCCGCTGGGCGGGCAACACAGGAAGCTCTCCAAAAGTCGTTAGAGGAGGCATGCACCCGTCATTCGGGTAGCCCCTCCTCTGAGACTAGAGGTATGTTCACGGACGCTCATCGGGCGCTCCAGCTTCACATGGTGGATTTGAACAGGAAGCAACAACTATACCTCTCTGCTCGCATTTGTGAGCACGGGGGGAAAAAAACAGTAGGCTCCTTGCGTATCTTGCACATACGGACCTCCAGGATAGTTGGATTGCTGAAATTCAACTTCCAAACGGGTCAACTACTGCTGAGGCTCTGTCTAAATAACCAGACCTTTGCAGATCTCTACAGTAAATCATACATTACATCTAACCCTTCAGAACATGCCTTCCTAGGTTTCTTTGAATCATTAGACTAACATTTAGTACCCCCCAGCAGCTTTCCTTAGATAAACCTATTACACTGGAGGAGGTAACTACGGCCATACGTTTATTACCAACCAATAAAACTCCAGGCCTTGACGGACTCCCCTCAGAGTGGTACCAGACACATGTAGAAGAACTAGCTCCTAAGCTCCTTAAGACATTCCAAGACTCTCTTATGCTGGGGAAACTTCCGGACTCTATTAACGAAGCACTACTAGTGGTTATACATAAACCTGGCAAAGACAAGCTGCAGTGTGGGTCCTACCGTCCCATATCCCTTTTAAATAATGGTGCCAAAATTCTAGCAAAGATTCTCGCCCTTAGACTTCAGACGGTCATTCTGTCCCTCATACCCACAGATCAATCCGGTTTCATGCCTGGCAGGAGCACTTTTGACAATATTCGTAGATTGTATTTGCATATCCATGGTGCAGCACGCGCGAAACGGGGTGGATTGGTCCTATCCCTAGATGTGTTAAAAGCCTTCGACACTGAGCTGGCCCTTTCTTTGGGAAGCTATGGCACGAGTGGGTATTGCGCCACACTTTATTCAATGGGCCCGTTTATTATACACAGACCCAAAGGCCAGGGTCCGCACCAACAGGGACATCTCTGAACCATTTTCCTTGAAGAGGGGTACCAGGCAAGGGTGCCCTCTCTCTCCACTCCTGTTTGTACTGGCCATTGAGCCGCTCGCCCTGGCGGTGCGACAGACGTCACAGATAGGGGGCATCCGCTCTGGTCCACTGGAGGAGAAGATCTCCCTCTACGCGGACGATGCCCTTATATATTTGGGCGGTAGAGAGAGCTCATTTCATAAATCTGTGTGTCGTGGAGGAGTTCGGTGCAGCTTCGGGACTACAGGTGGATTGGGAAAAATCTCAGGCCTTTCTTATAGCCCCCCCCCTTTCCTATTGATTATCTACAAAGGTTGCATATTCAATTGACATCCTCCTTTAAAATATCTAGGTATTCAAATACATGCTGACATCCCTAAATACAAAGAACTTAACGTCACTCCTATAGTCAAGCAAATGATAGGTTTCATACCTGGTCGTCATTGCCCCTTAATCTAATTGGTCGCATAAACATATTCAAAATGATTTTTCTACCAAAATTCCTCTATTGTTTTCGAGCTGCCACAATCTTTTTCACTAAAAAGTTTTTTTGGGAAAATAGACTCCACACTTTCCTCCTTTGTCTGGAATGGCTGCCAACCTCGAATAGCCAGGTCCTCCATAAAGGCGGCAAAGACCGTGGGAGGCCTGCCTTGCCCAAACTTAAGAAATTATTTCCTTGCTTCCCAACTTACCTATGTCCATGCTTGGTTACATTCTGACCCACTGACTCCTGCCACGTCACTTTTATTGACCCTCTTTGAACCTCCTACCTCTCTACGGGATGAACTCCATAGATCAAAGAGATTGGGTGTTTCCAGATTCTCCCCTGTTGAGGTTAGCTTTATGGCCTGGAGGGGGGGGGGGGGGGGGGGGACTCTGACAGTCTTCTATGGGTATTTTGCCACAGACTCCTGTGGCGGAACCCCAACTTTTCCGAGCTCTTCGGTCACCCGGACTCTACATGGTGGAGTCGATTTGGTATTACACACCTAACCCACATAGTTGGAGAATACCTTACTATCCTTTGATGTACTCAGACATAAATATGACCTGGACAATAATTTATTTTTCAAATATCTCTTACTCAGACAAGCCATTCGGGCACAGTGTGGATCTTTGACCATTGAGCTCACAGAATCGTCTATTGAAGATCTCCTGTCGTTCCCGAAAATTTCCAAACTGGTGACAACCTTCTATGGTCGCTTCCAGCTGGTGGGAGCTGATCCTTTTCAGAAGTCTCATCGCAAATGGCTATTGTCTATGCTCGGGCTTTCTGAAGAGGACTGGGAAGAAGCAACTGAGATATGTTTGTATATATAGATATATCAGGATATAATTAGCACTGCTGACCTACTGGTACAATAAGTTTATACACCACCTGCATTATACCCCAGCTAGGCTGGTTCGGATGGGTCTGGGACAGGCTATTGCATGTGCTAGATGTAATATGATTGCTGCTGACTTTTTCCATATGTTCTGCACCTGTCCCGGACTTTCAACCTTCTGGAAGGAATTGTTGGCTTTCTTCACAAACTTCATCTACCGATACCTCGCACCCCGGAGGTGGGACTTTTGGGAATACTCAACGACCATGTCCACCGTACCCACGCCAGGACTTTGCTACGTATACTATTATTTTATGCACGTAAAACCATCCTATTGCACTGGAAGGATGTGGGCCCCCTTTTAGCCCACGCCTTCTTCCGCATTGGATTTGGGAAGGACCCCCATGAACAAATTGATATACAAGAGTAGGGCATGCCCTAAGAAATTCATCAAAATCTGGTAACCATGGCTTGATGTCTCAGAGGACTTCTGGGGGGGGGGCTAGTCTTTTCTTCACAGCTTTCCCAGTAGGCCCACTACTAATGTACTCTAATATTTTGCGGCAAGATGCCAAAATTGATAATCACAGGTTGCTTTATATGAAACATCCAATGCATGGGGGGGGGGGGGGGGGTGATCTTAGACCTCTGCTGTCCTTACGGGGGTCGCATGTGTTGCAGGTTTGAATGAAGGTATGAATGTGTGTTGTTGGGGTATTTCTGTTTCTTATGGACTGTTAGTAGTTTTTTTATGTGCAATTTACACATTTGTGATTACAGTCCTTCTTTTATTGTTTTTATGTTACAAAATCAAAATAAACACCTTTAAAAAAAAAAAAAAAAGATGCCGCACTGATAGGTGGCACTGATGGGCACTGATAGGTGGCACTGAATGGCAACACTGATGGACACAAATTGGCAACACCGTTGGGCACTGCACTAATGATCGTTTCTCCGATTACCTATACAGGTTTCTCCTGCGAGGAGATGCCGCTGATCAGCTCTACTCACATCAAGCTCTGTCAGTGTGAGGCGAGGAGATCCGATAACCGGCACTTCTGTGTTTACATGTGATTGGCTGTGTCATCGGCTCTATACCGAGATCGGGGGTTACGCCGTGTCCCAGGGATACATTCACTATAAATGACAGATCACCGCCGGCTGCAGCTACTCGCACATTGTGTGCATCCAGCAGCAATCGCTGCAGGTAATCCCCAGCTGTACGGACAGCCGAGAATACCTGCGACTGCCGGTGATCTGTCATTATAGTGAACGGGATCAGCGGTCGCAGCTAATTAGTCACAACAGTAGCGAGAATTAGAAGATTGCTGCCACCGCAATTCACAATGGCAACTTACCCATGTGAATGCTGCCTAAGTAGCTGATGCGTTTGGATCATTTTTGGAGAATAAGGATTTCATTTTAGGGTCACGTTAATTATTTAAATGTTGCTATGCCAGAAATCCAGCAAGTTCTTCATTTCCTATGCAGTTTGTCTTGGCTGTACTTCTGTCCTTAGCAGTGTTGTCAGCCCTGCCGAGTTCTCCTCTGTAAACCACAGAACCGCTCACCCCATGTTACAGATAAAAGGGGAGGTGTTCTGTAGTTCCAGTAGTAAAACTGGTCCCTCATTGAATGTTTCTAGCGATGTAACCAGCACCCGCCCTCTAGACACGCCAGTAACCAAACTGGTCAGCCAATGAATGATTCTGGAGTGACAAGGCAGGAATGAACTCTGTCCTATCACACATTCCACCGTCTTATCAGATCAGACTGTCTGCATACCGCTGACTGCCCGCCAAACCAACCAATGACAGCACAAAGCCAACCCAACTTCTCTTTAAACAGCCAATATCGCAGGTCCACATGTAAATCTTCTGTACATATACCAACTAAACTCAACATTACATGCGACTTTCACATGCTTTCTATTGCATATTCATATGACAGGAGAGCACGAGCGAGCGACAGAAGAGGAGAGCACGAGCGAGCGACAGAAGAGGAGAGCACGAGCGAGCGACAGAAGAGGAGAGCACGAGCGAGCGACAGAAGAGGAGAGCACGAGCGAGCGACAGAAGAGGAGAGCACGAGCGAGCGACAGAAGAGGAGAGCACGAGCGAGCGACAGAAGAGGAGAGCACGAGCGAGCGACAGAAGAGGAGAGCACGAGCGAGCGACAGAAGAGGAGAGCACGAGCAAGCGACAGAAGAGGAGAGCACGAGCAAGCGACAGAAGAGGAGAGCACGAGCAAGCGACAGAAGAGGAGAGCACGAGCAAGCGACAGAAGAGGAGAGCATGAGCGAGGTGAAAAAGAGCGAGTGAGAAAGGAAAGGAGAGTGGAGAGAGTGTAAATGAGAAAAGAGACAAAGAAAAAAAAATGACAGACAAAGAATAAGATGAGATAGAAGAGTCCGGGGTTTCCTATCAGAACGACACAGGCAGAAACAGCAAAGCACAATCAATACAATCACTATAGAAATCAATGAAAGCACTAAGAATAGCAGATCCTACATATGTAATGAGCTCCCCCCACTACATACAGATACCGACCGGAAACGTCTGAGAACATAATCTAACAACCGATAACATTCACTTTATATCATACTAAAGATACAATATCTATATATAAATAATCACACACTTGTATAGAGAAGACTCCGATTTACATGTTCATAGAAACATGTCAGTAAAGTGACAATCTCTCTACAAAGATCTCTTCTCGATCCCCTGATCCCGGGGTCCCCCATGTACAAGCCCTCCAAATCAGAGGCGGTCCCCGTCCCCCCCGTCCATCTATGACCACAATATCTATCAGTACAAAGATGAACATTCGGGAGACACCACTACATATTGGGAATGTGAGAGCGTGCAGACGGGTCCCGTCCATCACCAGATGTGTCACTGGGAGGACAGCCAGCCCTGTACATACATTATACACCTGTCTCTCCCCTCCCCCCCCCCCCATGTGTACGTGATCCGGCCAAAGAGCAACCGGCACAGCCCGGCCTCAGCCGTCCCAGGACAAGTTATCACCGGACAAGTCTGACACATTGTGATCTGTGGAGGAAATTATATTCCATTCTCCCACTGAGATCTACAGACAGATAGAAGAGCAGTGGGGGGGGGGTGTTATTACTGTACAGAGATTGTATAGTGTATGTCCAGCTTTATTCTTCCGGATTTCTGTGCAGTGTGAGACTTTCCCTCTGTGTAGGAGTTTCCTGTAATAAAGACTGGACACTGCTGCTCTCTCTCCTTGTGCAGGGTGATGGTCTTGTCTCCGCACCCTCCTGTAGTTTTCTGCTCAGGCTATGTACAGCACAGTGATGATGTCACCACTACTTTTGCAAGGTAATATCTGGTTTTCAAAGGCATTCTGCGCAGCACACCGGGTTCATATCCCCTCCATTTGTGTCCCAAGCACAGGGTCCCTGCCCCCTCCATTATGTCCCAAGCACAGGGTCCCTGCCCCCTCCATTGTGTCCCTGGAACAGGACCCCCATCCCCTCAATTTGTGTCCCCAACACAAAGTCCCTGCCCCCTCCACTGTGTTCCTGGCACAGGGTCCCTGTCCCCCCCCCCCCCATGGTGTCCCCTGACACAGACTCCACATCCTCCCATGGTGTCCCTGGCACAGGGTCCACGTCCCCTCCACTGTGTCCCCAGGCCCCTCTCGTGTCCCAACACAGGGTCCCTGCCCCCTTCATTGTGTCCCCGGCACAGGCTCCATGTCCCAGGCACAGGCTCCATGTCCCCCCATGGTGTCCCCGGCACAGGGTGCCTGTCCCCTCCACTGTGTCCCCAGCACAGGGTCAACGTCCCCTCCACTGTGTCCCCGGTACAGGGTCAACGTCCCCTCCACTGTGTCCTCGGCACAGGGTCCCTGTTCCCTCCACTGTGTCCTCGGCACAGGGTCCCTGTCCCCTCCACTGTGTCCTCGGCACAGGGTCCCTGTGCCCTCCACTGTGTCTTCGGCACAGGGTCCCTGTCCCCTCCATTGTGTCCCCGGCACAGGGTCCCTGTCCCCTTCATTGTGTCCCCGGCACAGGGTCCCTGTCCCCTTCATTGTGTCCCTGGCACAGGGTCCCTGTCCCCTTCATTGTGTCCCCGGCACAGGCTCCATGTCCCAGGCACAGGCTCCATGTCCCCCCCATGGTGTCCCCGGCACAGGGTGCCTGTCCCCTCCACTGAGTCCCCAGCACAGGGTCAACGTCCCCTCCACTGTCCCCGGCACAGGGTCCCTGTCCCCTCCATTGTGTCCTCGGCACAGGGTCCCTGTCCCCTCCATTGTGTCCCCGGCACAGGCTCCATGTCCCAGGCACAGGCTCCATGTCCCCCCCATGGTGTCCCCGGCACAGGGTGCCTGTCCCCTCCACTGTGTCCCCAGCACAGGGTCAACGTCCCCTCCACTGTCCCCGGCACAGGGTCCCTGTCCCCTCCATTGTGTCCTCGGCACAGGGTCCCTGTCCCCTCCATTGTGTCCCCGGCACAGGCTCCATGTCCCAGGCACAGGCTCCATGTCCCCCCCATGGTGTCCCCGGCACAGGGTGCCTGTCCCCTCCACTGTGTCCCCAGCACAGGGTCAACGTCCCCTCCACTGTGTCCCCGGCACAGGGTCCATGTCCCCTCCATTGTGTCCTCGGCTCAAGGTCCCTGTCCCCGGCACAGACTCCACATCCTCCCGTGTCCCCAGCACAGGCTCCCCGTCCCCCCCTAGTGTCCCCAGCACAGGCTCCCTGTCCCCCCCTAGTGTCCCCGGCACAGGCTCCCTGTCCCCCCCCCCTAGTGTCCCCGGCACAGGCGCCCTGTCCCCCCCTAGTGTCCCCGGCACAGGCTCCCTGTCCCCCCCTAGTGTCCCCGGCACAGGGTCCATGTCCCCCCTAGTGTCCCCGGCACAGGGTCCATGTCCCCCCCTAGTGTCCCCGGCACAGGGTCCATGTCCCCCCCTAGTGTCCCCGGCACAGGGTCCATGTCCCCCCCTAGTGTCCCCGGCACAGGGTCCATGTCCCCCCCTAGTGTCCCCGGCACAGGGTCCATGTCCCCCCCTAGTGTCCCCGGCACAGGGTCCATGTCCCCCCCTAGTGTCCCCGGCACAGGGTCCATGTCCCCCCCTAGTGTCCCCGGCACAGGGTCCATGTCCCCGGCACAGGGTCCATGTCCCCCCTAGTGTCCCCGGCACAGGGTCCATGTCCCCCCCTAGTGTCCCCGGCACAGGGTCCATGTCCCCCCCTAGTGTCCCCGGCACAGGGTCCATGTCCCCCCCTAGTGTCCCCGGCACAGGGTCCATGTCCCCCCTAGTGTCCCCGGCACAGGGTCCCTGTCCCCTCCACTGTGTCCTCGGCACAGGGTCCCTGTCCCCTCCATTGTGTCCCCGGCACAGGGTCCCTGTCCCCTTCATTGTGTCCCCGGCACAGGGTCCCTGTCCCCTTCATTGTGTCCCCGGCACAGGGTCCCTGTCCCCTTCATTGTGTCCCCGGCACAGGCTCCATGTCCCAGGCTCCATGTCCCCCCCATGGTGTCCCCGGCACAGGGTGCCTGTCCCCTCCACTGTGTCCCCAGCACAGGGTCAACGTCCCCTCCACTGTGTCCCCGGTACAGGGTCCCTGTCCCCTCCACTGTGTCCTCGGCACAGGGTCCCTGTCCCCTCCACTGTGTCCTCGGCACAGGGTCCCTGTCCCCTCCACTGTGTCCCCGGCACAGGGTCCCTGTCCCCTCCATTGTGTCCCCGGCACAGGGTCCCTGTCCCCTTCATTGTGTCCCCGGCACAGGGTCCCTGTCCCCTTCATTGTGTCCCTGGCACAGGGTCCCTGTCCCCTTCATTGTGTCCCCGGCACAGGCTCCATGTCCCCTTCATTGTGTCCCCGGCACAGGCTCCATGTCCCCTTCATTGTGTCCCCGGCACAGGCTCCATGTCCCCTTCATTGTGTCCCCGGCACAGGCTCCATGTCCCAGGCACAGGCTCCATGTCCCCCCATGGTGTCCCCAGCACAGGGTGCCTGTCCCCTCCACTGTGTCCCCAGCACAGGGTCAACGTCCCCTCCACTGTCCCCGGCACAGGGTCCCTGTCCCCTCCATTGTGTCCTCGGCACAGGGTCCCTGTCCCCTCCATTGTGTCCCCGGCACAGGCTCCATGTCCCAGGCACAGGCTCCATGTCCCCCCCATGGTGTCCCCGGCACAGGGTGCCTGTCCCCTCCACTGTGTCCCCAGCACAGGGTCAACGTCCCCTCCACTGTCCCCGGCACAGGGTCCCTGTCCCCTCCATTGTGTCCTCGGCACAGGGTCCCTGTCCCCTCCATTGTGTCCCCGGCACAGGCTCCATGTCCCAGGCACAGGCTCCATGTCCCCCCCATGGTGTCCCCGGCACAGGGTGCCTGTCCCCTCCACTGTGTCCCCAGCACAGGGTCAACGTCCCCTCCACTGTGCCCCCGGCACAGGGTCCATGTCCCCTCCATTGTGTCCTCGGCTCAGGGTCCCTGTCCCCGGCACAGACTCCACATCCTCCCACTGTGTCCCCAGCACAGGCTCCCTGTCCCCCCCTAGTGTCCCCAGCACAGGCTCCCTGTCCCCCCCTAGTGTCCCCAGCACAGGCTCCCTGTCCCCCCCCCTAGTGTCCCTGGCACAGGCTCCCTGTCCCCCCCTAGTGTCCCCGGCACAGGCTCCCTGTCCCCCCCTAGTGTCCCCGGCACAGGGTCCATGTCCCCCCTAGTGTCCCCGACACAGGGTCCATGTCCCCCCCTAGTGTCCCCGGCACAGGGTCCATGTCCCCCCCTAGTGTCCCCGGCACAGGGTCCATGTCCCCCCCCCCTAGTGTCCCCGGCACAGGGTCCATGTCCCCCCCTAGTGTCCCCGTCACAGGGTCCATGTCTCCCCCTAGTGTCCCCGGCACAGGGTCCATGTCCCCCCTATTGTCCCCGGCACAGGGTCCATGTCCCCCCTAGTGTCCCCGGCACAGGGTCCATGTCCCCCCCTAGTGTCCCCGGCACAGGGTCCATGTCCCCCCTAGTGTCCCCCGCACAGGGTCCCTGTCCCCCCCTAGTGTCCCCAGCACAGGGTCCATGTCCCCCCTAGTGTCCCCGGCACAGGGTCCCTGTCCCCTCCACTGTGTCCTCGGCACAGGGTCCCTGTCCCCTCCATTGTGTCCCCGGCACAGGGTCCCTGTCCCCTTCATTGTGTCCCCGGCACAGGGTCCCTGTCCCCTTCATTGTGTCCCCGGCACAGGGTCCCTGTCCCCTTCATTGTGTCCCCGGCACAGGGTCCCTGTCCCCTTCATTGTGTCCCCGGCACAGGGTCCCTGTCCTCTTCATTGTGTCCCCGGCACAGGGTCCCTGTCCCCTTCATTGTGTCCCCGGCACAGGGTCCCTGTCCCCTTCATTGTGTCCCCGGCACAGGCTCCATGTCCCAGGCTCCATGTCCCCCCCATGGTGTCCCCGGCACAGGGTGCCTGTCCCCTCCACTGTGTCCCCAGCACAGGGTCAACGTCCCCTCCACTGTCCCCGGCACAGGGTCCCTGTCCCCTCCATTGTGTCCTCGGCACAGGGTCCCTGTCCCCTCCATTGTGTCCCCGGCACAGGCTCCATGTCCCAGGCACAGGCTCCATGTCCCCCCCATGGTGTCCCCGGTACAGGGTGCCTGTCCCCTCCACTGTGTCCCCAGCACAGGGTCAACGTCCCCTCCACTGTGTCCCCGGCACAGGGTCCATGTCCCCTCCATTGTGTCCTCGGCTCAGGGTCCCTGTCCCCGGCACAGACTCCACATCCTCCCACTGTGTCCCCAGCACAGGCTCCCTGTCCCCCCCTAGTGTCCCCAGCACAGGCTCCCTGTCCCCCCCCTAGTGTCCCCAGCACAGGCTCCCTGTCCCCCCCTAGTGTCCCCAGCACAGGGTCCATGTCCCCCCTAGTGTCCCCGGCACAGGGTCCATGTCCCCCCCTAGTGTCCCCGGAACAGGGTCCCTGTCCCCCCCTAGTGTCCCCGGCACAGGGTCCATGTCCCCTCTAGTGTCCCCAGCACAGGGTCCCTGTCCCCCCCTAGTGTCCCCGGCACAGGGTCCATGTCCCCCCCTAGTGTCCCAGACACAGGGTCCCTGTCCCCCCCTAGTGTCCCCGGCACAGGGTCCATGTCCCCCCTAGTGTCCCCGGCACAGGGTCCCTGTCCCCATGTCTCTCATACAATGACAGAGACTCTTACATGCAGGCCGGGCGGGCGTGAGCACACCTTCATAGCACACCCAGCGGGCTCAGCGCTCTCCTGTAGCCGGGCTCCGCCTCATCACTCGCCGCTCTCTCTCTCTCGGACACCGGGGCGGCCTGTGAAGGGTACAGCGCAGGAAGAAGCCGCTAGAGCGCAAACACACTCTTTACACCGGACACGCCCCCCTCACGGCTCATTCCTTAGAGGCCCGTCCTAGGCTGAGATCATGAGGGCGGAGCTATGAACACTAGAGGGAAACACTTCCTTAATTGAGCTGTCCTCACCGGCCGCCATCTTTATGAAGACCTGTCGCATGTCTGCAGGGATAAGCTGTCACAGAGGTTGGGAGGACTGTGGAGGTCAAGGATGGATGTCAGTCCCTGACGCCCTGTAAGAGCGGGACAAGGACATTTACTGATGATTCATAGCCTGGCTATGACCCATAGGCCGACCATGGACACAAGAGAGGGGTGTGAAGTGCAAGCATGATACACCCTCCAGTTTGCTGTAATTGAAAACATCTGCTTAGATTCTGGAGGACACAGGAAATACCAGAGATCAAAGAATTTCCGCTCATCTTATGTGTCATCACCGGGTGTCTGTGCTTCTCTATGCAATGCATGTTTTCCGCAAGAATCGGCGACCCGCCAGATTAGGTAGCGGAAGTGACGTTCCGTCAGCCGCGCATGCGTCTATCGCTACCAGGTTTGGTAATCTGACGGAACACCTGCAGTCGGAAGAAGGCAGCGGACATCTTACTACACCCAGCTACGTCTTAAATGTAACTGTGATTTTAGCAATAACGCGAGCGTATAAAAATAAATATAGTATATTGATATCTGTGATGCTGTTTGGATGTTTAATTTTGACAGCCTGAAGGTTTATCGCTGAGCAGTGCGGGGTGTACCAACATGGCCTCCGCCACCTTCCTACTGCTGACATCCAGTTTCTTGCAAAATTGTAACATCCAAACAGCATCGCAAGATGTTAATATACTATATTTATTTATATACGCTCACTTTATTGCTAAAATTACTCTAAAATTCAAGACGTTGCTGGGTGTAGTAAGATGTCCGCTGCCACCTTCTTCTGACTACAGGTGTTCTGTCAGATGAGCTTCTAGATTGTAAGCTCTAACGAGCAGGGGCCCTCTGATCCCTCCTGTATTGTATTGTATTGTAATTGTACTGCAAACTGTTGGCGCTATATAGATCCTGTATAATAATAATAATAATGAGCAAATGGTGAATCACTCCAGTTATCACTGCGAATGCGATTTGAGTACATAATTGATTCTATTGCATTGACTTATTGAAGGTAATTTATTCCCCTTCTTAATCGAGACAGTCAGGTTTGATTTTTATTGATATAATTATATATATACATTTTTTCTATTTTTTCGTGTTGCTTATTTCTAACAGAAAAAACTTCCAAACAATAACTCTTTGTCCTTCTCTGCAAACCCTGATGGGATCCGATGAGAAGAGGCTGAGTGTGTTTACACAAATGAAATTTGTATTTCCTGATCTTCAATTATGAGTTACATATATACTTGGGGCAGCTTTGGTAAAAACTTGCTGTTTTGTCACAGTGTCTCCCGCTGCTAGTTCTCCTGCAGCCCACTCTAAAGAGCAGACTGGGGCAGACTGACGCTGGTTGAGATCCGTCTGGTAATGAAAAGCTCCCTGAGGTTGTAGAGAGGTGTTTGCAGAGTGGGGATATGTCCGCCAGCAAAGGGCCCCTATGCAATGCACAGACGATCATCTGGAGGGGGATGTGTTCACTCTGCGAAGACTTTATCGGTTATGGGGGGTGTACGCTCGTGTCTCTCGTGTGTCTGATCAGCACATGGGGGGTCTATGGTGTGTCCCTGCAGATAATCTCCCATCCTCAGGAATGGTAGTATAATCCAGGTATGCGTTGTTCTCTGAACAATGCAGAATAAGGATTCACGCCAACAGTAAAAACGGGAGTCCTTGTGTGCGTTGTGGTCGGGGACAGTGTTCATGATTTCAAGGCCAGCCTTGTGGCTTTCTTTGTCTAGCTGAAGATGATGGCTTACAGAGACAGGGAGTGGGAAATCACACACACTGCCCCTGCCCAGACACGCCCACAAACTCCACTAGTCATTGTTCATTGGTTGAGATTTGTATAACTCCTCCTGTTTGAAGAAATGCCTGTGCTTGATTGGCCGATTGTGAAGCAACCAAGCTCTATTGTTATATAAATAAATATTGCTCCCATTATCAGCAGGTCTGTTGGTGGAGCTAAGGATGTGAGGATGGTGGTCATGGCTGTGTTACTTGGGAAGATACGGGTAGACACAGATGCATTATACCAAAAGGCTGAAAGGACGCTTTATTAGCGCAGGAGACATGGATTACGCGCAGCGTATAGCGAAATTTCCACGCTGTCTGTCCCTGGGTAGCTACGCTCACTTCGTGTCCCTGGGTGGCTACGCTCACTTCGTGTCCCTGGGTGGCTACGCTCACTTCGTGTCCCTGGGTGGCTACGCTTACTTCCTGTCACTGGGTGGCTACACTTCCTGTCCCTGGGTGGCTACACTTACTGTCTCTGGGTGGCTACACTTACTGTCCCTGGGTATCTAAGCTCACTTCTTGTTCCTGGGAAACTATGCTCTCTTCCTGTCCCTGGGTGGCTATGCTCACCTCCGGTCCCTGGTTGACTACACTCACTTTCTGTCCCTGGGTGGCTACAGTCACTATCTATCCCTGGGTGGCTACATTCACTTCCTTTCCCTGCATAGCTATGCTCACTTTCTGTCCCTGGGGGGCTACACTTGCTTACTGTCCCTGGGTGGCTACACTCACTTCCTTTCCCTGAATAGCTACGCTCACTTCCTGTCCCTGGGCGACTACACTCACTTCCTGTCCCTGGGTGGCTACACTTGCTTACTGTCCCTGGGTGGCTACACTCACTTTCTGTCTCTGGGTGGCTACAGTCACTATCTGTCCATGGGTGGTTACACTTACTTCCTTTCCCTGCATAGCTATGCTCACTTCCTGTCCTTGGGTAGCTACACTTGCTTACTGTCCCTGGGTAGCTACTCTCACTTCCTGTTCCTGGGTAGGTATGGTCACTTACTGTCCCTGGGTGGCTACCCTCACCATCTGTCCCTGGGTAACTATGCTCTCTTCCTGTCCCTGGGTGGCTATGCTCACCTCCGGTCCCTGGTTGACTACACTCACTTCCTGTCCCTGGTTGACAACACTCACTTCCTTTCCCTAGATGGCTACAATCACTTCCTGTCCATGGGTGGCTACACTCACTTCCTGTCCCCGGGTGGCTACACTCACTTCCTGTCCCCGGGTGGCTACACTCACTTCCTGTCCCTGGGTGGCTACACTCACTTCCTGTCCCTGGGTGGCTACACTCACTTATTGCCCACTGGGTAGCTACTCTTATTTACTGTTCCTGGGTGGCTATGCTCACTTCTTTTATTTGGGTGGCTATGCTCACTTATTGCCCCTTGGTGGATACACTTGCCTCCTTTCCCTGAGTGACTAGGCTCACCTCCTTTCCCTAGGTGGCTTTGCTGAATTTCTTTCTTTGAGTGGCTACGCTCAATTCCTATAACACTCACTTATTGTCCCTGGGTGGCTTCCCTGACATTCTGTCCCTAGGTGGCTACGCTCACCTCCTTTCCCTGGGTGGCTACGCTCAGTTTCTGTCCCTGGGTGGCTACGCTCAGTTTCTGTCCCTGTGTGGCTACACTCACTTCCCCACTGTATCTTTGCCTGTGTTCATCTCCATTACATTAAGGGATGGGGGGATTAATAGTTTATAGAAGAGAGAAGAAGACCTCGTTTGTGCTTTCAGTTCAGCTCAGTGACAAGGACTCTGCAATTCTGGCAGGATCAAGAGGAATTTTCTGTACCTGGAAAAATGACAGAGGGATTTTTAGGCAGAAGTGAGAGCGCCACACACAGGTCAAAGAATAAAAAACGGTTGTAGATATACAGTCATTTAAAAATATACAATGCATGAGAGTTCAATAATGTAACATAATATTGTTGATGGTGTTATACTATAATATAATAATACAATGATATTATGATTGGATTGTTTCAGTGATATAGTATTATATTTTAGATGTTTTGTTTTATGTCATTTTATTTTTTTTTACAGAAAAAATGTAAAGTTGAACTAACAACTGAACCCCCCCCCACCCCCCCAGTCCCCGCTGTACTTACCTCCAGGGTTGCCAAGCTTTCAGCACCTCTGCAGCCGCTCCAGTGGTCCAGGGATTGGAAATCCCAGCTCTGCCCCCAGCAGGGCTTCCAGCACAGATCAATTCTGATTGGTCAACGCTGTCACAATCTACCTACAGACATTTTTAGGGACTATCATCTCTCCAAATTAGGGACAGTTGAGAGCTATTTTATCACTTACATCAGCTTATTCCCCACAGTTACAACCTTTTGTACCACTTAATCCACCCTATTAGACAGGGCTGTCTTTAATATTGATTGGACCCTGGGCAAACATTTTCTTGGGGCCCTCCTGAATCCACTTATCAACTATTTGCAGGCTCAAGGGGCAGCTACTTTGGGCCTCACAACAATGACTGGGCCCGGGGCAGCTGCCCCTTTTGCCCTGCGTTAAAGACGGCCCTGCTATTAGATTGTAAGCTCTTCTATCCAGGACCCCTTTAACCCTCCTTGTAATTTATTGAATTGTAACTTTATCGTCCCCCATTTTATATTGTATAAAGCCCCGCATAAAATGTTGGCGCTATATAAATTCTGTATAATAATAAAAAAAATTAGACAAGGGTGCATGTTTTTAGACATGTGCAATTCGTTTAGTTCCGAATTTGTTTTTTAACTAATTTTGACAAATTCGTTAATTTCTAAACTTCCGAATTTTTAAATTTCTGAAATTCCCGAAATTCCGGAATTTCGAAATTTCTGAATTTCGAAATTTCCGCATGTCGGAATTCCGAAAATTCGGAATACGGAAATTGTAAATTTCAGAAATTGGGAAATTTCGGAAATTGGAAAATTTAAGAAATTGGCAAATGCAAAAATTCGAAATTTCGGAAATTAGGAAATTGAAAATGAGGAAATTCGAAAATTTAGAATTTCGGAAATTTGAAAACTCGGAAATATGGAAATGTGAAAATCCGAAAATAAGAATAAAAACCTGAAAATTCAAAAGAATGAAAATCCGAAAATTTGAAAACCTGAAATAACAAGCTAATAATAACTATCAAATTATAGGTATTGGAATTTCCTTTCACATTTGGCTGTTTGTGAACGTAACGAGTACGAATTTATCCGAAGTTACGAATTATCTGAAAAAACGAATGCCGTATCTAAAAGAATGGAACGTAACGATCTAATAATAATAAATAATAATCATAAAACCTTTTTATTATTATTATTATTATTATTTATTATTAATTTGTTCCATTCCATTTGTTTAGATGCGACATTCGTTATTTCGGATAATTCGTAACTTCAGATAAATTTGTATTCGTTACGTTCACAAACAGCCAAATTTGAAAGGAAATTCCAATACCTATAATTTAATAGTTAGTTATTATTAGTTATTATTTTGAATTTTACAGATTTTCTTTCTTTTTTTCAGATTTTCGAACTTTCGAACTTTTGAATTTTTGAATTTCCGAATTTTCGAATTTCGGAAATTCGGAATTTGAAAATTCGGAAAATTTGAAACTTCAGAAATCTGAAAATTTAAAATTTGGAAATTCGGAAGTTTAAAAATCCAAATTTTCCAAAAAAGCAAAAAGCGAACGAAACGAAAACTAACACATTTTTTTGTCAGTGCACATGTCTACATGTTTTATAAAGAAAAAAACTGCAATACCCTTTAGTGGCCAGTAGATGGTGTATGTGTAAGGCCCTCAGCTAACTCAGATGCACTTTCTGGAAGCTATGAAGACCTAAAAATAGCTGAACTATAAAAAGAAGACCCCTAAGCAGCCCAAATCATCACATACTAATAAAACTAGCTTCATGGTTTATTTTTTGGAAAGGAAAAAATATAAACAAAGGCCATAATTTCAATGCAAGCTAAAGACAGCTGTCTATTCTTCACAATATTCTTTTCCTTCAATGTGCACTGAAGGGTCCTTAAGGGTATGAGATGTTTACCTGCTATTGACAAGTGTGGTGCCCTTCCAATGTGCACATGGCAGTCGCTTCCTGTTCTGGTGACAACATTGTCAAGGAGACATAAAATAAGGTGAAATCTCTAACATGCACACAAACAGTAGTAATAAGTTTATGGATTTTTTTATTGTGGAAAAAAAGCAGACAGGCTCTTTATACCAACCTGCTTGTTCCCAATCTCCTGTAAGGCTCCAATAACACTTGTGCGACTTGTCATGCAACTTTGGACATCAATGTAGCATGACAAGTCATTCCCCATGTCTTCCAATGATAACCATTCATATACGCTATATTGTCAAAAGTATTGGGACACCTGCCTGCGCACACACACATGAACTTTAAGATTAAAAAAAAAAAAAAAAGTGCATTTTATATACAACTATATGGATCAGACCCAAATGATGGACAAATGAGGAGGAAAGAGGGACAGAGGGGCTTTGTTCCAAATCAGGGACAGTTGGGAGCTATGTACTATTGAGATACACAATATTACCAAAAGTACTGGGACGCCTACCTTTACACGCACATGAACTTTAATGGCATCCCACTCTAATGCCCCGTACACACGGTCGGATTTTCCGACGGAATATGTGTGATAGGACCTTGTTGTCGGAAATTCCGACCGTGTGTGGGCTCCATCACACATTTTCCATCGGATTTTCCGACACACAAAGTTTGAGAGCAGGCTATAAAATTTTCCGACAACAAAATTCGTTGTCGGAATTTCCGGTCGCGTGTACAAAAATCCGACGCACAAAGTGCCACGCATGCTCAGAATAAATTTAAGAGACGAAAGCTATTGGCTACTGCCCCGTTTATAGTCCCGACGTCACTGTGTTCAGAACGATCGGATTTTCCGACAACTTTCTTTGACCGTGTGTATGCAAGACAAGTTTGAACCAACATCCGTCGGAAAAAATCCTAGGATTTTGTTGTTGGAATGTCCAATCAATGTCCGACCGTGTGTACGGGGCATTAGTCCGTAGGGTTCAATATTGAGTTGGCCCACCCTTTGCAGCTATAACAGCTTCAACTCTTCTGGGAAGGCCGTCCACAAGGTTTAGGAGTGTGTCTATGGGAATGTTTGACCATTCTTCCAGAAGAGCATTTGTGAGGCCAGGCATTGATGTTGGATGAGAAGGCCTGGCTCGCAGTCTCCGCTCCAATTCATTCCAATGATGTTCTATCGAGTTGAGGTCAGGACTCTGTGCAGGCCAGTCAAGTTCCTCCACCCCAAACTGGCTCATCCATGTATTTATGGACCTTGCTTTGTGCACTGGTGCGCAGCCATGTTGGAACAGGAAGGGGCTATCCCCAAACTGTTCCCACTAAGTTTGGAGCATGAAATTGTCCAAAATGTCTTATTTTGATGCCTTAAGTGTTCCCATCACTGGAACTAAGGGGCCAATCCCACACCATAATCCCCCCTCCACCAAATGATTTGGACCAGAGCACAAAGCAAGGTCCATAAAGACATGGATGAGCGAGTTTGGGGTGGATGAACCTGACTGGCCTGCACAGAGTCCTGACCTCAACCCAAAAGAACACCTTTGGGATGAATTAGAGCGGAGACTGCGAGCCAGGCCTTCTCGTCCAACATCAGTGCCTGACCTCACAAATGCGCTTCTGGAAGAATGGTCAAACATTCCCATAGACACAAATGTTAAATCTGTGTTATAAAGTAATCACCATTAGACTAAATTATCACACTAGACAGCGCTAATGTTGAGCAGTTGAATCTTGTGGCCAACAACACATAAAAGGACAGTCATATATCAAAAAGTCCATTAAAAGAAAGTCCCTTATAAAGGGTAGTGATGTAAAGTTCAGGGTGTAGTTCAGATAATTAACAGGTGATCATGAAAAACAGTCCTCCACATGCACCTTCCACCGATCACTGCGAAATCCACCCGGTGACAAACACTCTCCCCCATCAGTGCATGACCTCACAAATGCTCTTCTGGAAGAATGGTCAAACATTCCCATAGACACATTCCTAAACCTTGTGGACGGCCTTCCCAGAAGAGTTGAAGCTGTTATAGCTGCAAAGGGCGGAGCCAACTCAATATTGAACCCCTAAGGTTGGGATGCCAATAAAGTGCATGTGTGTGTAAAGGCAGGTGTCCCAATACTTTTGACAATATAGTGTATGTGCGACTTTAGGTTGCAGCGACTTCAAAGTAGATCATGCACGACTTTCATGCAACTTGAGGTCCATGGACTTCAGTATTATCAAAAGTTGCATGAAAGTTGTACTTGAATGTTATATAATGCAACAGTTGTGAAACAGTTGTCCATTATCACTGGTCAAAGCCAAAGTCGTATCCAAGTCACACCCGTCCAAAGTTGCGTCAAAGCTGCACTCCAAAGTCAGCTCAACTTTGGAGTCATACAAGTGTGAATGGAGCCTAAAGTGTACACTGAGCTGTGCATGCGCAAGTCTACATTCTGACAACACTGCCTGTGTGCACAGATGACTACACCCCTGTGCATGCGTAGGGGTGACGTCATCCCGCGCTGGCCAATCAAGATAGCTAAAGACAGCTACCCGGAAGAAACCAGGGAGAAGATGCTGGCGGTAAGTATTTTTGCCCTTAGTTACGCTATAACCCTTCCGCACTCCATTCAAAATGGAATATTGAATTTTATGATAAAGAATGCAACAAAAGACAGTCAGAAAATCCATCAGCTTCAGCCTGTAGCAATGCAAAGGTGTTGAATCAAAAAGAAGCAAAATTAAAACTTTAGATAAGTAGCCATCAGGAAAATATAAACTCATTCATGATTCCAAAGACAGAAAAAAAAAGATCAAACAAACATGCTATACTTACCTTCTCTGTACAGGGGCGACCCGTCCATTAAGGGTGCACGGGTGTCGCCCCCCCCCAATCCAGCGGGGGGGGGGGGGGTTCTTTGAAGCACCTAATTAGGGCCAGAGGCTCTAATATGCTTCAAAATAGGGTGGGCTCGGGGCGCAGAGAATGCGAACCCAGGTGTGTTACAATAGCGAATAGATATTCGCTATTTGTAACACTGGACCTCCTCCCGGCCAATCAGGAAGCGGATCTTGAGACTCATCACCCGATTGGCTGAAAGAACAGTGATCCTAATGCACGCCTAGGAAGAGGGGAGGAGACACACCGCAAAAGCCGCCGAGATGGAGAAGAGGACGCAGGAGCCGCTGCCAGATGCCCGCCACCCGCCTCCTAGATGAGGTAAGTGCCAGACCAACTGGCAGACAGCAGGCAGCTAGGGGAGGTGTCGCCAGGTGGGCCGTCTGGGGGGGATGGTTGTTTGCCCCCCCAAAAAAAAAAAACACCAGCCGCCACCGGCTCTGTGCAGTCCTTGACTCTCTTCTTCTGGAGTCCCCCACTTGTGCCCCTGGCTCCTCCCCCGTGCCGGTGCCCCATAGCAAGCCGCTTGCTATGGGGGTACTTGTGCAGGCTCTATCCCGAGCTGCACTGTGTGCATCCATTGAGACACACAGTGCACCTTAGCCCCGCCCCTGCATCACTGGGTTTCATTGAAAGCAGCAGAAGCCAATGGCTCCCGTGAGGAGGGAGAGAGGGAGCAGCACTTCTGCTCTGGGGCACAGCACTGGATCAAGATCAGGCTCAGGTAAGTATTTATTTGAGGGGGGGGAAGTTGCACCCAAGAGGTGAATTAAAGGGGTTGCAAACCCTCATGGTTTTTCACCTTAATGCATTTTATGCATTAACTACTTGAGCCCCGGACCATTATGCTGCCTAAGGACCAGAGGTCTTTTTCCAATTTGGCACTGCGTCGCTTTAACTGCTAATTGCGCAGTCATGCAATGCTGTACCCAAACTAAGTTTGCGTCCTTTTCTTCCCACAAATAGAGCTTTCTTTTGATGGTATTTGATCACCTCTGCGGTTTTTATTTTTTGCGCTATAAACGGAAAAACACCGAAAACTTTGAAAAAAAATGATATTTTCTACTTTTTGTTATAAAAAAAATCCAATAAACTCAATTTTAGTCATACATTTAGACCAAAATGTATTCGGCCACATGTCTTTGGTAAAAAAAAATGTCAATAAGCGTATATTTATTGGTTTGCGCAAAAGTTATAGCGTCTACAAACTAGGGTACATTTTCTGTAATTTACACAGCTTTTAGTTTATGACTGCCTATGTCATTTCTTGAGGTGCTAAAATGGCAGGGCAGTACAACCCCCCCCCCCCAAATGACCCCATTGTGGAAAGTAGACACCCCAAGGAAATTGCTGAGAGGCATGTTGAACCCATTGAATACTTATTTTTTTTGTCCCAAGTGATTGAATAATGACTAAAAAAAAAAAAAAAAAAAATATTTACAAAAAGTTGTCACTAAATGATATATTGCTCACACAGGCCATGGGAAGCGGTGGGTTCCCAATTAGGATTGGCGAATGCAGCAGGAAGGGCACTATGGGCACGACGGGCCTGTGTTTGTCTTTTTGGTGGCAGCGGGACACTACTTGTGCTTGCCACCTCACCAGCTTGAACTGCACTTATGGGACTCGCCACGTCACCAAGTGTTACTGCAGTGCTGGTTTGACTACGACCGGGGTGTACTAGGCCGCTGGTGCTTGCCAGTTCCCCAAAACGCTACCAAAAAAACTGTTAGCGATCGCAGGGACCAGGCCTGACTCTGCGAACGCTGCAGTTATGCGTTTAGTGTTTTGTAAGTGACAGTGATCGATCGATGCTGCACTTGGGTGGGCTGGGCGGAGGGGCAAAACGCAGGTGCTATCAGGTATCTGGGCTGATCCCGCTAACACTGCGTTTTTGGGAACCCTAAACTGCTGGGGACGCTAGTATAGATCTGATCGGATCAGATATTGATCCGTTCAGATACTACACCACTAAGGGGGGCGTATGCTGCGTGCGTGGGTGTTAGCGGTACTGGCGCTAATCTGACGCTGCCTGGGGCGACGCATATCACCGCCGGGCGATCAGGGGGCTAAACCTTTATTCGGTAATAAACGGCGGGTGCCCTGACACTATAAAAAATAAACGAACTAACCAGCGTCACCCGTAACACTTATACGGTGATCAGTGGTGAAAGGGTTAACTAGGGGGCCATCAAGGGGTTAAAACATTTATTAGGTAGTATATGGGGGTCCCTGTCGCTATAAAACGCTGACGGCGAACCTCAATATTTACGTCACTAACTAGCGTCACCGGCGACACTAATACAGCGATCAGAAAAATGATCGCTTAGCGACACTGGTGACAGGGGGTGATCAAGGGGTTAAAACTTTATTAGGGGGGGTTAGGGGGGTATCCTAGACCTAAAGGGGGGTAATACAACTGTCCCAACACTGTAACTGTCACAAACTGACACTATGCAGTAATCAGGAAAAAAAAAAAACTGCTGGTGTCAGTTTGTGACGGGGGGGGGGGGTGATCGGGGGGCGATCGGGGGGGGGGGATCGGGGTGTTTTGTGTGCCTGGCATGTTCTACTGTGTGTGTGTGTGTTGTGCACTCACATACCTGTCTTCTCTCCTCGGGCCGGAAAGGAAATTACCGAGCCGAGGAGAGATGACATCATTTCCTTTGCTGCTGTTTAGCATACAGCAGCAAAGGAATGATTCGATTGGCCGGCGGCGATCGCGAGGGGGGGTGGCCACGAACGGATGGCCTCCCCCTCACCTCCGATCGCCGTGGGACAAAAGACGACCACCTCGGGCACCGGGGGGGGGGGGGGTCCGATCGGACCCCCCACCCGCGGAAGGCAAATCACGTACATGTACGTGATTTTGCCTGTCCGTGCCACCTTGCCGACGTACATCGGCGTGAGGCGGTCGTCAGGTGGTTAAGATGAGAAACCTTCTGCCCCCCCCCCCGAGCCCCCCTTTTACTTACCTGAATCCGATCTTTTTAGCGACGGGGATGAGTACAACAGCTCCAGCCGCCGTCTTGGATCCTCATTGGACAGATTGATAGCAGCAGGAGCCATTGGCTCCCACTGCTGTCAATCAAATCCAGTGACACGGGGGCCGGGGGCAGGGCTGAGTCCTGCTGTCTGTGTCAATGGGCGCAGCAGCAGGACTCGGGAGCACGCCCCCTTGGAAAGCGGGTCTCTCGAGGGGGCACTTGATGCAAGGAGGAGCGTCGCTGGGGGACCCCAGAAGAGGAGGATCAGGGCCACTCTGTGCAAAACCACTGCATAGAGGAGGTAAGTATACCATATTTGTTATTTTAAAAGAAAAAAACAACAAACCTTTACAACCCCTTTAAGGTGCAGAGAGTGCATTATGGTTAAAAACCTTTAGCCTGTACAACCACTTCAATTGGCTGCTGTCTAAATTGACCCTAGTATATGTATGTATGCATGTGAGATCGGCACCTTAGACTTTAAGCTCCTAGAGATCGGAAACTGCTGTGAATGCACTGTAGATAAAGTGCTGCATATATTGGTGGCGCAATATAAATTCCAGTAATAAAAAAATAAATAAAAATAGTATTGATGTTGCAGTATCCTTAAATCACCACAAGAGGTCGCACAATGCAAAGTTCTTACTTGCAGTACAGCAAGTGGTGCAGTTTCTTCAGGGAGCAGAAAATTCTAGTTATCTTCTTTACTGCATGCAGAATATGCAGAAATACAAGCGTGACATCAACCACATCGGAATGCAGAAAGAAAACAAAGAGAGAGATAAAATCATAACCAGACTTAAAATCTTTGCATAACCGGCAAGAACTGCAGATTTAACCACTTAAGGACCGGAAGGATTTTCCCCTTAAAGCAGAGTTCTGCTTAAAAAAAATAAAATAAATAAAAGTCAGCAGCTACAAATACTGCAGCTGCTGACTTTTAATAATCGGACACTTACCTGTCCAGGGATCCAGCGATGTGGGGGAGTGAAGCTCGTCTCCCCCTCCTCTCTGCGGCGCCGGCATTGTAACTGTGGGCGCCCGGCTGTGGCTTCAGAGGCGGGCACTCACTGTGCACGCACGAGCCGCACCGCGTGCCCTGACTGGCCGGGCAATTATCTGGGACCTATGACGTGTCCCAGATGATTGCTGAGAGGGAGGGGGAGGGGATCTCCCTTCCGGCACCGCGTTGCGTCGGGAGGAAGTGGGAGCTGGGACCCTCCTAAAAGAGGGTACCGGCTCCCCCCCAAAAAAATGACATGCCAAACGTGGCATGTCAGGAGGTCACCTCCCTTAAAGCAGAAGTTCCATTTTTGGGTGGAACTCCGCTTTGATGACCAGGCCATTCTTTGCGATACGGCACTGCATCGCTTTAACTGACAATTGCGCGGTCGTGCGACACTGTACCCAAACAAAATTGACGTCCTTTTTTTCCCCACAAATAGAGCTTTCTTTTGGTGGTATTTGATCACCTCTGCGGTTTTTATTTTTTGCACTATAAACAAAAAAAGAGCGACAATTTTGAAAAAAACAACAATATTTTTTACTTTTTGTTATAATAAATATCCAAATAAAATCCAAAAAAAAAAGATTTTTTCCCTCAATTTAAGCCATTATGTATTCTTCTACATATTTTTGTTAAAAGAAATCGCAATAAACGTATATTGATTGGTTTGCGCAAAAGTTATAGCGTCTACAAAATAGGGGATAGATTTATGGCATTTTTATTATTAATTTATTTTACTAGCAATGGCGGTGATCAGCTATTTTTAGCAGGACTGCGACATTGCGGCGGACAGATCGGTCACTTTTGACACTTTTTTTGGGACCAGTGACATTTATACAGCGATCAGAGCTAAAAATAGCCACTGATTACTGTATAAATGTCACTGGCAGGGAAGGGGTTAACACCAGGGGGCAATCAAGGGGTTAAGTGTTCCCTAGGGAGGTGTTTTCTAACTGGGACTGTCAGGGCTGGGCTCAGCCCTTTCTTCTCTGAGCTTGCCGTTCAGCTGTCGGCTAATTGCCAGCTTCTATCTCTCTCCACAGTTACTCAGCAGTTGATGATATCCTGCTCGTCAGTCCTGCCTACTTAAGCCGTCCAGCCCAGAGGAGCTCTGCCTTCACCTTGGTCAACGTCACAGAGACTATCTCCTGCATTCCTGTTTAACCGGTTTAATACCGGGCATTTTCTCCCCCTTCCTTCCCAGGCCAATTTTTAGTTTTCAGCGCTGTCGCACTTTAAACGACAATTGCGCGGTCGTGCGACGTTGTACCCAAAAAAAATTGACGTCCTTTTTTCCCCACAAATAGAGCTTCCTTTTGGTGGTATTTGATCACCTCTGCGGTTTTTATTTTTTGCGCTATAAACAAAAGAAGAGCGACAATTTTGAAAAAAACACAATATTTTTTACTTTTTGCTATAATAAATATCCCAATTTTTTTTTAAAAAACCAAATTTTTTCCTCAGTTTCATCCGATACGTATTCTTCTACATATGTTTGTTAAAAAAAAATCGCAATAAGCGTATATTGATTGGTTTGCACAAAAGTTATAGCGTCTACAAAATACGGGATAGATTTATGGCATTTTTAAAAAAAAAAAATATTTATTTATTTATTTTACTAGTAATAGCGGCGATCGCGATTTTTTTTCGTGACTGTGACATTATGGCGGACACATCGGACACTTTTGACACATTTTTGGGACCATTCACATTTATACAGTGATCAATGCTATAAAATTGCATTGATTACTGTGTAAATGTGACAGGCAGGGAAGGAGTTAAATATGTTTCCTAAGGGAGTGATTCTAACTGTAGGGGGAGGGGACGTACAAGGGGAGGAAACCGATCAGTGTTCCGCTGTACTGGGAACACAGATCAGTCTCCTCACAACTGACAGGACACACAAATCCAAGGTCCGGCACGGTTAACGGGCAATCGCGGGTGCCCGGCGGACATCGCGGCCGCCGGGCACACGCACCGGATCCCGAGCAACGCGGCGCGCGCCCCCTAGGCGGCCGGGAAGCCCAGGCCATCATATGACGTCCACCCAGGATGGGAGATCCCATCTGTGGACGTCATTTGTCTATGGCCGGGTAGGGAAGTGGTTAAAGACTTGCTTGGCATTGGCATGTAAACAAAGGAAATTTCTAATAAAATGCCTTGATTTCTGTTTAAAACACAACTATTTTTGGCATCATCATCTCTACTATAGACAAATAACCGGTATAGCCATGGGGGCTAAATTTGCCCCCAGCATAGCTAATGCTTTTATGGCATATTGGGAAGAGGAAGCAGTTTATAAAAATATGCCGGCAGAGTTGACCCTATATGGAAGGTATATAGACGACATTTTGATCGTCTGGAATGGAAGCAAGGATACATTAGAAATATTTTTAGAAGGACTCAATAAAAATGAAAAGAGGATCGATCTTGTATGGAGAATAGACGACAAATCGATCGACTTTCTGGATCTCAATATCTCTCTACAGAAAGATAGAGTTATCACCAAGACCCACTTCAAAAGTGTAGACACTAATAGCTATTTGTCCGTTAACAGTTGTCATTTTAAACCTTGGTTGTACAACATTCCCAAGGGACAACTGGTCAGGATTAGACGCAATTGCACGTACGAAGAAGATTTTGGAATGCAAGCTGAGATGATTGGTAAACGTTTTAAAGAAAAGGGTTATGACAGCGCATGGATTGATGACCAGATACAACAGGTCAAGGAAATGGATAGAACTGTAATGTTACGAGACAATTTGAAGAAGAAGTCATATCAAGATGAAGCACCATGTCTCATATTGGACTATAATGTGCAACATAAGGAGGTGGCTAAACTTATTAAACGACACTGGCATATATTGAAAAATGATAGGGATTTAAAGGATATTTTGCCAGAGACGCCTAACATCGTATATAAAAGAGCCCCTACCTTGAGAGATATGGTTGTCAAATCCTTAGTTGAACCTCCCCTAAAGAACAGTTTTACATTTTTCTCTGGAAAAGGTTTCTACCCTTGTAGGAATTGTTACGCTTGTAGACTCACTAAAAAATTCCAACGCAAGAGATCAGAATTTACAGCAACCACTACTGGTCAGACCTATCAGATCAGGGACTTCATAGGGTGTCATACTGAAGGTGTAGTGTACTGCCTACAATGTAGCTGTAATTTACAGTATATAGGCAGGACCAAAAGAGCACTTAAAGTTAGGGTGAAAGAGCATGTACAGAACATTTTGAAGGGGTTCCCTAAGCATAATGTCTCAAAACATTTTGATATAGTACACAATAGAGATCCATCCCAGTTACAGTTCTGGGGTATAGAGAAGTACAATGCATCATGGAGAGGCAGCCATAAGATCAGAACGATAAGTCAGAAAGAGTCCAAATGGATACACACAATGAAGAGTTTAGTGCCGGGAGGCCTGAATGTAGAATTTGACCTTAATTGTTTTCTGAGTAATTTTTAAGCTATGTATTTTTATGTATGTTATTATTGGTCTGGGGTGCGGCTCTTGCCTGATTTCCGATATGCAGCAACCACCCACATTGTATCCCCCATTTACTCGTTTATTTCAGGTAGCCATAAGTAGGGCATGATTTAATCTAGTTTTATTAAGTTTTACAATCAATTTTAACTACTATGGAATTTTCTGTTTGGCATATAATTGGGTTTTAGGGATCTACTATAGTGCATTATTGTATCATCTAAATATTCTTTTTCGCTTTTTAGTTTTTTATTTTTGTTTTTATTTTTATTTTAATTTTATTTTTATTTTTATTTTTATTTTTATTTTATTTTATTTTTTTCATTTTCTATTTTTTATTTTTATTTTTATTTTTATTTTTATTTTTTATTTTTTATTTTTTATTTTTACTTTAATTTAATTAAGGAGAGTTTTTAATACAGATTTTATTGCTCTTTGTAGATATACACTTCTCTGGCTGTATAGATATGTTTTAGCCTTGTCTCTCTCTCTTCACTGCACGGAAGAGGTTATTTTTCTAGATAAGGGGACAAGAGTTATAGAATAGCCAGATTCCATTGTTCCGTCCACTCAGCATTCAACCTCTTTAGAAGTGTCAGCAGAGGAGTACTAATTCGAACAATGGCCGCTGTACACACACCAAATTGGCTATAAGAAAATGGCCGCCGTCACCAAATGGAGCGGACCACAAAAAAATGGCCGCTAATTGATTTCCGGTTTTATATGATATAAACACAATCGCCACAACCAATCAGCATCCCCTGATGAAGTCACGTGATGACGTAACGCGTAGGGAGTGGTCTTAGGTTGACAGTACACCGGAAGTGACGTAAGAGTGGCGTTCGGACGCCTCGTGTGATGATTCTTGCCTGTTTTTAACTTTTATATTGTAAGAGTCCAGGATTACTTTTGAAATAAACCCTATTTGGATTTTACGTACTACACTATCTGCAATTTCTTCTCCCCCCACCTCTACCCACCCTCTCTCGTTCCCTTGTTCCCCCCGCCCTTTCCTCCCCCCCCCCCCGAGCGGAGGTGACAGGTTCGGATGAGGACTTGGATGGGATATCTATTGGAGGTCGCTTTGTGAGTGATGTAGAGGTCCCTCTAGTGGTGGTTATTTGATTATACAACAGGATCATTCCCTTCCTTATGGGCCTAGAGTGACACTTGGCCGTACATACAGTGGAACAAAGGGCCCCCTGGTGGCTGAAGTGGCAACTACACAACGGATCCCTGTTCATTATATGCCTGATTTTCAAGTTATGAAGGTGAGGGTTTTGTGAGCTCATTCCTGGATTCATACCTCTCCATGCCCACTGTCTGTTTGGACCTTCCTGGCATTTTTTTGCACAGACACTTTTTTATGCACTTTGCTCCATTTATTATTATTTATTATTTTTAAGAGACGATTAATATTCTTCGTGTTTTTGGATTCATCTATTTATTTTACACATTTTTTACCTAAGAGGATTATCATCTGTTTACCTTTAGACACTGTAGGGTTATTTATATGTTTGGTTTTATTTGAGTTTTTGCTGTAGCGCGGGATCATTTTTAGCCTTCGTAAAGACTTGCTTGGCTGACATCCCTTCCTGCTCCAGATCCTGCTTACTGTTTTACTACGCTCATCTCTGGCTCCCTGACGTTTTGGCTTGTCTGACTATCCCTTCCGCTTCCTGAACTCTGGCTATGTTTTGACTACGTTTGTTCTATTTACTTTTATTATTAAACAAGTGTGATTTAACTGTACTTCTGTCTCGGTCTGATTTCATGGTTACTGACAGGGAGTAGAAAGAGATCGCTGTTCCTGATCACTAGGAACAGCAGATCTCTCGCTACCTCCCTGACAGAACGGGGATCTGTCTGTTGTCCGGAACAATCGCAGGGTCGCCGGTGGACATCGTGGCCACCGGTCACGTGCACCGGCTCTGGCGTCGCGCCACGGGCAGGGGCGCGCCCCCTAGAGCTCTTAAAGCGGCCGACGTACGGCGATTCGCGCAGCCATGCCAACCTGCCTCAGTATAACTGCGGAGGCTGGTCGGCAAGCGGTTAAAGCAGAACTCCAGAACGCCTGGCTGCAAAGGAGGGGTGAGGGCTGGGGGGTCAATACTTTACTTCATGTGCATTACAGCTCCATGTGCTGCATGTAGGTACCCTTGTGTACTCCCCCCTGGAAATAACATTCCAGGGATGTCCGGCTTTGTGACACTGATCCTCAGGAGTTGCTTACTGTTGCGGCCAGCCATCGTTTTAACTGCCCCTGTAGTTCTCAGTGCTACAAAGGTGACATAATGATGCAGCCGCTGCAAACAGTGGTCTGTACTATTGGCTCAGACAGGACACTGGCCACAATGACAGCGGCTTGATCCACACGGACTTCTGGGATATGTAGTCCCAAAGTTGTCACCGTTCCCTGCCTGACACCAAGAAAAGAATGGTGCTGGAGTGGTAATGTAGCTACTACATTACAGTTCTAAAACAAAAACACAATATTTGGCTAGAAATTTTAAATAGAACTAAAGGCAAAACTTTTTTTCTTATGTTGGATAGAGTAAGGGAGGGTTATAACCCCTGTCGTTTTTTTTTTTTTGCTATCTGTGTCCCATTGGGGAGATTTCCCTTCACTACCTGTTCCATAATCAAAACAGGAAGTAAGATGAATTCTTTTCAATGTGAAGGAATCCCTGGTTGTCACCAGAACTGGTGTCCCCCTTAGCAGATTTCCCCTCTATTCCTGTTCTGGGGACAACCCAAAATTTTGGATTTTCTTTCATTCGCAGTGATAATGTTAAACAGGATAAATAGAGAAGTTGAATCTCCCTAATGGGGGCACCGATTGCTCCGTCCACACAAACGAGGTGAATGGAGGTGTGCATGCGTAGGATGATGTCATTCCCCCACCAACCAACCAAGAGGCCAATAACCTGGAGCCCAGAAGTTTGGAAGTTTTCAGAGAGAAAAGAACAGCAAGGAATGTAACTGTCACATCACTGACATATGTGCGTTGCATTCGCACTGCGCATTGCCCAAAATACGTGTGCGTTTTCTGGGCATTGTGGTGCGAATTACAAGCAAATTATCTTCTATGGGAACGCATCTGATTCGCAGATGCATTCCGTTGTGAACAGGCATTCTTTCCTTCTCCTCAATACACCTCCCCCCTTTCCCTGCTCAGCTGATCCGCAGATAGAACGGAGAGGCACCGCTGAACAGCTGCCTTTTCTCTTCGCAGAGAAAACGGAGCTGGAATTCGCACAGGACTAGTGTGACCCCGGCCTAATGCTCTCCTTGCCCGGCCGGTCAATTTAGGTGGACGGCCATGTCTTGGTAGGTTTGCAGTTGTGCCATACTCTTTCCATTTTCGGATGATGGATTAAACAGAGCTCTGTGAGTTATTCAAAGCTTGAGATATTTTTTTATAACCTAACCCTGCTTTAATCTTCTCCACAACTTTATCCCTGACCTGTCTGGTGTGTTCCTTGGCCTTCATGATGCTGTTTGTTCGCTAAGGTTCTCTAACAAACCTTTGAAGGCTTCACAGAACAGCTGTATTTATACTGAGGTTAGATTACACACAGGTGGACTCTATTTACTAATTAGGTGACTTCTGAAGGCAATTGGTTCCACTAGATTTTAGTTAGGGGTATCAGAGTAAAGGGGGCTGAATACAAATACACACCACACTTTTCAAATATTTATTTGTAAAAAAATATTGAAAACCATTTATCATTTTCCTTCCACTTCACAATTATGTGCCACTTTGTGTTGGTCTATCACATGAAATGGTAATAAAATATATGTTTTTGGTTGTAACATGACAAAATGTGGAACATTTCAAGGGGTATGAATACTTTTTCGAGGCACTGTATATATATATATACACAGTATATACTGTGTATATATATTTTTTTGAATAGCACTGTGTAAAAGATCACTCCATTGCCTTTACTGCACTCCCTTGTTTTTAAAAAAACAAGATCGTCTCTACAAATTCCACACGCAGTCAGCATTGCGGTTGTTGTTTCTTCCAGGTTACATCAGACTGGCAATTCCAGTTCTGGGTTCTTACCGCAGTCAGAAAGCTGATTTGAGAGTTTCCTTCATTTCCTTCAGGCACGCTAATGAAGTAAAAATGCTTCAAGGGTTTGAATACGAAAGAAGACAAGAGAGGAAAAACGGTTTTTAAACATAATTATTTTGCTCCTTTCCTTTTGATCATAGTAAACTTCCCTACTAGCCCCTGCTAGTTTGGTCAGACATCAGTTAATATACCTGGACTAAAGCAATAGCTCAACTTGACAGCAGGCTTTCACAAGAAATCGATCTACTCATCTTCTCCACAATCATTTTTCCTGTGCTGCTTGAATGTTTTTCATTGGTTTAAAATACTGCATTTGGCCACTAGATGGAGATGAGTATTATAAGAAATTCTATGATTCTTAGCACCATCTAGTGACCAAATGAGGAATTTTCCATATTAAATCAATTAACTTTTTTATGCTCCCCCAACACTCCAGCACACCTCCCAACTTTTTGAGATGGGAATAAAGGGGCACCTATTACCAAAAGTATGTAGTCGTAGGACTTACCTCCAGCTATGCCCCCTTAAAGGAGAATTATACAATAAAAAATAATTAGTGCTAGTGCACAAGTGCTTTTTTTTTTCACAAATACTATTCCTTTATATTGGTATCAGGGCTGGGCTCAGCCCTTCCTTCTCTGAGCTGGCCGCTCAGCTGTCGGCTAATTGCCAGCTCCCATCTCTCTCCACAGTTACTCAGCTGTTGATGATATCCTGCTCATCAGTCCTGCCTACTTAAGCCACCCAGTCCAGTGGATCTCTGACTTCGCCTTGGTCAACATCACAAGAAACATCTCCTGCGTTCCTGTTTAAAGACTGGCTTTGCTGACATCCCTTCTGGCTCCAGATCCTGCTTGCTGTTCCACTACATTGATCCCTGACTTCTGGCTTGGTTGACTATCTATTCTGGTTACTGAACTTTGGCTATGTTTTGACTACCTTTGTTCTTTTTGCTTTTATTATTAAACAAGTGTGATTTAACTGTACTTCTGTCTAGGTCTGATTTCATGGTTTCTGACAATTGGCTTTTGAAGTTTACAAATGCAGCAATTTAGAAATTGGATGGAAGGTTTAGCACTGGGAAACACTTTTTGAAAGATATAAAGTGCTTTTTTTATACAACTATATAGACTCAAATGACAGACAAATGATCAGGGACAGTCCCTTGAAATCAGGCACAATTGGAAGCTATGCTCCAGTCCCAGAATTTGTACTGTATTGTGGACTCAAACTCTCCAAACTCTCCAAACTCTCCAATACTCATTCCCTCCGGCAATGCCACATCTGAGAGCTCCTCGTCAGTGCCGACATCTTCTGCTTGGCTTCCCCTGAGTTTTGGGGTTTTCAGCCATCTTGATTGGCCTTGGCTAGGATAACGTAACTTCCGTGCATGTGCACTAGAGTTCATTTATCCCAGCACTGATCTGAGCCGAGATTGTACACCAAGGCCTTGTTTACACTTCCGGTTCCAGATGTAAACAGGTGCGGTTAGGCTGTGTATTTACTGCCCCCAACCACTCCCCTTAAGTTGCAAAGCCTACAGATAGGGGTGTGCACATGCTGTGGCCACAATGCTTTGTATTGTGAGGTGGCAGAAATTACCCCCCATCATCTCCCGTTGCATTTGGTGGGCAGTACCATCCACTGAACGCGACCTATTCATTTAAATATGGTACCGCAACTTCCCTGGTTATGCAGGTTTTTAGGGGTTACAAACACTGAAATGCCCTCTGAAAAACTATACACTGAAGACTGCTTTTCAGAGGGCAACGCCAGGTTAAACGAACCCTAATGCCGCGTACACACGAGCGGACTTTACGGCAGACTTTGCCCGGCGGACTGGATTTCGTCGGACAATTCGATGTGTGTGGGCTCCAGCGGACTTTGTTTTCTCAAAAGTTGGACGGACTTAGATTTGAAACATGTTTTAAATCAATCCGTCGGAATCGAGTCCGGTCGAAAAGTCCGCCGTCTGTATGCTAGTTCGACGGACAAAAAGCCACGCTAGGGCAGCTATTGGCTACTGGCTATGAACTTCCTTGTTTTAGTCCGGTCGTACGTCATCACGTACGAATTTGACGGACTTTGGTGGATTGTGTGTAGGCAAGTCCGTTCATTCAGAAAGTCCGTCGTAAAGTCAGTTGAAAAGTCCGCCGGGCAAAGTCTGCCGTAAAGTCCGACCGTGTGTACGCGGCGAGGTTGCACAAGAGCAGCATCACATTCTAAAGAAACTTGCAAGGAACAAGGTAATAAGCTTTCACTGCAGTATGGGGTGAATTGATATAAAATTTTCATACTAGCAGTTCGCTCAGTGAAAGTGCATGCTCCTGTGCTAGTCGAATGTTTTTCATTGAGTTAAAATGAAAAATACAGTACCACTAGATGGTGGTAAGTATCATATTACAGTCTGTAAAACTTAGCGCCATCTAGCGGCCAAATTTGGTCATTTCCATTTCAAATCAATCAAGTTTCACTGGGCTATGCATTTTTTCTATAAATACGCCCATCTCTTTGGCAATAAAATTCCATCCTGCTGACAAGTTTTTAAATTCCAGATTGTGTTCCGCCTAAACAAAGCCACAACTTATTAGGACTGTACACTTAACAACCCCTCCCCTATATCTCTTATAGGATATGGACATGGCTGCTCAAACACTGAGAACTGAAGGATGCAGAGGGGCATGTCATGTGATACTAAAGTCTTAACATTCATCATTTTTAGAGTGTAAAAAGCCTGACCCCGCCCACTTCATTCTGCTGATTCGTCAGTCAGCATCACGGAATGTCGAACTGATAAGAAATCTTTCTTTCTGCACATTTTTCTACTCACATTTGTGATTGCCTGTCCCCAGTCAGAATACTGCAGAGTGGGACGTTTACTTTCAGTAGGGAAGACATGATCTCTTTGCATAGGACCTCTACTCAATCAGAGTCAGGGTTCTCCAATCAACAGGCAGCATGAGATTTGTTGATTGTGGAGGTATAGGTCTGAATCAGACCACTGCACTGAGACCACTGCTTCCCCAAAGAGAGCAAGGGTACCACTCTGCAGCTGCTGGCAGGGGGCACTCTTTTACTCAGGTTGTGGCTGCTTTATAAAGAAAGTTGACTGTTATACCTTGAACTCCTCTAGTTTTATAGAAGAGCCCTGGGGCCATCCTAATTTTTTTTTACAGAATTCTGAGTTTGAAAGTCATAGTTCTGAGTTTGAATGTCAGGATTCTGAGTTTCAAAGTCAGAATTCTGAGATCACAAGTTTTGGCAGTGCTAAAATTTATTAAACACAATTCTGAGATTAGAAGTCAGAATTCTAAGATTAAAACTCAGGAATTCTGACTTTCAAACTCAGGAAATGAGACTTTCAAACTCAGGAATTGAGACTTTCAAACTAAGATTCTAAGAATAAAGTCAGAATTCTGAGTTTGAAAGTCAGAACTTTAGGTTTGAAAGTCAGAATTTCTGAAATGAAAAGTCAGAATTCTTGAGTCTGAAAGTCAATTCCTGAGTTTGAAAGTCTCAATTCCTGAGTTTTTAAAGTCTCAATTCCTGAGTTTGAAAGTCTCAATTCCTGAGTTTGAAAGTCTCAATTCCTGAGTTTAAAAGTCTCAATTCCTGAGTTTGAAAGTCTCAATTTCTCAATCGCAAGCAGAAATGTTAATTCCCACTACGCAAGGTCTGAGCGAGGCCTAAAGATTATGTCTAAGTCATGTCAGAGCAAAGAGCTGGAGCCTGATGTATAAGTTTAACATTGGTGCTTCCCATAGACCAGTGGTCTCCAAACTGCGGCCGGGGGCCCGGATGCGGCCCTTTGCTTGCTTTTTTTCCGGCCCTCTGGGTGCTATTTTATTCACTGACACCAATAAAGGACACAATTTCTTCCAATGAGACCTAAGATGGGACACAGTTCCTCCCAATGACACCAACAATAGGGCCCAATGACACCTTTATTCTAAGAATAAAGTCAGAATTCTGAGTTTGAGAGTCAGAACTTTAGGTTTGAAAGTCAGAATTTCTGAAATGAAAAGTCAGAATTCTTGAGTTTGAAAGTCAATTCCTGAGTTTGAAAGTCTCAATTCCTGAGTTTGAAAGTCTCAATTCCTGAGTTTGAAAGTCTCAATTCCTGAGTTTTAATCTTAGAATTCTGACGTTTAATCTTAGAATTCTGACTTCTAATCTCAGAAATGTGTTTAATAAATTTTAGCACTGCCAAAACTTGTGATCTCAGAATTCTGACTTTGAAACTCAGAATCCTGACATTCAAACTCAGAACTATGACTTTCAAACTCAGAATTCTGTAAAAAAAAAAAATTTTAGTATGGCCCCAGGGCTCTTCCATATTGATCCACTGGGAATGCATTCAGCTGATTTAAACTGAAAGTTGAGCTTTTAGTATGGCATTTTCCAGAATCTACTGAATAAAGGGAATAGAGATTAAAGAGGCGATCACAGCAACAACGCAGGACTGAAACTCTAATAGGGCCTGGGTCATTGGACTTTTGCTTGTGTTAGATGAGTTTTGCATTTCCAAGCAAGTCGATTGGAAATTCAAAGCATGCTTGAAGCAAATCAACTGCAGGTCAGAAGGAGGTCAAATACACCTGTCAATAAATTCTGAATGATCTCGGAAGGCTGTTGTCAAACTGGTGCCATCAAAACAAGTTCAAAGCCCATCGTAACAGGCTCATTAAAGTAGAGCTAAAGG
The DNA here is from genome assembly GCA_037952835.1 of Lithobates septentrionalis. Classification (NCBI taxonomy): domain Eukaryota; kingdom Metazoa; phylum Chordata; class Amphibia; order Anura; family Ranidae; genus Lithobates; species Lithobates septentrionalis. Next base: position 994,657 of record JBBDGP010001569.1, read on the forward strand.
CAAACTTCTTTTTTTTATTTTGGATAGAGTAATGGAGGGTCATGACCCCTGTCAGATTATTTTTTGCCATCTGTGTTCCACTGGGGAGATATACCTTCACTTCCTGTCCCATAGCCAAACCAGGAAGTAAGAGGAAATCCCTGCAAATTAAGGGAATCCCTAAGGGTTCTTCAGGTCACCAGAATTAGTTTCAGTTTTAGAAGATTTTCCTCCCTCCTTTTCTGGGGACAACCCAATATTTTTGAATTTTCTTTTACTTTCACTTTCAGCGGTAATGGTAAACAGGACAAATAGAGAGGATACATCTCCCTAACAGAGGCACAGACAGCAATACAAACTGACAGGGGTTCTAATCCCTCTTCACTCCATCCAAAATTTAAAAAAAAGTTTTGCTATTAGTTGTACCTTAAATAGACTGGGATTGTATTATTGGTGAATTTGACTTTTAATGTGATCAAAAAAGTCCTCTATAAGGCCCCATTTACATTAAGCGATTTGAAACCTCGGGCAGATTCGACGGAATTCTGCTTGCAACTCGAAATCACGGCAGAAGACGCAACATGCGTTTTGGGTGTTAATGGCACCCCAAACTCAGTGTGATTGGGCCGGTATCGTTGGTTAAAAATTGTGTTAAGCTTGGCGCCCAAAAAGGAGCAGGAGCTTTTTTGGGGCAACAGCCGTGCATAGGGCAGCCTATTGAAGTGAATGGGCTGCCCTATGCGGGACATGCGTTCTGCATGCAAATTTCACAGTAAAATCGCAAGCAGAAATGTTAATTCCCACTATGCAAGGTCTGAGCGAGGCCTAAAGATTACATCTAAGTCATGTCATAGCAAAGAGCTGGAGCCTGATGTGTAAGTTTAACATTGGTGCTTCCTTAGACCAGGGGGCCCGATGCGGCCCTTTGCTTGCTTTATTTCCAGCCCTCTGGGTGCTATTTTATTCGCTGACACCAATGAAGGACACAATTTCTCCCAATGAGACCAAAGATGGGGCACAGTTCCTCCCAATGACACCAACAATAGGGCCCAATGACACCAATGATGGGACACAATTCCTCCCAATGACACCAACAATGGGGCCCAATGACACCAATGATGGGACACAATTCCTCCCAATTACACCAACAATGGGGCCCAATGATACCAACGATGGGGCACAATTCCTCCCAATGACACCAACAATGGGGCTCAATTCCTCCCAATGACACCAACAATGGGGCCCTATGACACCAATGGTGAAACAAAATTCCTCCCACTGACACTAATGATGGGAGATTGTTTACTTCCACTGATGGGACATTTTGTACTCCCAATGGCCACAGTCTGCCCCCCTAAAGTCTGATGGACAGTGGACCAACCCTTTGTTTAGAAAGTTTGGAGACCCCTGCCATAGACTTGCTGTAGCAATATGTAGCTGCATACATTACTTTACTTATACTCTTGGTGTAAAGTTGGGCACACTAGGGTTGCCACCTTATCCCTTTAAACCCAAACATATTAATTACACAGGTTCTGTGGCTGAATAAGGTGGTAATTAAACTCACTTGGTGCCGTATCTGCAATAAATTGGCCCCAGAACCTGTGTAATTCATATGTGTTCAGGTTTAAAGAGATGAGGTGGCAACCCTAGGGTACACACATGTATAATTTCGAATGACCATTCCTGAGTTTTTTTTAAAAAAAAAACATTTGTCAGATCACGTGATTTCTAAATTCACACAAAAGTGTGCAAACATTTTTTTTTCGAGGGCCGTACCCAGGGCTATTTTACTTCCTATCATTAACAAATGACATACAAATTACTTAACACCACAAATTGATACTTGGTTCTGTATCCATTACTGAGAGGTGGGTAGGGGGTGGGACCAAGGAACGGTGCTCAGAGGTGGGTAGGAGGTGGAACCAAAGAATGGTGCTCGGAGGAGTGTAGGGAGTGGAACCAACGAATGGTGCTCGGAGGTGGGTAGGGAGTGGAACCAAGGAATGGTGCTCGGAGGAGTGTAGGGAGTGGAACCAACGAATGATGCTCGGAAGTGGATAGGGAGTGGAACCAAGGAATGGTGCTCGGAGGTGGGTAGGAGGTGGAACCAAAGAATGGTGCTCGGAGGAGTGTAGGGAGTGGAACCAACGAATGGTGCTCGGAGGTGGGTAGGGAGTGGAACCAAGGAATGGTGCTCGGAGGAGTGTAGGGAGTGGAACCAAGGAATGGTGCTCGGAGGTGGGTAGGGAGTGGAACCAAGGAATGGTGCTCGGAGGAGTGTAGGGAGTGGAACCAACGAATGGTGCTCGGAGGTGGGTAGGGAGTGGAACCAAGGAATGGTGCTCGGAGGAGTGTAGGGAGTGGAACCAAGGAATGGTGCTCGGAGGTGGGTAGGGGGTGGAACCAAGGAATGGTGCTCGGAGGCGGACACAAGAGGTGACTCGGAAGGACGGAGTTCCTGCACCTATTCTCTGAGAAAAAAAGCTCCGGCCATACCCATGTGTTGAATTTCATGTGCAATCTCAGTAATGAATGTCATGTCTAATTATTCATGTGACCCCAGCATCCCACTCCCGCTCAACACTGTACTTTGGTTTAATGTTCATTAAGCAGCCATTCATTCGTTGTTGCTGTTGAAACAAGAACTAGCACAATGGATTTTATGGATTAGGCCGAGACTTCTAACCCAGCAGTGGTGATTATTAGCAATACAAAAGCAACAGAGGACAATATGGTGGATTTACTAAAGGCAAATTGACTGCGCACACTGCAAGTATAGTTGCAGTAAATGAGAGAAAGCTTCACTTTTCAAAGGTTACCCAATCACATGCAAAGAAAAAAAAGAAAAAGAAAAAAACTGCACTTTTTGCTTGCACATAATTGCAGCGGCAGCTGCTCCATAAGGGATGCAGGGGCGCCCCCCCCTAATCTCCATGCGCCCACCCCCTAATCTGCATGCGCCCGCCCCCTAATCTGCAAGCGGGGTGCCGGACGCCTGGATTTCAATGAGATTTTTTTTTTAGAAGCACGTGATTAGAGCCAGGGGCTTTAACTGGCTTCAAAATGGTTGGGCTCAGGGTGCAGAGCACTGCGCCTCGAGCCCACCCATTTGTGTGACATTAGCGAATCAACATTTGCTTATTGTCTTCCTCCTTCTCCTCCCGGCCAATCAGGAAGCGGGTCTTAAAACCAGATTGGCCGGGAGGACAAGTGACCGGATTAGCCGGGAGAGATTTGTTTACCGCCCCCCCCCCCCCACACACACACACACACACAAAATGGAGCACCAGCCGCCACTGCGTGATTGGATGATGGAAGTCAGCAGAGCTTCACCTTATTTACTAAGCTCCGGAGCAACTGCACTGTCTACTGCCCTTTATAACTCCACCCCATAGAAAATGTAACAGATCTGGACAAAGGAATGCCTAACGAATAGAGACAAATTCTCCCACATGGAGCTTTTGCGCGAATTGGCGGTAAATCTGAGGATTTTTGTAACTATTTGCACGCGTCAAAGGAATGCGCATTATACTGTAACAACTTATCTCCAACAAAATTCACAGACAGTTCAAAATTTGTTCATTCAGATAACAAACAGGAAGGTTATTTCATCTTTCTACCATTGTAAGCTCCATAAGGAGGGCCCTCCTATTCCTTCTGTATTGAACTGCATTGTAATTGTACTGTCCCCCCTCTACATTGTAAAGTGCTGTTGGCGCTATATAAATCGTGTATAGTAACATACCTCCCAACTTTCTGAGATGGGAATGAGGGACACCTATTAGCAAAAGTATGTAGGCATAGGACACACCCCCTGCCACACCCCCTTAAAGGAGAATTGTACAAAAAAATGATTGGTTAAAGTGGTTGTAAACCCACTTTTTGGACTTCTACCTATAGGTAAGCCTAGAATAAGGCTTACCTATAGGTAGTGGAAATATCTCCTAAACGTGCGCCGTTTAGGAGATATTTCACTTGTAATCCGCAGAAAATTCCAACATGCGCGGGGAAGAAACTAAACTAGGCGCCGTTTCTTCACTAGCCAGTGCCGTTAATCGTGGCTTGCGCGGGACTGACGTCACGCGGCTACGGCGAATCATAGAGCTGGAGTCCCCGGCCCGGAATGAAGAGGGCCCAGAAGATGGACGCTGCCTACACAGGGGACATCGCTGGATTCTTTTGCAGGTAAGTGGCACATAATGGGCTAGTATGCGATGCATACTAGCCCATTATGCTTTTCATTTGCAGGCTTTTCAGCGAGCAAAAGAGGAAGTAAATCCCATCAGGGTTTACTTCCTCTTTAAACCCACTAAGTGCTTTTTTCTTTTACCACTACTATTCCTTTAGATTGGCTTTTGGAAATTACAAATGCAGCAATCTAGACATTGGATGGAAGGTTTAGCGCTGGAAAACACTTTTTTGAAAGATAAAAAGTGCATTTTATATACAACTATATAGATCAGACCAAAATGAGGGACAAATGAGGAGGAAAGAGGGACAGAGGGACATTGCTCCAAATCAAAGACAGTCCCTCGAAATCAGGGACAGTCCCTCGAAATCAGGGACGGTTGGGAGGTATGTAGTAGTAATAATAATAATAATTTGTTGGCCACCGATGATCTGATTTCTGTTTGTCCACATCAGCTGCACGAAAATCGAACAAACGTTTCAAAATGGATTGTTTTTCTAACAAGATTCTACTCATGTGTACCCAACTTTATACATGACATTGTCAGCAAAGCGCAGCCCCCAGGACAATCCCTAGCAGGTGTCATTGTCAGAGGAGGTGACATCAGATTTGGTTGTCCTGTTTATGTCAGGAATTTAATAGCTGGAGGGTGTGCGGTTCCTCCACCAATGGCTGCGCTCCCTCGCATATGTCGGGTCAGAGTTCACTGTTGTTTTTAACGCTGCAGGGAGGGGGGGGAGGGGGAGACGTGACCACATTATAAAGGTGTTTTTGCACTGGGTTTGTCACTCAGGTAAAAGTGCACAAGGATGTTCCCCAGGCGGCCCCAGAGAAAGATAAATACGAGGACATTTCGCTGGGAAAAAGCTGCAAAACAACAGCTCTTGTGTCAAATCAACAATGCGTAAAAACATGTTTTTGAAAGATAATAATAGTATTGTGTGCACAGAACATTCCTAGAAGACCTTATTTAGGTAGGAGTTGTCCAGTTTCTCAGCACATTATTCTCCTCTACCGCTGACTTGATTCGGAGGTCTCTCCAATGCTGAGTGTATTGAGTGAAGAGGTTCTCAACGACGGCTCCAGAGGGAAGACATAGAAATCTTACAGCTTCCATTAAATAATATCCCTAATATTGAAGTACCCTGACACCCAGCCTTCCACTATTAGGACACCCAACCCTCAGCGATTCCTACCTGAACCACTAACACTTATCCCTCACCTACCCGGACCCTTAATATTTAGTCCCCTACCTGAACCTGCAATGCCCCGTACACACGATCGGATTTTCCGACAACAAATGTTGGGTGTGAGCTTGTTGGCGGAAAGTCCGACCGTGTGTAGGCTCCATCGAACATTGGTTGATGGACTTTCCACCATCAAATGTTGGCTAGCAGGTTCTCAAATTTTCCGCCAACAAAACTTTGTTGTCGGACTTTCCGATCGTGTGTACACAAGTCCGTCGCACAAAGGTTCACGCATGCTCAGAATCAGGTACGAGCTGGAAGCGCCCGGTCTTGTAAAACTAGCGTTCGTAATGGAGATGTCACGTAGGTCTTGTACGTCACTACGTTCGTAATTGTTGGCCAACATTTGTGTGACCGTGTGTGTGCAAGACAAGTTGGAGCCAACATCCTTCGGACAAAAATCCACGTTTTTTTTGTCGGAAAGTCCGATCGTGTGTACGGAGCATAACACTTAGCCCTGCCCTATCTGAACAACTTCCCTAACTGAACCCCTAACACTGTTCCCCCACCTTAATGAACTCCTCACACTTATCCCTCCCCTTTTTGACCCCCCAATACATAGATATCCCTTACATGGACGTCTAACACTTAGTCCTCCTCTACCTGTACCCCTAACTCCTGTACTCCCCAACTGAACTTCTGTATTCCCCAAACTGAACTTGCCCTTTCGTACCTGGGCTTTTACCATGTAGTCCTCCTCTACCTTGACCCCTAGCACCTAGCTCTTCCCTACCTGGACCTTGAACCTTAAGCCAGTGGCGGCTGGTCGAAAATGTTTTTGGGAGGGCATTCGGTTGGTAGCACTTACCCCATCACCGACTGCTTTCCCCGCTCGGCGGCGGCAGCGGCCTCCCGTTCTCCTACTCTCTATGAGTCTTCATGGCGACGACGGCCGGCGGCCTCTGCTTCCTCCCCCCTCATCGGGAGTCTTCTCTTTTTGGCCAATCGGAAAACAGGTCTCACACCCGCTTCTGATTGAGGATCAGTGTTTCCACAGTGAATATTCATTCACTGCTGTAACACACCTGTACACATAACGCCCTGTACACACGGTCGGATTTTCCAACGGAAAAAGTGCGCTGCGATTGTGTTGTCGGAAATTCCGATCGTGTGTGGGCTCCATCGGACTTTTTCCGTCGGAATTTCTGACACACAAAGTTTGAGAGCAGGCTATAAAATTTTCCGCCAACAAAGTCCGATCGGTTTTGGTAATATAGTCTTTCTCAATAGTACATAGCTCCCAACTGTCCCTGATTTGGAACAAAGCTCCTCTGTCCCTCTTTTCTCCTCATTTGTCCCTCATTTTGGTCTGATCTATATAGTTGTATATAAAATGCACTTTTTTATCTTTCAGAAAGTATCTCCCAGTGCTAAACCTTTCATCCAATCTCTAAATTGCTGCATTTGTAAATTTCAAAAGTCAATATAAAGAAATAATAGTGGTAAAAAAAAGCACTTATTTTCCTTTAAGGGGGTGTGGCAGGGGGTATGTCCTATGCCTACATACCTTTTGCTAATGGGTATCTCTCGTTCCCATCTCAGAAAGTTGGGAGGCATGGTTATGGGTTCTTGGTGGTTGGTAGTCCCTCTTCCCTCTCAGTCCAGCAGTGCTGTGAGCCCAGGCTGTGTGATGACATGTCCTCAGGGGGTGTGTCCGTGACAGCCTGGGCCTACAGAAAGTGAGTGAGATGACACTGGCTGTCATTCTATCTGGGAGATGAGCTGTACCGGAAATCAGAGAGGAATTGATGCACTGAGGAGGTGAATATAACAAGAGCTACCTTTTTTTTTATTTTTTTTTTAAACACTATTATATTTTTAAGGAAACTGGACTTCTGCCTTAAATGGTTTAACTTGACTATAATACAGTATAATTTTAATTTTATACATATTTGGTGGCGAGTTTGGTGTTCTGTATAGATTCTCACTTTCCCCCGGCAGTGGTGGTTGTCTTGTTTTCTTGTTTGTAGTGATGTGTGGATGTGACCAGGAGCACACACCCCTCTCACAAGCGTTTTCTATCTATATACACTGACATGTAAATAATACTCCGTGACTTGCATACACATTCCATATCCTGTCCTGCATTTACCTCTTGATTCCTGATTAGATCAGCACAGATCGGTTTTCAGGAGGGAAAA